>VXBZ01001616.1:848263-933135 GCA_013399135.1 Heliornis fulica | reverse complement strand
TATCGGCAGCTCTTCGATATTTATTTTTTTTTATTATCCAGGACTAGTTACAAGAGTCAACAACAAGGAAAACCCACCCACGTTATTGCAGAAACAAAACTGGGCTGACCTCCCTACATTGCTAAATCTAAGAATTAAATTAATCAACCTGTCCAAGATCATCTTTGCTTGCTTTTGTTCCCAGCTCCTCCCAAAGGATCTCATAAACACCTCCAAAGAAGTACAGGCAACTTTCAGATGTGGGAAGTACTTGAAGATCCTCTTTTCATAGCTACGTTAACAGTTTTCAAATGCTGTTAAGCAATGCCTGTTGCTGATGCTACTTTTGGGTAACTATCTGTCAGGATATTTGTAGCCTGTTCTTACACAGGCAAGAAACCAAAGGGGAAGCAAACAACCCACCTGCCACGACAAACTAATTCAGGAAAGGAAGGAAAAATAATCATCAGCATCACATAAATAATGCAGTATTTTCCTCTTCCCAAATTTCAGTCCTGCTAAGCAGCCTAATAACCAACAGATTAAAACTAACATAAAATAAAGATGCAAGAATGGAAAACCTGAGCCTATCCAGATATAGGTGGGTTTACCGCATCCTGGTACCACAGAACTTTCCAAACAAGTTTCTCCAATGCTCTTCACCTTGGTTCAGTTATACCTGCTGCAACCATAGGTGTGTGAGGTGTAAAGACCATACAAAATTGAAGCATAAGCAGTGACCTGTTTTAATTAAATACAACAAGCATTGACCCAAACTATGTCACTGAATAAGGTCGCCGTTCGCTAAAAAAAGATTGTGTCTCGCAAGTGCCTGCAGTGGCCACCAGGAGTCAGGACAGCCATTGGGAAAGCTCATGAGGGTGCTCACAGCCACTGCAGAAAAACACGTCCTGTGACACTGCTTCAGAGCAGAGAAGTTAGTTACTGCATCCCGGCCTGAGACTGACTGCATCCCCCAATTCTTCCAACCAGCAGAACAACGGAGACCTCGTGTCCCTGTCAGCTCCAACGAGGGGTCACTGGGAGGCTGCACAGAGGGTTTTTTAGGGTAGCAGTTGTGATTACACAGTTGCATAGTTTTCTGCAAACTTCCACCCAAAACCTAACAAGTCCCCTTCCGTGTGAGTGAAAAGCTGCAGCTTCCTCTGATATCGCTCATGGCCTGACCCCAACCACTCCACCGCTGTCCTTAGGAGACAAGGAAAAAGTCACCAATCTTGCATGTTCCAGTGAGATGCCAGGGAAAAGGACAAGGAGATACTGAGTATTTCTCTTTAGCTGAGGGAACCTATACACTAGCCTGTTTATTCCATGGGTGCACATGTGCAATTTCTCTGGCAGCCTGACCAGATACCACCATTCACCTAAGAAGTTATTTATTTTACTACTTTCAATCTGTACCAACCAAGAAGCCAGGAGATGGGGTTGGGAAAGGTTACAGTAAGAAGCTCTGCAATAGAAGTTACAGAACAACTATAAACTACAAAATGCAGCAAGATGAATAAAACCTGCACTTATCTCTTGTTTCAGTGTAATGTGATTGCTAGGGTTTATTACTCTAGGCATATCTCATGTCATGTGAGAATCTCTATGCCTGGGAAGAATGTGGCTGTCCGGCACGCTGCAAAAGTGCAATGGCTGATGAACTGATTAGTCAGAACACAGCTTTTTTTCTTTTCCCCTGTAGACTTTTCTCCATTTTTCCCAGGCACTCAGCACTGTTACCCATGCCCACAACATCGTCTAAGCTCATAACCATGTGTTGCAATTCCATTGAATATGCAGTCTATAAAGCTAAGATGCCTTAGCACACCAGAGCTACTCAAAGATAAAACACTCAGCACCTATCCATGCCTCTCAGTTTCTTTATCTTCAGTGGAGGTAATTCTCCTTGGGCTATGGAAATACACAAGTTTTGTGTACAACTACCCACGACACAGGAAAGTAANTCACACCTGCCTTCCTCCAGAGAGCTTTATAAAGACTAGTCTGCTAGAATCACTGCAGAGTCACTGTCCTGAAGATACACACAGGCTGGCACCCTTTGTTTAATTTCTTGTAGGTCATCTATATACCTACTGATACATAGAGATACATCTAGAGACTGCAATATTGCTATCCAGTAGCACCCGTGCTTTCACATGAGAAGTGACTGAACACTGTGCCAGAGTTCCAGATATTAGTTCCTGGTCAGCCAGGATGAAGTTCCTTTGAAATTCTGTCGTTCTGTCATCACTGTTCACTGCCACCCGCTCCACAGCCTCAACAGAGTCAAGTGTCAGTCTGTGCTTTAGAAGATCTATCACAAAGAGAAATCTCTTTAGAAGGACAGTCAGCAATGCTTTTACTTTGTTACAGAGAGAATCATGAGACATTCATTTCATTCTAGAGACAGCTGAATTTTGAGCTGCAATTTTAAAGTTTCAAGCATTAATTGATAACGGGGTGCTTTCTACTGCACGGTGTTGATTACAATTGTTCACATTGTTTGCATCTATGAAGTAGGACCTCATCAGAATACAGTAGAAATGAGTTAGGAAGTATTCGTCTGGGGTAATGAAAAACTCTTATTCAGAAAGCATGCACTAAAAAAATAAAAAAACTAACAAAAAACCCACTTTGAAAATGTTATTTAGTTTACAAATTGTGCACATAAAAGCCAGGGAAACTGAAAATTTCAGCTGAATTCTAGTGAATTGCTATGTTCAGCCTCTTTGGGGAAGGAGGAGAAAATAACATGTGAATATGTATTTCAAGACCATCATTTTGTGTAAACATACCTGGGAGAGTTAGAGTATCAGCCAGCTCTGTTATATATATATATATATATATATATATNGGATATTTGTAGCCTGTTCTTACACAGGCAAGAAACCAAAGGGGAAGCAAACAACCCACCTGCCACGACAAACTAATTCAGGAAAGGAAGGAAAAATAATCATCAGCATCACATAAATAATGCAGTATTTTCCTCTTCCCAAATTTCAGTCCTGCTAAGCAGCCTAATAACCAACAGATTAAAACTAACATAAAATAAAGATGCAAGAATGGAAAACCTGAGCCTATCCAGATATAGGTGGGTTTACCGCATCCTGGTACCACAGAACTTTCCAAACAAGTTTCTCCAATGCTCTTCACCTTGGTTCAGTTATACCTGCTGCAACCATAGGTGTGTGAGGTGTAAAGACCATACAAAATTGAAGCATAAGCAGTGACCTGTTTTAATTAAATACAACAAGCACTGACCCAAACAATGTCACTGAATAGGGTCGCCGTTCGCTAAAAAAAGATTGTGTCTCGCAAGTGCCTGCAGTGGCCACCAGGAGTCAGGACAGCCATTGGGAAAGCTCATGAGGGTGCTCACAGCCACTGCAGAAAAACACGTCCTGTGACACTGCTTCAGAGCAGAGAAGTTAGTTACTGCATCCCGGCCTGAGACTGACTGCATCCCCCAATTCTTCCAACCAGCAGAACAACGGAGACCTCGTGTCCCTGTCAGCTCCAACGAGGGGTCACTGGGAGGCTGCACAGAGGGTTTTTTAGGGTAGCAGTTGTGATTACACAGTTGCATAGTTTTCTGCAAACTTCCACCCAAAACCTAACAAGTCCCCTTCCGTGTGAGTGAAAAGCTGCAGCTTCCTCTGATATCGTTCATGGCCTGACCCCAACCACTCCACCGCTGTCCTTAGGAGACAAGGAAAAAGTCACCAATCTTGCATGTTCCAGTGAGATGCCAGGGAAAAGGACAAGGAGATACTGAGTATTTCTCTTTAGCTGAGGGAACCTATACACTAGCCTGTTTATTCCATGGGTGCACATGTGCAATTTCTCTGGCAGCCTGACCAGATACCACCATTCACCTAAGAAGTTATTTATTTTACTACTTTCAATCTGTACCAACCAAGAAGCCAGGAGATGGGGTTGGGAAAGGTTACAGTAAGAAGCTCTGCAATAGAAGTTACAGAACAACTATAAACTACAAAATGCAGCAAGATGAATAAAACCTGCACTTATCTCTTGTTTCAGTGTAATGTGATTGCTAGGGTTTATTACTCTAGGCATATCTCATGTCATGTGAGAATCTCTATGCCTGGGAAGAATGTGGCTGTCCGGCACGCTGCAAAAGTGCAATGGCTGATGAACTGATTAGTCAGAACACAGCTTTTTTTCTTTTCCCCTGTAGACTTTTCTCCATTTTTCCCAGGCACTCAGCACTGTTACCCATGCCCACAACATCGTCTAAGCTCATAACCATGTGTTGCAATTCCATTGAATATGCAGTCTATAAAGCTAAGATGCCTTAGCACACCAGAGCTACTCAAAGATAAAACACTCAGCACCTATCCATGCCTCTCAGTTTCTTTATCTTCAGTGGAGGTAATTCTCCTTGGGCTATGGAAATACACAAGTTTTGTGTACAACTACCCACGACACAGGAAAGTAAGCCAACCAAAATATTTTGGTTTTTTGTTTGTTTTTTTTTTATAATAGATATTTTGCATCATTTAAAAATCTACCACAGATCTCAGTTTGGCAACTATTAAGTCACATCATCCACATGGATATTTTTCTGAGTAATATGTTTTTCCATAATCCAAATTTAAAAACCCAACTGGATCATATATTTCACCTGTCCTTCCACGTGATCTTGTGGTACCCAGCTCATCTTTGAGGTCAAGCTGCTTATAATTTCCAGCAAGTAGCAAGCTAACCATGGAGACACTTTCTTTGAAAATTGTAACAAAATTTGCCAAATACATTTCCAGGAGGATCTGGCATACCTGTGTTTAAACCTATCTAAGACTGTACAAATACAGGCAACTATATACCATAACAGCTTAAGACTGTCTTAGGTGAGAGCACCTATCCTAAGTTAACTGCAACTCAATTACGGTGTTTTCACAAGTTGTCTCCTGCCAGCAAAGCCAATGCCTAAACTCCGGTCACAAAACTAAATGAGCTTGTCGCATCTCATCTCATAATTATGGAAACAGAGAATGAAACAGACAGTTACAAGAGTGAGGGATTATGGTCATGGTAATTTCCTTAGTGATTACAACCACATCAAGTCTGGCTCCATGTCTAAGAAAAATCAAAACCACCAAGGTTACTAAGTGAACCAGCCTTTACCACAACTTCACTGCGTCAGTTAAAACCATGTGCTATACCACACACTACAGCTCACTGGTGCAGATGGGCCACTGACTTCCAGGTCCTCTCTCCAGGAGACACAACTGTAGCGTTCAGCACTAACAGGCCTGTTAGAGAGAATGATTCTCCACTGATAGACCTTGACAGACAAGTGAGGTGCCTAAAGCCTAATTGCTGCTTTGGAAAAGGATTTATTCTCTAAAAGCAGGAACCCTCTGTGTTACTTATTACAAATAGAGAGGCTTATGATCCCCCCCCCTTGGGTTAACAATGTAAACCCAACACATATCCAAGACACTGAGACAAAATTCACCATTTCCTGTTTTATTATCAAGATTGACACAAGAAAAACAAAAAAAAAAACCAAAAACAAAAAAAAACCAAAACCAAAAAAAAACCCCCCAAAAAAACCAAAACACAAGAAAACAGAAACAATTCTCAATGGAGTTGTGAAAGTATAGCCAGGGTTTGGAACAAGGTATTCCAAATTGTGGTAAAGCTCACAGGATGCCAAAAGAAGCCATTAATCTTGTGCCTCCCAAGGCAAAGCCACAACACATGCAGAATCACCGTATGATCTCTTTGCAAGTTCATTTTTAAGCCTTGAAGAGCAATGCTTCCCATCTCCATAAACTCAACATATGCCTGTATGAAGACCCTACTAAATACCTCTAGAGGAAAGAGTATAAAACAGTATCAAACCCTTTTCCAGTCACTTATTAGAATTTTTTGTGTGTTTTTAAGGTTTTCTATTTTTAAGAGATAAGAGCCAGCCAAGTTCAGCTATTTGAACACCATAAAGATATCTGACCCAACAAAAAGAATTAATAACACCCATTCATGTCTCAGAATACTGGTACATATCTTCATCTTCATTCTGTTATTCACCATTTGGTCTTCCAACTTCACATTAAAAAAACATGGAACTATTTCAGACTTAAGTAGAGTAAGAGTATGAAGTGAAAAATTAACTGCTGGTTTTGACTCCTTTCTGTCATTCAAAATCACTGTAATTTTCTAGTTTTACCACGCTACAGGAAAATGTGATGCTCAGCAAAGCATAATATTATTTTCGTGGGATTTTTGTACGGGAAGCTTTTTACAAGAATCTTCCCGACCCAATTTTTGTGAAAAAAAAAAAAAAAACAAAACAAAAACACCACAGAAACACTCCCATTGACTTCCCTCCACTTTGGATCTGATCCTAAGTCTGCGATCTCCCCTGCACTGTGAAAAAAAAAAACTTGAGATAAAGCTCTCTGAAGCTCTATTTATTCAGCTTGTGTCATGACAGCTTGAGAGAAAATTCCCAGTACTCCTCCAGTGAGGACATAAGCAAAAAATAAACAGTTCACTAGAGCACCAAAGCAAAAGAAAGGATGATGCTAAATGCCAGCATTTTACACCTCTATTTTGTCATCCTAAACCACAAATACATTAAGGTTTTCAAGCTCAAAGTGCTGACAAAAAAAAAAAAAAAATCAATAAAAGTACCATCGCCAACCTGCAGGGGAATAGAGTTAGGCCTGTTCAGGGTTCTTTAGAAAATCTCATCTTAAACTCCAAGAGAAGCGTTGACAGCTTGGGTCACCAGAAGCCTAAAGGCCCTTTGTGGAAAAAAAAAGCCAGCCTCAGTATCTAAATACACACTGCAACAGCAGTTGGTCTTGTCAAAAGAGGAAATGTAAATCCCAATTACTCTACTCTTTCCTCTGTTCCCTGAGAGCAGGCAGGGGAGTGTGCATCCCACATTCAGATGAAGTTAGCCAAGATCCAGAAAGCCTCAGGACTCAGGGTGGACTCAGATTTCTCTACCCAGAATATTTGCAATTCTTCCACCTAACATGGAGTTTCAAAGCCAGATTGAAGTCAGTGATATTGTTACTCTCAATAGTCTTTCATTTTATAATTTATTGAATGCTAATACTTTCCTCTCCTTGTACAAAAAGGATTTTATGATCAGTCAAGTACCAGAGACAAGTTTGACCTGTGTGCTGTAATAAATCAGGTGCCAGGAACAGATGGAGAAGGGTTAGGAAGCATACTATAGTCATTCTTGAGTTACACCTATGGTATATGGCCTACTTTAAAGATTTCTGACCTCATAGCACAGGCATTTGTTTTCAAAGCCTTCAACAACAGCAGCAACAACAGAAGGGGGACAGAGGGAAAGAAAATGTGTTGTAGGTCCCATTTAGCAAGAATGCAGAGACTGTACAGATTTCCATGGTGATGATCAGCAAATCTGCATTGGGTTGGGGTTTTTTTGTTAATGTCTAAATAATTGTGAATTCGGTTCTTATTGTCTAGATACTTTTTTCCCAGTTGCATTATGGGAAAATACTGCTAAGACTAAATTCAACCTTTTGTTACTAATTCCAAAATTGCACTGGAATTTTATCAGAAGTCAGAACTGAGTTTTAGAGACAATGTGATTCATGTGATTGCTTGAACTTAACATTTCCAGCCTGAGCTAAGTTTATACAATGTTTTGGGTCTCCAGGCCACATTCCTTTTCCTGTATTCATTTCCATCTGTCATATTTTCAGTACTTGACCCCAAATACTACTGTAGCTTCAGAATACAATGTTTCTGCAGCTTTTTCTCAGGCCTCTACTTGAAAATGGGAGCAGGGTGAGGGTGTTCTCCAGACCAATATGAGGCAAGATTCTGTGTGCTCCCATGAACAAGCCAAATCAGATACTGAATCCAGAAGCTCATGCAGAGGTTCCACTGAAGTCAACAGAAGCCACATGTGGCAATTCACCTATGACTTCAAAAGTGTTTATCTTAGTCATTACTGGGGTCAAAATGACATAACTTTATTGCATTTATCATAGATAAGCTTCTATCAACAAAAACCATAAAGCAAACACAGGACAATGACATCTACCTAAACAGTGTCTGTTCAAACATCACTAACCAATCTCTCCAGCCATTATATTCAGCTGCTGCTCTTCCTTTCTTTATATAGCCTCTGACAACTCAGGTTTCATTTCACATTGTCTTAGAATTTTCACTAACTTAGAACACTGAAAAAAAGATGTTTGCTTGACTTTTGGCCTGAATACTATTGTTTCTTATAAGTTTTTGAAAAGAGTACATTGAAAAAAAAAACTTTTAGAGAAAAGAACAAAGAAAAATAACATAGTTCTCTTTGACATCTGTTCTTTTGACTTCCAGCTATTTAAAAAAGCTATGCTGCTGAGTGTTATTTGTTTGCTGTTGTTTTTTAAGTATTTTCCATCATTTCCCATAAAATCCTATGCTAAAACATCACTTAAAGTATCACAGAATCTGCCTGTTGCTAAGAGGATAACATTCACTTGCAGAAAGAAAAGACTGCTCTACTAAAATGTGTGTGTAGACATGACACTTAAAAATGACATTTAATGATAAAAGATCTAAAAGGAAATGGCATAGTTATAGTAGAAAAATGTTTTATGGCTTTGACTCGCTTGATCAGGGCCTCTTTCCTGAAACCAAGCAAGAGGGTAAGTCCACATTTCCAGTGGTAGAGTTCATCTTACCTAAATAGCTTGACAGTCAGAAATACCTTCCTGCTAGCTTAGTGATGTTACCAGCACTATGTTATGTCGTGCCAACAATGGAAAGGAACCGAAACTAAGCTGTACACAGTCAATGGAAAAGATGCAGAATAACCATCCATAGGACTTAACCTTCCAGCACCAAAACATAAGAGCAGTGCACAGCAAGGTGTGCATGCATGACAAATTCTAAAAAGCCATAATAGTGAGAACAGCTAGCTCAGCTTACTATGTCCTTGATACTAGGCATTTTTTTCAACACCTAGAGCACCCTTCTGCCAGGATAAGTGATACTCCTGCTAATGGTGCATGGTTAATATTTACAATGAATTTTAAAGAAAAAGTGTTCCCAAAATAGCTCTTTAAAGTAATGATTCTTTTCCACATTAAAGACACATATATCTCTGCTGACTGACAGACAGACATTGAGTCTAGCAGTGTTCCTCTTATCTCTGTTTCTTATTGATCTATATCCTAGCTAAGTCTCTTATATGGTTTTCTTACAAATGTAAAACACGGTGAGAGTCTAAAATCCAAACTTACTGTTATTGTTTGTCCTTTATTGTTGAGTTTGAGAAATAAAATAAGAGGCAGTGAATTCAGTGGAGCCGTGAAGGAGAGAGAGACATCAGTTACATAGATTGCATCACTGGTTGATTTCATCTTCCCAAAAACCAGAGCATGTTCTATTGAGTTTGATGTGCCAGGACCAGAAATTGGGAAACATAGCAAGACAAATATTTTAAAAAGCAAGTACACATTGTTGCTCTGAGATAGGATTGTTTAAAATATAAACAGTTATGCAAATAGGAAACATATTGCCTGAAACACATGAAACGCAATGCACAGTAACCAGCAAATGCAGAAATGAGCAATCTGTTTCTTACTTGGATCTTCTTAGTCTAGCTACTCTGGCATCATGCAGCTATGCCCTTTTTACATGAACTAAGGGCCTGGCCCAGATTTGAGTGCAGATAAGGTGTGTTTATTCTTAGGCAATATTGGAAACCTATGATGACCAATAAAACTGCTGGTCTACATTTGCAGTTTCTTCTCTGCCCACCCCCACTCCCCTTTTTTTTTTTTTCTTTTAATAATGCTTTCTTCTTTCTCAGAAAAAACACAGGCTGGGATCTACAGTGTATCCATATCACCATTCAGAACAATAGAACTCATCAATAAAATTAAGACAAATTACATTCACGAGACAATTGTTCCAGGTAAGCAGTAAAGTTTTGCAAAGCTGCAAGAAACTTGAAGTTCCACAACACTTCTCTCTACCTTTCCTTGGGATAAACACTCACTAGTTTATCAAGTCAGTTAAAATGTCCCCCCAGTACACATATTTCCTGTAGGAGTCACTGTAAACTAAGGAAGGTATCAGGCATTATGGAATAAATGGGAGGAAACTAGGAGAAGTTCTTGGCCTTTCTTCACTGCAGCTTCCCCAGGGTGATGGGCTCAACCGCCTAAAACACAAATGTGAATGTTCAAGCCTGATTTGACTGGATCCACACTAAGAGCGCAAGACAATAGCGGTGAATAAAGTCATTGTGCTTGCTTTGCGTGCTGCCCACCGCTGTAGCTGCCCTCACTTGCCAGGCTCAAAGCAGATTCACATAGGCATGGCCAACTTGGGATAACCCTGCAGTGAAGATTTATATCTGCCTATGTCAAAATCATCTCAAGAAGTGAACACAGCTTTACTGACTGAGTGAACACCATGGTATACATGCACCAAAGGAAGTCGACAAATTTATGTCAGCAAGCTGTTTTAATTAAATTAGTGGTATAAAGAAGAAGACACAAAGAAAAGTTGAGGCTGCAGCACACAGATCAGGCAAAGTTTATCCACCCATCAGGTAGCAGAGATGGGCAACAAGTTTACACACCCAGCAATGAAAGGAAATAACAATGGTCAGTTCAAAGGAGACTTGGATCTGTGTTTGTAGAAGAAACCAGAAGCCGCAGCCACCAATTGAACTTGTTAGTTCACAGTGGTGATGGATTGGTCGATTAGATGTTTTCAGGGTTAATAAGGGCAGGCCTCAATGGGTCAATAAGCATCTCTCATCTTGTATATATTCTCCTGGTATGTATAATAACAACACTAGACAGTCAAAGCAAAGAAATATAAAAAAAAAAACCAAAACACAAAACCCACCCTAACACGAACCAGCAAACATGAGATGGGGCTCATTGGTTCCTCAGTGGCAGCTTTCTCTGTCACAAGGTTGATGTGGTGACCTGTAGATTCCATAGCAAAACCTGAATGTAAAACACTGAAGGGCAAAGCATTTAGCTTTGACCTAAGCATATTTGTGTGGTATAATGATGAAAGGCAAGAAGTGAAAGTTAAAATGAAAAGTAAGGAGACAACTGAGAAATATAAAAGCCTAAGGTCTTCACCTTTCTCCCTTCTTTTCTGAGTAATGAAAAAACAAGTCAACAAAGAACATGACACCATTCAAAAGAAACATGTCCCACAGCGCATCAGGGGAATCAATTTATTTTACTGAAGTCTTGCCTGACTGTAAATGGACAGAGTGTGAAATCAAAGCAGAACTCCAACAGAAAAGTCCCAAGAGAGACAAAAAGCAGAATATGCGAAACCATTCATGCACAGTGATCAAACACCCCAAAACTCAGACCTTGAAAAACACATAGATCCCTGCATCCTCCTGGGAAATAGGTCAGCAACAACTGTGAAATTGAGAAGACTGAGGCAAGCAGCCTTCAGATAGGTGAGAACTAGCAGAAGATGGGCAGGTTCAGATTAGATGTTAGGAAAAAGTTCTTCACTGAAAGAGTTATTGGGCTGTGGAACAGGCTGCCCAGGGAGGTGGTTGAGTCCCCATCCCTGGGTATATTTAAAAGACAGGTAGATGAGGTGCTGATGGATATGGTTCAGGAGAGGGCAGGAATGGTTGGACTTGATGATCTTAAAGATCTTTTCCAACCTAGTCATCCTGTGATCCCCTGGTACTGAAAATAGGAAAGAAAGGGAAAAAGCTGAAACTTGTTTATTTTACTGAGGGAGTAGCAGGTGGTAGAAAGAAGCATATGCTCAGGTGATAAAACTAGATTTTGGTCTGATTTTAGGGAAAGGGGAACTGCATATGGGACACAGTTTGCCCCTATATTGAAGATCGAAGCCCAGTGCAGACAAAAAAGTTTGTAACTGAAACCAACTGCAAGCCTATGTAACACAAATGGACTTAACAGATTACATGGCTCACAGCAAGTGTGAAATGAAGGGTTTTCAGAAGTCCCACCCCATCCCTGGTCCTTGCAGAAGGAAAGTTTATCTAACCTGTTCTTAAAAGACTCCAGAGAAGAGGTTTCTTCTATCTTAGAGTTAGCTAAACCCTCTCTTGTAATGGGAAACTTGTCAGAGTACATACAACTTTCTATTCAAATCAAAGTGCAATAAACTTTACATTCAAAGAAGTGTAACACTTTACAACTATAACCCAGTCATCCAATCAGCTGTATCTAAACCACTTTGCACTGTAACAGGAAGTTCTTCCCTAAGTATTTAAAAAAAAAAAAAAAAGGAAAAAGCTCTGTTAAAGTAACTAGATTCAGTAACTGCACTTCCACAGTTGACTCTAATTTTCTATAACAAGGAAAGTGTTCCTGGAAATATGATTCCTACTGTTACTTAACATTGATGAGTTACTCAACCAAAACTAATTAGTTGTAGAATGGAAAAGTTGTATATGTGACTTAGGCACTGTCTCTGGAAAAAGCTCTGTTGCAGATCAGCCCTCCTTTACAGGATAAATGCAGGAAAGGCAGACAGACAGTCTATTCTTGGAGTTGACAAATCCACCTGGGCACTACTGATCCTTCACCTTTGCACCCTCTACTAATACAAGGGGAGTGGTCTAAATGTAATTATTTTTAAAAGAGCAGGCAGCGGGAATAAAATAATTACTTCCAATTTCAGAACAGGCTTTGAAGTGTTGGTGAAACGTAGGTCATTCCAACTTGTCCTTACTTGTCCTAAGCACCACAGGGCTGATATGTTCAAGTGATTTATGTCAGCAGGTAGCAACAGCCAATTCAGATAGTCTTCTGCTTTGGCCTTGATCACACCATGGATTTGGTCCTATTTGAGCAAAACTAGTAACAAGTTCAAAATACTCTGCAGTTTGTCAAGTTAGAAAGGAATGAAGAGGGGTGAAACTAGTCAACAGTTACTAGATATTTAACAAACTATCCTCCTATATTATAGATGCTGTGTCATCCCTCAAGAGTTAAGCACATGAAAAAAATGTTTCATTTTCTCAAGAAGAAAAACTAACCAATTCCCTAAAACAATAGCTATGTTGATTCAGTTTAGTATATAAAGGAATAAATTAAGACTATGTGGCAATCTTATACCAAAGTAATCTGTTCTCCTAAGCATTATATACTATTGCTTACATTTTCTCATATAAAATTCCTTTTTATCAAGTTGATAAAAATGACAAAGAGATGCTAACATAACTGAAAAGAAGACAGAGAAGCCAAAAGCTGACACACTAATCTTAAAATAAATGTTTAAATGAGTTTTTTCACTTTGTTAACTACACTGGTCACCTGACCTGATTACTTTTGATTAGGCTGCTAAACGCAGAGCAGATGAAGACCTGTCCTAATTAAAGGAAGAGGAAACAAGTTTAAAAATTAATAATAACAACACACACACTGAATCAGTGGCAAAGTTACTTAGAAAGCCCAAAAGCTGCAACTCAGTCATCAAGATGGTCAGGTTATTTCTGTGTAGTCCCAGAAATGCAGAGATGCTTTAACTCAAAGCAGTTTCTGCTAAATTGCATGTAAAAATCATCATGGAAACTGCAAGGAGACATTTTTTAAATGGCAAAACTCACTACAGGCAAATTTACCAATTTATAGCCTTAACCCCAGTCCAGGGACATCTAAGCCCTAGAGGGAAATGTGATTCAAGAAGTTCTGAGTCACCAAACTATTGTTACAGCTATTCTTTCTGGCCCAAAATTTTCCATTTGTGGGTTTTCCATTTTTCAGCAGGTTTGAAAGGTATTGTTTTCATGGCAACTTACTCTAGGGGTGGAGGAAAACACTCTTTTACCAGTTTGCACTAGAAGGAAGTAAAGGTAAGAATGAACGATGAATTCTCAAAAGATCTGGACAAGTTTGGCTGAATTTAAACATGGCTGAATTCTTTTAGGTCATTTAATCAATGCACAGTCTCTCCAAATGAGAGATTCCTGAAGCCACAGTTCTGTCTCTTTAAACACAGATTCCAACTTGAAGCACCAAAACTGTCCGAAGTATGAGTGAACACCAATTTAAAGTCCCAAAGATTAGCATTTCATCCAGCAATAACACGTAACATAAGATCATTAGATCTGAAACATACAAACAATGGTAACATCCAAGTTGAGAAAACTGGTGGTGAACAGAGGTTACAGAAACATATCCTATTCCCTCAGAGATTAATGGGATACAGGCAGGGAAAAGCTGTACTTATTCAACTGGAATTAAACTTGGAGATATTCAGAGACTTTTGGAAAATGCTGAGTGTCCAAACCTGAGCACAAAACAAATTGAAGAATTCAAGATGTTCAAACAAACAAAATGCAGACTCTCATATTTTTAATTTGTGCAAATGCAGAAAAACACCGTGAAATTAATCTGTTCTGCACTGGGTGGTACCCAAGTCCCCAGAGCTTTAAGCACTTTATGACCAGTCTTTCTGTAAGTTACAGAAGTGCAGCTTACAGTTGGCTGACAGGTGTCGTATTTACTTATTCAAAAAGGATTTTCAGATGTAAGATTAAAAACAAAAAAGGAAGGAAGGAAGGAAGGGAGGGAGGGAGGGAGGGAGAAATAAGGGATGGAGTTTTTGGTTTTTTGGTTTTTGGGTTTGTTTTAGTTTTAGTAGAAGCCAGCAGCAATTATCTTCCAGCAATGGTGAAAATTTATTCAGATGGTGAATAAAGAATTATAATTACTTTTGCAAGAATTTATGAAAAAATTGAAGTCAATCACAAAAAAAAATGTGATGTGATTTTCTTTCCTCAAAGGCCACATACAGTATAGAGATCTCAACCATATACAAAATATAAAAATTTCCTTCACATCATTGATTTTAATTAAGTGCACACAAGGAACACTAGGCAGATCCTTATCTGGCATAAAGCACAGAATGTCAGGAGTTGGAAGGGACCTCGAAAGATCATCTAGTCCAAACCCCCTGCCCAGTCAAGGTCACCTAGATTAGATCACACATGAAAGCATCCAGATTGGTCTTGAATCTCTCCAGAGAAGGACACTCCACAATCTCTCTGGGCAGCCTGTCCCCAGGCTCCATCACCTTCACAGTGAAAACATTTTTCCTTACATTCACATGGAACTTCCTCTGCTCCAGCTTGGACCCATTGCCCCTTGTCCTATCACTGGCCATCACTGAGAAGAGCCTGGCTCTGTCCTCCTGCCATTCACCCTTTACGTATTTATAGACATTAATGAGATCACTCCTCAGTCTCCTCTTCAAGCTAAAGAGGCTCAACTCCCTGTCTTTCCCTCTAGGGAAGCTGTTCCACTCCCTTCATCATCTTAGTGGCACTGTGCTGGACTCTTTCCAGGAGTCCTAAGTCCTTCAAAAATCAATGAAGCAATGTTGGCTTCAGTAAAAGGAGTCTGATTTGCAGTAGAAGCAGGCCTGAGTAAAAGTACCCAACTAAAATAATAGTGGACATACACTTCTAGGATATTTATCTTAGACAAATTCCAACAGTAGGTATTTATAAAGAATGGCATTTTCAGTTTATGCTAATGCAAATCTAATGGTCAGCAGCAGATCTGGTAGACACAAAAGCCATGGATCGAATTCCTCCCTCAATCACACTCTGTTAGCTGAAGTAACAAATGTTCTGGATTCAAAACCCTCATGCTGTCTGACACACATAATGCTACCTCTTCTCCTTCTGAAAAGCACCAGGTATTGCTGCCCGCCTCGCCCCCAAAAAAAAAAACCAAAAACAACCTGCAAAATTTCTGTTAATTGCAGCATATGAAAACCAAAGAGATGACCTGTCCTGAGGTCACACAGTTCATTCCAATAGAAACTTTGAAAGTTTAAATAAAAAGTGAGGAAAAAAAATTAAAAATCTGAAAGCACCTTATCAGATGGAAGAAATGAAGCAAATTAAACCAGCACAGTCACCTCTGATTCTCACTTAGCTCCACTGGCTGTAGCAGAGTTTGCAAAACAATCAGGTGATAACAAATTAGAATAACCAAGTCTAGTTGCTTAATTGGTTAATCAAGATAACCAGTACAAGTTTCATCAAATTTGAAATCGCAGAGAGGTGTTAATGAGAGTAAAAATTGCTGCAGTACAGCTACAAGAGCACTCTCCTGCCTGCAAGTAGGGCTGTTGTTTAAATCCGTTGCTGATGTTCACGTTTACTGCATGCTGGACAACTTCAATGCTGCCATTGCACACACACGATGGTGAAATATTCCCAGAGCATTAGGTTCCCAAGCAAATCACAGAGTACAAGCAGTCCCATGAGCTTCACTTCCTGAGACATGCCATCACCAGTCCAGCTCCAATGGGTAAAGATGAAAAAAAAATTTAAAAAAAACATCTACACCAGTAAATGTAAGTTGTAATATCCAGTCTGGAGAGGTGGAACACAAGTAGTGGAATTAATTTTCATTCCAGCTTGTGTGTTATTGATAGGGAGAGAAGCAGGTAGAGGAAGCCCAAATGTCCGCGACTGCAGACTTGCACAGAATCCTGACAAATGCACAGGGAAGATATAACAGCATTACAGTTAGCTACAACATACATAAGCAATGTGTTTTAAGAACTCTATACAGGAGAGGACCTGAAGCAACTCAAGAGAAGATAACTAGATAACTACTGATAAGGTGCTGGAACAGGCTGCACGGAGAGATGGGTGATGCCTCAATCCTGGAGGTGTTGAGATGGGGCCCTGGACAACCTTGTCTAGATCCAGGCCTGGAGCTAGGTGGTCCTGCCTGTGGCAGGAAGGCTAGAACTTGATGACCCTTGAGGTCCCTTCCAACCCAGCCCAGCCTGTGATTCTATAAGACCAGCAAAACTGTAGAAGCACAGAACTGTGAAATCCCATGGTCTGTCACACACAAGAGGCAAAGATCCCATCCAGTTAAAACACCTCTTCCTCACAACGTGCATATTTACACAAACTTAACCATGATTAACTCCAGGTTGTAAACACACAAGTGAAAGAAATCCATTGTTCAAATAGCTTTTAAAAGTGGCTTAGAACATGGTTAGGAGCAATGGAATTTTTATGCCTTCTCCCAGTACGATTGTGCTGTCAGACAAATTGTACCTGTGCAATGCCTTCCCTTCACCCCTTCAGAATCCAGCTACTGAATTACCTTGGGCAAAATATGTTTTCTGTGTGATGCAATGGTGTGATTTGGAGCCAGCACAACCACAACACTCACAATAATTTTCACTCAAAAACTTAAAACACCGAACAAGAGCCAAACAGCATCGGTTCAGATAGCATGGCTTCCCAAAATGAGGTTTCATTTTGTGCAGCAAACTGCAGTCAAACAGTTTAAAAAAAAAGGAAGACAACTTGTATTCCCTGGGATTCTTTCAATGCAGATTTGCTTGTTTGTTTTTTTTATCAAATATATATAATATATATAATCTATATATCCCTGTATATAGATTTAGAAAAACTGAAACAAAGGAGGGAAAGATATGTCACATGAGGCAGGATACAGATAATTGTTAAAGCATAATTTTAAGTGTAAATCATTAAAACAAGTAAAATGATGATATAAAAGCTCACCCCAGCCCAGCCCACCCTGCTCTGTGCCCAAAGCTGGTTGCTGTGATCAGCCTCCCTGTACTAAGTTTAAATGGCTCATCTCCTCCTCAGATGAGCCGTGCATCCAAGCTGATGGCAATAAATGGCAAGAAAAAAAAACTTGGTTTATACCCTCTGCATCCTGATCTCGTAGCAATGAAACTAAAGATCTGTACACACACAAAGTTGCCAGATCAAAGCATACAGATGAAAGTTAGAAAAACACTTTTTTCTTTCTAAAAAAAAATCCTAAAACAAAACAAAAAACCCAACACTGAAGTGACTTGAGAGGGCAGTTAAGGGCAAAGCAGATTCCATTTGGCTCACGATTCCAAGACCAAAGTCAAACTTCCCAATTCAGCAGGACAATTTTCTTTAAATTACCACAAAATGAGAATTGTCGTTTTCTAGAGAGCTCCCATGACAGCCAGGAACCCTGCCAGGCAAATAGCACTCACTTCTGAGGGCAGATTACGCTCTCTCTCCCCTGAGCCCACCAGGATTAGCACTGATAAGCAAACATGAGAGAATCCTGAGAGGCTCTGACAGTGCCACTCCACTGCAATTAACTCTTTCTCTCAAAACACAGCGCTTCAGATGAATCAGCAAATACCAGGGAGTTGGGGAGGGGGGAAAGAGACAGAAAATGTTTTGCCCAAACTTCTGATTATATACTTTAAGTAAAGCCAAGCGACATTGCATGACCAAGTCATTTATTTGATTATTTACTGATTCTGTGCATCAAAAACTTTTGCAGGCTTCTTTGATAAAAATGCCCAGCTAGAAATAAAATGAATATATCTTTATTTAATGGCAGCTTAAGTGGGGAAAAAAAAACCTTAGAGTCTTTTTTTTTTCCTTCTTCTTCCCTCCCTCCCAGAAATGACAGTGTAGAATTCATTGGCTTGTCAAGGTCACCATGGACCACACCACTTAGAGATTTTGCTGAAGCAGGGACCACACTGAGCACATTAGAAGACTGGGGTCTGTTTCAGTAGTCGGTTACCCCAACTGTCATGCCGCTTCCAAATCACAGACATGTATCTGGCTATAAAGGCCTCTCCTCTCCTTAGGACCCCAAGTAGTCAGACCACGTATTAAATACAGATTTAGAGGTGTTACCACATTAGGACACCTCAGTGACTCAAAGCAAAGGACAAAGCGATCACTATAAACTTTTGACAGTTTTGCCAACAAAACTGCAAACAATATTAGTCCTTTTCAGGACACAGGAGGTAGAAATGATGTCATCAGGGTGCAACTGTTGCTACTAGCCAAGGAGTATTTCACTATGACAGAAAACAAGGACAGTTACCTCAGCACAGCATATTGTGCTTGATCACAGGCTTCTGGATGAGCCATTAAAATTACAATTTTCTTTTGGATTACTGAACATACATTGAGTATCTTCTTACATACTTACATACACGAGAATACCCAACTATGTAACCTCCATTCTCAGAACCTTTTATCTTTGTGTTAGTTTTATGGCCCCTTCAGTTCTCCTCCTGCTTAGGGGATGAAAGCAAATTATGGAGGGGAGGGGTCACTGCCAAAGGTCATCTATATTTAATACAGATTCATGTGCTGGGTCACACAGCACTCCCAGGCTGAAAAGAAGGCTCTGTTGCTGGGGCTTTAAAAAAAAAACAAGTTGAAGGTAGTGTACAGTCACACTACAAGCATTTCTTAATCAGTTCTTACTGTGCCTTCCAACTTTTTTCAGAACAACTAGAAAAGTCGGAAGGTTTCCTCCAAGTACACCATTCTGCTGGGGGCAGGGTGGAGGAAGTCTTTGGAGGCTTCACAGCCATTACATTTGAAACAAACGCACAGGATTCACTTATTCCCAATAGTATGAGCTCTGTTAATTCACTAAGTTTTACTTACATGGCAAAGGATTTGCTATTGTACACCCCACACCAAAAAGAAAAAAGAGAAAAAGCCAGCCTGTTTGAGCTGCTGAAGTTCGCACTACATATTGCTGCACGTACTGAGGTTCCGAGTCGTGGAAGCGAGCTTGCTCAAGAAAACATGGCAGCATATGTTTAATTTTAAGCATGTGCTTTCCAAGTCCCCTTACACTTACACATGACTGACAAAAGACCTCAGTACAGACTGGTGTGTTCCTCTGAATCCAGGCCAGAGGATACTCGAGCAGTTCCATAAAGTCATTTTAGATGTTCCTTTGATGAGAAAAATATTTTCTTTCAAAATATCAGGCTCTGTCTGCCTATGCATGCAAGTATGCCACAGATGAAGTGATGAAAGTTTGCAGCATCTGACATGCAAATTAGAGAGAAGGGAAGGTAGAGACAAGTACAGCGTCAGGCCTGCTTTAATTCAGGCACATTTAATTTTTCTGGAATGCAACAGCGGTCACTGCCATGAAGTTTTCCATGCATGAATAGCTACAGCAGAATAACGCTCCAGCTGCCTACAGGCTCCAGAAAAACTTGGTCATATGCAATATGTATTTTATACTCCCCATGGAAGCAGAAAGTTTCATTTGGAGACACCAGAGCTGTAAGTAATCAAATTGAACCTAAAATGTAATATTTTGTTCTGGGCATAATTCACAAGCAAACAAAAACTTAGAACAGTCAAATCAGCTTACTCCAGTTTTACAGTAGCATGAGGGCAGACCCAAATGTCTACCATGTTAGCCGGTTCTACCTATCTGTTATATATTTGGCACTTGGAGAGTGACAGACCCTAATACACTGAAACACACATACATGCATATGCATGTAAAACTAGAGAAAAAAACATTATTTGAAAAAGTTACAGCATTAATTCACAACGGGTAAGTGGAAACTGCAAAATGCTTGTATTTCAGTGAAGCCTTTAATAGAGGATCTGAAAATTCTCAAGCTAAGTTGCTCCAAGAAACACACACACACACACCAGCTGCAATGCATTAGAGGACCACAATAAACAGCAAAAGGTAGGGGAACCCAAAGAGGGTTGACTTTGTTTCAGCAGGTTTTTTACTAGCAAGGAAGAAGCTTCATACCTCTCTTCTTGGAATGCTGTCTTTTAAAATTAAAGACTTAGCTGCACATGCTAATGTGCTACTGAACCTCACAGATGCAAATGCCCTCTCCTATAGCATCACAGCCCCTTGCCTAGGCCAAGTCCACATATTTGTCCAAGTACCTTGTACTGCCCTCCTGCTTTCTCCAGTGCTTAGTCTGGAGCAGACTGGGCATCTCAGAGGTGTAAAGCATACTTCACAGCCTGTGGCTCACCATAAATGGGGCTGTTTTGGCCCTCCTATTCCTGTTTCACACCCCACATGCAGAAAGCCAGAAGTGGCTATAAAGGAGACTGACAAAGTTACAGCTCACAGACTTCCAAAAGCTCTGGAAGGACCGTACAAAGTTTCACACCTGGAAGAAAGTTAGGTGGATAATTCTCATATTAAAAGCTACACGTCAACTGCCTCAGCAATCCCACATTGTTGCATGTATGCCCTTTAGCCCCATCCTCTCCACTCTCACCCTTTTGTTTCCAGTGGGGGCAGATAAGGCATCACGCTACGGAGAGACCAAAAATTGCAGCACCTTGTCACATTTCCTTGTGCCAAGGAAAGATAAATCTTTTGCCTCTCTGCTCCTCTCAACATTGATGTGTAAAAATAGGAGGGCCCTTGCTTATTCTCCAGAGCGGGAATTAACTCCCAAGGCAGCACACAGGCCTTGTGCCACTCCTCCAAACCCCAAACTTTTCTAACTACAGCCAGCTTACCGTTTTACGTACCAGGAGGGGCAGATATACCTAGCTGTGCTGAAGCGACAGAAGCATTGCCATGGCTGAGCATACTCCCACGGTGCTGCAGTATCCAAGTGTGCCCTTTCATTTGTTACTAATAAACAAGATCTCCTGGGCAGAGGCAAACAGGCTCTGACACACAGAAGAAAGGCTAGCAATGTCACCAACATGCCCTGTGGCCAGCACTTACAAAGAGACATTTTTTACTTGTGCATGGAGATAGGACAGGAAAAAGCCTAGTCTTGTTGGCATACACTGTGCAAAACTGTTTGAAGAACTTGTGGTCTTGTTGTTAAATGAGTTGTGAATGTTTCCAAAAAAGCCTAAACACTAGACAATGGCAGCACATTGCTAAAGAATGTTTAAGGGATTTAGGTTGATCTGATAATTGCCTGGTAAGACAAAAGCAGAAACAGCTTACAGAAATAAAGGAAATAAAAGAAATAAAGGAAGTTCCAAAGAAAACTGATCTTTAATTTTTAAGATGACACGGCAAAGAATAAAAAAACCACCAAAAACACTGACTACAAGGTAAAAATAGAAAGGATCTCCTGTCAAGAGAGCAAATCCACATTTACGCATCATTTCAAAGGGCAGCCATCCAGAACTCCGTGTTTGAAAGAGTCAGTCTCCTCACTTGCCCAGAGCCCTTACAAGACACCCAGTCGAGAGTGATTTTCGTTTCGTACACTAAAGTCAGGAGTGTAAGGTGAACGTAGATGACTTGAACTTTCATTTTTTCAGCCCAAACTTTCTAGATGGAGAAGCAGCCAGGACACGTATAACGTAGACAAAACTCTGACTTGTGTAAGAACTGTAATTCTGCTCTTGTTTCTGTAGTCAAAACCATTTAAATTGGAGTTGGATGAATCCAGCAAAGATACATCTGTGAACATTTTCTGGCCTGTTACAGAACTTATGTTCATACAGTTCCATGCCAGTATTTTGCACGTATCCCACCCCCACATTTAGACGAAAGGAGTGGCCTCTGACTCAGATGGTCCCCACCAACAAATCCTTGGAGGTGGGGCAAGTAAAACAGAGAAGCCATCACCTCATTCTTTTTGCCTCCCCTCAGCACAGATTTGAGACAGAGCTCTATGATCTGAGCCAACACAGCTTTTTCAACAAGTACTGTTGCTGGTAAGTGGAAGACAAATTTCAGTTTTATGAGACAAGGGTTATGCGTAACATCAACCTCCCTGCTTGCACACATACCAGAAACACTTAACACATCCCAACAGGAAACAGGAACAATGTCAAATTGCTCAGTTCAGGACAAATATATAAAATATTTTTCTAAATGTTGAAAAAATTTGAAGCATACACATCCCTAAAGTAAGTCAGCATGCAATCACGAGCACTACACACTTAAGAAAAATCAAATTCTTACCATTACAATTCCACTAGCAGAGAGAGAGACTCTAATACATTTGTTAAAATCTAGTCACTTTACTTTGGTTTTGTACACATATTAAGGAAAAATCAGAGCCTACCACCTGAAAACGATTGCTGTGCTCAGCCCTCTGAGCAACCACTGATCTGTAACAGACACATGCAACACAATCTAAGTGGTTCTATAGCAAGTGAAGACCATATACTGAGAAGCCTTAGAAAAGGTGGCAAGCAAATTAAAATCTCAAAAGTCTATACATATGTCCTATCACAAAGCAATGTGTGTCGTATCACACGCATGATAGCACAAAGCAGTAAAAGCTGTTCTTTTGTATTAAGCACAGCAATATGTTCTATGTCAGAATTCCCTTATTTTCTCCAATACTTATTTTATGAAGAAAAAAAGAATAAGCCAGACTGCCAGCTCATGTATTTAGTACAACTGAATGAAGCTTGTGCTATATTTCAGCAAATATTTATTGCAGACACAGAGAAGCCACTCCTGTTAGGTATACAAATATGGAAACGTACAAACATATTGCTGTGGTTACTATTCTTTAGGTCCAAAACGCACATGTCAATGAGAAACTGGCAAATACATACTAGAGACAGAAAAGGCAAAGACTCCAAATTCATTGAATACACAACCTGGTTTTCCACTAGATGCATTTTAATTACATTTTGCAGATGTTTTTTTGACTCTTTTTGCCATAGCATGTGAAATTAATTTTTGAGGGGAGGGAATGCAAGAGGAGCTTTTCTATATTTACATGTTAAAGAGTATTTGCCGGTCTGGGCATGGTAAGATGTATTCTGCTATCCGAGGGAGGCACTTTCCAGGGACACTACACACAAGTTTCCGGGTCTGAACAACTCTGAAGCCACAGTATTCCTCTGTAGTGGGTATGTGCACAAACTAGTCTTCTCAAACAAATTCAGTCTTGACGTAGGATAGAGTCCCATTCTTGTTCCACCAAACTGGAAGCTGATTTGGCCAAATTTGGCCAAAAATGGCCACTTTTCACTGCCATTTTAAAGTTTACAAGATTTCTGCTGTATTTAGAAACGGCTACACTCCAGCAGCAAAAGGAGTACAAGAAAAAGAAAGAAACTTCTTTTTTCCATTACCTATTTTAAGCAATGCTTTGATTTTTGCAAGGGGAGCAGCTGAACAAGATAAATGTGTAGATCCTCACTTGAGATGCAGGCAGCAGAGACAGTCCGGTGCATTTTGCAGAGTATTTTGGTTTAAGGAGTTCAAAGAATACTTTCTTCTTCAAAGTCAAATTTCACCACCACCGGCCGGGTCATATTCCACTTCTTTCGATTCCTATCCTCAATGAACTCCTGGTAAGGATCTTTCTTTGAAATAGCTTTCTTCGAGCGAACATAACCAAAAAAGACAGTTAATGCCAGGAAAGAGTAAAACAACATGACAAAGAGGATGAAGAAATAGGCGTTGTCATATGGTTTGTATTGTGGCTCTTTTTGTTCTGTAGCATTTTTCCTTGTGTCCAGGTTCCTTTCCAGAAGTTGCAGAACACACTGCGAGATGAGAGAAACTAAAGCTGTTCGGTTCATGTTGGGGAATTAAAATGCATGTCAGAAAACACAGAGGGGAGTGAGCATCTCAGGGCTGCAAGCAATGCTTCATTGATATGGGAATCTATCCACTGGCTCTAACAGGAGTTGGATCTGGCCTGTAATAATTTCCTCTTTTGGTAAGGAATGCTGTTAAGCACTTATTGGGTCTCAGTCATTTGATAATGAGGCATTTGGCTGATAAGCCTGCCTTGCCTGTGAAGTGAAGTCTAATAATAACAATAATGGAACAGTAACAAATCCCTGAGACATACATGTGCCAGGAAATTTTAAACGTGTGATTTCCACCCCCTTATATTTGGGGAACAAATGCTTTTCACCAGTGAAAGCATTTTAAAAGCACCAGTAGAATGCAATAGGCCCAGGAGGACAGGAGAAGAGAACAAAATTTTTTTAAGACTTGAAAAATAATCACACCATCAGTGGAAAAAATGTGCTTATGTCCATCCCTGAGTTGAAGCATGTAAACAAATCTCACGCATTCTCCAACAGACATCTCTAAAGGCCATTCTCAGGTGCTTCCTCTCAACACCGCAGCTGGCAGGCTGTGCAAGAGGATGGCCTAAGGTCTGAGGCCTTTCCACACAGTCCCTAGAGAAAGCCTCCACCGCCTGTGGAGCAAACCAGCAATCAGAAGGATGAGTTGTTGAGTATCAATACAGCATTTCGGTCTGTCCCTAACTATTGTTTAAATAGGGAAAATTTACATTTCAGCTCAAACACAAGTTTTAAGCCTCAGAGCTTAAATGGGCAGTTTCATGTTTTGATGTATCTGTGTAATTATTAGGACTGGAAGCATGTAGCTGCATGCTGCCACAAAAACATACCACATTGGAAACATCCAAGAGCAATATCCAAACTGAAAAGAGCTGCCTACAAAGTCATTCTGGAAAATGAAAATGAAACCCTTGACTGTCACTGACAAGTGGACTATGCTGGATATTTTCCAAAAAGGAGCAAGGGGGTTAAGTGCTCTCCAGCCTGGCTTGTCACAGGTCATGTCTACTCACTGAGCAGTGCTCTGTGGATTCCTGCTTCCTATTGTGTTTTACAGGCTAGGTCACTCTAAAGTAAATTGTTGTTTTACAAAGTAGTGAAACCTTATCTGTACCAAGAAGAAAAAAAGTCCTCATTGCCACAAACGACAATGCCAGCTGTTCCTCTCTGTGATCTGAATTCTGGGGAGTAAGCACCATGACTTTGAAGTGGAGAGCACATCACCCGACTAGCAGTTTGCCAACTCTGCACTGTTTCTTTAGGCCTGACCCCCTGAACTGATTGTATGATGACTAATTCACATGCTAAGATTGCAGTATATCGGTATCACCAAACAGCCTGCATTTGTCATTAAGGGTTTCTTGTAAAAAGAAAGATGAAAGTGAAGTCTGTAATTTTATATGGGCAGCAGGCTATGGTATAAGTACATTTAGAATATGCAACTTCTAGAAGAAATGTTCAGCTCCACATTTTAACTGTTTGTTTTTAAAATCAGCCTTTAAAAAAAAAAAAAAAAGAAAAAAAGAAGAGAAGTCCCCGTAAAGAGCAGTGCCAAATCCTGTTCTCAGTTAGGGCCAAGTTATGGAAGAGACCTCATTTACCTATTCTTGTGGGTAAAGGAGAGGAGATTTAGAGGATCTATTCTTGTTTAGAGGATAGAGAAGGAAAGCTTTATCATCAGTTTTACTACAAATAAAACGCACTCATTGAAATAGTATAAAATCTTCAGGGGAACTACGTCCAATTTGTATTCATGTAGCTGGAAAAGGATTTTCATTTAGGTTCTGCAACTTTTCCAGAGCTCTGTAAACTGTTTGTTTGTTTTTTAAAGAATTTGCTTCAGTAAAAGGAGCATGCAATTCTACATAAATTAAATTGGACACATGCTAATCCCTGTAAATTTCTTGCCTGCTTGAGAAACGCATGACCTCTGTTGGCCACGTTTCTGGGGCTTTTTAGCATTAGCAAAGTAAATACAAAAATGAGAGATGGGGGCTAGGACACCACAAATGTCTAGAGACAAGTGACAAAAGTCACCCCACTGACTTCAGAGGGACAAGTTTGGGCATGTCACAAACAAGTAGTGCTGTACCTACACTTCTTCATGCCTCTTGACACGCTCCTGCAGCACCCTGCTTCTCAAAGCACACAGTTTCTTAAAGCATTTAACTCACGTTATGCTATGCAATGAACAGACAGCTTCACCTGCCTAAGCAATTTTTACTGTTTTTCAAAGAAAGGCACACAAAGCCACTCACTGTCCTTCCCCAACTTTCTGACCCTCAGAGCCACACCAGCCTAAGCATGGATGATAAATTACTTCATTAAATCTGGACTACACTTGTCAATACATTGGCTTCATCCTACAGGTAGCTCCCAAACTCAGAAGTCAGGCACAACAAACTCAGCTCCACACCTCCCTTTCCACATCTCTGATAAGGAGGCCAGGTCTCCCCACAGTCAGAACTACTCTAGAGCAAACCACCCTTAACATTATTGACACCATTTCACCAGTTTCAATATGACTACTCATGGAGTAGTGACCATACCACCTAAAAAAGGACAATACACAAAGAAAGACTTGCAGCCTTAAAGCTGCCCACTACAACATAGGCTTAAAGACCTTATACACACACCTATAAGAAAACTACAAACCAAGGAACACACCTACCATAGCAGACAAACTTCAACCTCCCAACTCAGACAGTTCCAGGTAAGCATCAAAGATCCACCTATGATCTAGTCAGCTTTAGAAAGTACAACACCTCCCAGCATACATAACTTACTCCCTCCTGCCTGGGAGGAGCTGGGAGAGAGCAGCTGCTTGCTGATGGTCAATAGAATTCACCTGTACCTTCTCTTGCCCTACACCTGCATCGAGTTAGATGATAGGACCCACCCTCAATTACCAAGAGCTGCTTATTCACCCTCCGCTCCTCTAATGTAAACCAATTTTATTGTAACTTAGGGTGGTTCTTTTTCTGCATCTAGTTGAACAGATCAGTGTTCTGTTATGCTACACAACTGCTGCTTTAAAGTTGCTTTTTCTCTCTTCCCCCACCCCCCAACCATCTAAAAGTACATAATGGTGCTTTGAACAAGATCCTAAAGAGCTATTTCCATAAAGTGGTCCAATTCTTTTTTAGAGATGTAAGTACATGAAATTCTTCAAATGCAGGGGGACAATGAGCAAAGATTAAAAAGAAAGTAAAAGATTAAAAGGAAAGACCATAAAACAACTCGAAGGGGGGGGGGGAAGATCAAAAAGAGGATTAACCATGTTACTTGTTGTTTTTCAGAAATTAAAGAAGTATGGAGGATAAGGAATTTGTTTCCTTTTGGCCCTAGAAAAATGCCAATTATGGTAGCTAAATTGCCAGGATCACATATCAGTATGCTTTGGAAATGTGAGAAATGGATGGGAAATATAAACATAGGGCAATAGCTTACAGTTATGTTATGAATTAAGCCACAAAAATATCAAGATTTAGTCACTGAATAAGCTGCCAAAGTTAATCTTTCCTGATGAACTTGAGCACAATCAGCATAGAAGCAACAGAACTGTAGTTTAATAGATCAAAATTGCCTTGTTCACTCATCTTTGCTATCTCTGGGTCCTTGCGCACCTAAAATTTCCACTGTAAATCAAAGGAAAGTACTTGGATTCTCATAGACATAAGGTGGAGCCCCTTATCTACCATGTGTATTCTTTTTAGGAACTTTTTTTAAGATTTAGGGATAAAAAAATCAGCTATCCCAAGTCCCTTTTTGTTCAGTGATAATATCAACACTAGAAGAACATTTGTTTCTCTTTAGATTTTTAGGACAAAATAGCAGGACAACATTTTGGGGGATGATGAAACAGCTTCTTTCCTGGTCTTTTAAATATATGGCATTTGTGTAGTCCTTTACCAATAAGGGTGACAAAAGCAGGCAGACAGGGATATCTGTCACAAGCTTGACAAGCATCTAAACCCCAGATACAATTTACCAAGACATACAGGGTAATTTTTCCCAAACCAAACGTTTTTGCTGAGGCTCACGAGATAGTTCTGCCATGCTCTGCTGTCTGACATGAGGCAGGCAGCCAGCCCTCCACCCTGATGCTGCAGGTGGGGAGGCCTGGCCTGGGAGGACACCAGGGAGGGCCTAGCCACCACAGAACCCATAGACACTTCACACCTGAGACTCAGTTGCACTCTCAGCTCTGGCACACAAGGTACAGCTGGAGAACAGATCCAACAAAATGAACACAAAGCCAATCTGAAGCAAAGGCTCATGCGAGTGGTCTAGTTTGGATGGCAAATGTAGTCATCAAACAAATCCTCGGAAGCTACCCATCAGCAACCCTGAACCCAACTAACATAGCTCCACCATGTTCCACAGTGGCTTTTACACAAGGCAGCAGGATTTAAATTTTAACTCTCACCACCTCTCACAGCTGAGTGCTGTCCCCTCCTTGTTCAAACCCTGATCTTCCTCAGCCCCACCAAGTGAGAACTCCCCACCAGCAACCACTCTTTGCCCTTGCTCTTTTGCCACCTGCCTCCCCAGCTGCTAGCCAACACGGATGGATGCTTGAGAGTGGTTTCCAGTGTCCTCCGCCATCCCTGCTCCAGGCCCACCACAGCTACACATTACACTTAGAAACCCCTCTGAGCTTGAAAAGTAAGGCTGAACCCCATTTTACTTTTTAATACATATTCATTGTTCACTTTTCAAATCAGGCAACCCAGACTGTTTAAAAATGTCCCTCAGATTTTACTGCCAGGGGCAACTGTGAGGCACCATGTTGGAACCACTGCAGTTTGCACAGGTGCCTGAGGCACGGCCCTGCCCAAGGCCTGGCAGTAGGAAGCCATGGTGGTGCAGCCATGCCCTGCCTTCCACAGCCTCCAGGCTGTGGCCAGTGACTGGAAAGAGGGGGAGAGCGATCCACTTGAGATCATTAGAAATAAATGTGTATATACAGGGGGAAAAAAGTTGTGTAAATTTAATGGAGTCTGAGAAATAAAACATGGATTGTTGCACAGAGATGTAAGGAAAACTGAGGACGTAGTTGTGTAAAGCACAGGCAAAGATAGCCCTGTGAGTGCTGAGGAGGAAAGCTGCTGAGAGGAGAAACAAGTAGCTTAAAGTTTATGGCCTAAGGGACAAACTTTGCTGAAGATGAAGACACCAAATGGTTAATAAAGCTTCTGAACTGTTTCCAATTCTCAAACAAGGAAGCAATAGTTCTGCTCTTATCAGCAACTGCTCTTTCATATTTGTGCATCAAGCTAGCATTATTAAATTATTCAGTAAAGGTCAAATGTGATGTGCATTTCTAGTTTTATTATGATTTTTCATGACATGCCCTGAGTAGTTGAATAATAAACAGTGCGTGTCGCAGCGCTGCAGCGCCCAAGCCGTGCACAGCACCCAGTTGTGAGCCTGCCCAGCCCTCAGTTCTGAGGCATCACAAATGAAGATTCAAGCTGAGTGTGAGCACTGCAGAGTGCTGCTTGTGGCATCACACTGGGAAAACAGAACTGCTCTCTGCTGCGTGTTTACACACTGATTTTGAAGCCTGCTTGTACAATGAATACAGGTTTCTGAACCAGATTAACTGTCCAGCTGAAGAATTTTGCTCCCTGTGCCCGATGAGAACTTCCCAGCTGTGATGAGCTGCCCAAAAATGCAGAGAGAGAAGGGGAAGATACCTAAAAATCTGATGGACCAGAGGGCTTAATGCCTACCCTGAGAGCAAAAGCAGACTCCAATTTTGGTTATTTTACAGTAGACAAATATCTGCAAGAGGTTCAGATTGACTCGTGATCCTTTAAGATAACCCTATCGCTCAGTATAATGTATGCACCTATTTAAAATCATAAAAGCTACAGAATAAACTGACTCACCAGATGCACTCATTGGAATGTCATATATGTAAGCTAAACAAAATACCCATCTAATGCTGATTGAACAGGAATTTAGCAATTTAATTTCGTGTAGATGTTCATATTGTTCCAGATTATTTTTGTCTGACTCTAGGCAATATCTAGATGTCATTGGAAAAGCCAAAATAAATTAAAAATGGGATCTTCTAATGAGGATTCAGGTTTTCTTGCAATTATTGAGCAACAGAACACTGAAGTGAACAATACAAAGTGGTTTATGAATTCAAGCTGTTCCAGGTTTCTGATGGTCTCACTGATACTGCCTTAAATTAAATTCTTGTTATTTTATACAGAGATACCTTTCAATAATCCACTTTATAGACTTTAAGGCCAGACTTTGTGGATAAAAAACATCTTTCATAGTTTCTAATACAGCAAAAATGTATGCTGTACACATTAGCAGTAATCAACAGTGCTCTGACAAGAGGGAATACATTTCTCTCAAGTATGAGAATTTATCACAGATTTCAGACATAACAAACAATTTGTATGCTATAGCCTGTCATACTTTTTGAGAAAATGCAAAAATATCCTTGCTGTATAAATTGGTAGTAGAATATGAGAATTTTGGGGTAGGTTTTGAATTTCCAAAATTAAGTAAATTTATATTTTTTTCTTTAAGTTTGGAGATTTAGGTGACAGACCTGTAGCCAGGTTTTTTTAAAGTTTGAATTTGCACAGACCTTACCATAAGGATTAAAAATCTAGCTCCAGTATCACATATATGCAGAAACAGACTTCTGAGGACATAGATCCTGTGTGACAATCACCTGTTTTCAGTGAAGATTTGTACATTCAGATAGACGTTTTGTGCCTTTCTAAACAGCTACAGAAAGATATGGTCAAACAGTGTTTGTATGGACAGACATGAGACTTTTCAACAATATTGTGTAGAAAACCCTGTGTGACTATTGGAGCAAAATGTTTATTTATAGGTATTGTTTAAATGGGATTCACTGAACTATCCAGGGTAAAAAGAAGGAAAATTGGTGCCATTAAAACCAATTCTTTTCTTACTTCAATTATTAAACATTAGGGATACTCAAATAAAGCAACATATATCAATGTGCCATTATATACCAAACTGCATATATTGGGTATTCTGGAGGCAGAGGTTATTTGTAAATGGAGGAAATGAATAAAACAAAAATAATAAATTACAAATCACAATTGTGCCATACCGAAGAAATATTTTTTCACCAAAGCCTGTTTCTCACGAGTTTCTAATTCTTATATATAGGAGATGACAGGCAGTTAGGCAGTCAGTTAAGCAGCTGTTGTCATTTATTTCCATCTTGTAGAATATGCAAAACTCTCCCCTCACAAAAAAAAAAAATTAAAAAAAAAAAGGAGGAAAAAAGAGAAAGGGCCCAGAGATCCATCCTTTCTGCACTCATCAGTGAGTAGGTTTTGGGCCATGATACAAGTTCATTCCTCCAAGCTATTCCATGACATTTCTGTCAGATGCAATATCCGTGGCAGGCTCATGCCCCTTTGACTTTCCGACTGTTCAGGATTCATATTCCAAAAACACATGTGGCTCCCAAGAACCTCTTCAGCCTTGACAGTGATAACAAGAAGGGATCAACAGTAGCCCAAGTAATCCTTATAGCTCTGCCAGAGATTCCTATGGTGTACCATAAATCAGGAAACTGGTTAGTCCCACTGCCCAGGGCTCCTCACATCCTCTGGCAAGAACTCATCCCAACTCCTCCTTGCATAGCCTGGGGACTCATGATTTTCTCCTTATCTGTCTTGTTCCCAGGCTCTCCTGCCCTGCACTACTCTCTCACACAAGGAAGCTTTGGGAGACACCTAAAACAAGGATGGAGCAGCCAAAATGCCCACTAACTTCAGGTCAGGAATGCACCTTGCCAATAGCACCATGGTGATGGAAGGAGAGATCGCAGCTCTGTCCCACCCCACACACACCTGCTACTGGAATAGTAAAGGGATGACAGCAAAGGTGGCATTTTGCCCCATCCTGTGGCAGAGGTACACCCTTTCTGGGAAGGAGCAGTCACACAGACATCATCCACTTCCAAAGTGTGCAGGCAAGCAAGCAAAAAGTTTTACCTTGTGTTTTACAGCAAAGGGATTGCAAGTGCAATAAAATTAGCTTTTTGGTCTTTGCAGCAAGCCAAGGGTACAACAAGGCGAATGCTGAAGGCCAAGTTAACAGTTTAGGATAGGAACCAAGTATTGATATTTAAATTTAATTGTCACAGAAATTAAAAGAATGTTAGAGAATGAAACTGGAAAGAAACCAAGAAATCCACTTTGCACGTTTCTCATTGTTCTAATGTACTGTTTTTCAAAAGGTATATTCCTTCCTTTCCCAAAGGGAAGTACGCTGGAATTGTTTGGAGAACGTATAATAATTTTTAAAAAAAGCACTCGTGAACAGGAGCTGAAATAAATTTAAGTTGATTACATCTCCCATGAAATGGTGAGGAAATTAGATGTCCACCAAGCCTGGTATGAAATGAAATTTCCTCACATACTGACATGACACTAGCAGTTACTCTGTTTGCTTTAAAAGGTCTTCCCCATGTTTCAGTCAGCTTGTGTGGAAGTCTACTGAAAAATTCTTCAGGTGTTTAAGAAATAATAATAATTCAGGACCAAACTGACCACACTCACAAATGAGTTCTTTCACTACATGAAGCCATCCCAGTTGCCCAACTTGTGCTGTGCTTAAACTCCTTTTTAATTTATTTTAAATGGACACCACTTCTTGTTGGGAAGACGTAATACTGGTACCAGTAGCACTTGAAAAATACAATTAACGAATCCTGGGCTCTGGACAGCACAGCAGCAGCACGGGGGCACAGAGCTCTGGCCCAGGATGCGTGCAGAACCCCCTTACAGAATTAATACAGTTTGCATTGAAGATAACATGGTTTATTTCTTCATGATTTTCAGATTAAAATGTACCAATGTATTTAGCACAATACTACATTTTAGGACAAAATCATCAGTGCTTTGCAAGTCTTCATAATGTTTATTCATTATAAATAGTAAATATTTACTGAACTTTTTACATGAAAGATGTTTTTTGTTTTCTTTGTTTAGATTTTTTTTTTTACAACACATGTTGTTGTAGAGGCTGCAACACAAAGATAATATTTCATTTTTCCGTCACCCTTAAGACCAATGTGTGAACTAACCTCTGTACTGAACCTAGTCTAACTCACTACTTCATAGTCCTTAACGCTAAAAGGAATGTATTTGTGTTCTGCCTCCCTCTTTGTTCCAAGAATAGAGAGAAATAAATAACACAGCCTTCCATCTTCCTCTTCCTCTCAACATAACAAAACACAAATTTATTGACATTCTAAAATGTCACAATGCAAACTTCTTGTAAACCTTGGTTCCTATAATTATATTTTCTATACTGGATATCACTGTATAATTTAAACAAATGTGTCAAATACAGGTCCACTCCTGTCCGTGTCCTGTACATCACTAAAAAAATGTAAACGTATTCATTTCTTTGTATTGTTCCTGAAAACGACCTTTAAATCATGAATAGCAAGCTGGATTTTAGTTGTCCAGCACACCGCAACATTTCCATATTTTATCATCAGGAAGTATGCACTGCAAAAATAAAAGTACCTGCAAAAATATAGTTCTGATTCTATCTATATGACTTTGGATGATCCCAAAGTTTGTGTGAGGTACACAGTATTGCACATTGCTTGGCAGTTGTGAAAAATCAGTCGCGTTGTTGGTGGGTTTTTTTCTCCCTCATTTGTTCGAAAAGGTACAACAGACTAGGAAAACTCCACATACAAAAAGGTAAAATCTGTTTCACGTTAGATATGATCTTGTTTCTTGGTAAAGCAAAACTTTTAAGTGACATTTATTGACAGCATGATTACAGAAGCATGGAAAGATAACCAATAAGTTGCTCTGGAAGTCTTTCACACTTATCCTAGCTTCCTATGGACTGTGACATTTCCTCTTGATGACAGCTTCCAGTGTGTAAATTCAAAGGGGTTCTCCTGCCCTTGCTTCAGAAACCGAGCAGTTCTAAAGTTAGACTAAAGTCAGCGCTGGATGTCAGATGAGTCAGAGTATACAGAGCTCAACTGCTCCAAGATTCAAAATGTTCCATTTGTCCCAATCAAAGCACATTAATTTCAACAACAAAAATTGGAATGTTTTGCCAGGCAGTAGTATTACATACTGCTCTATTTCATATACCCACTTGAATTGAATCATGTCACATTTATTTATTTATTATTGCTCTGTGCCTTTGTCTTCTGTGTAGCTTTGTCCAGCCTTCAAGAGTCTACTAAAAGCTATGACTGGAGAGAGCATAACAAGCCTGCTTCTCTCAATGGGACTGCCCCAGTTCAGACTGCAGTGTGTTGAGAAGATCCATTGCATCCAAGCCTTGGAGTGAGACCGGAAAACAAGACCAGCTTTAACTTGAAATGGACAGTTCATTTATGCAATATCTGGCTTCAGATAATGAAAGGCACCTGCAAAAAAAAGAAAAAGGAGCTTTTTAAGTCATGCTGTGACAACCTCACAGCATGGGGCCATGCCAACTACAGGTTGACATTGTCATATTTAATACTGATATATCAAAGGAAAGGGACTAATATTTTTATTCCTAGGACAAGTTTGACAAAACTCTATGTATCTGGGATTATATACTGTAATGATTCTTGAGCTGACCTCATTAAGAACATGTGTTTCTAATAGTGGAATGCCAGTGGTTATTTCATTTTGGACAACCCTTATGTTTTACCTAATGGCAATCAGGTTTCATGTCTCAACAATTAATAACATCAAGATGTTGTTGACATCACTTAAGAAAATAATTATGCAGCAGAAATCTTGCTCAAACAATCAGCTATCTCCAGAGCCAGTGCACTCCACTCGGCTTTGGAGAGGAGCAGTAGTCAGCCATTAGGATCCCCGCTTGTAATTTTCTTTGTTGCAGACAGAAAGCACAATTGCTAAATGTGTCCAATACCCCCTTCACAGTGCAAACGTGCAATACTCACTTTGTCCGTATTGCCCGTACTGGTAGCCTGTGACAGGGTCCATGCTGTAACCCGTGGTGCTGTAGGTTGGCGGGCAGTAGGACTGGGATGTAGGCAGGCTGTCTAAACTCTTCATATGATCTAGCCGCTGGCTGCAGCTGGCTGACACGGTGGTGGTGGGCTCCAGGCCCCCAGTTAAAGGGGACAGGGCATAATCAGTTTGAGGCTGATGAGGCACACCACCATGGTTAGTCAGGAGACCCATTACCTAAAAGGCAAGGTTGAATAACAGAAAGAGTTAAAATATGTGAGGAACTGTATCTCTTAGAACTGCAGGTGTTTTCAAGCTTGTAATTCTATTTTGCAAAATAGGTAGACCTGGTATTCAAACTATGTCTTGCATATCTAATCCAAAGAGGAAGTGTCATTTGGTTGCATCATTCACAACAAAAACTGATGGCTAGCAACAAATAAAAAGTGATAGCAAGGGCAAATACATTAAAATAATTTTAACAACTCATGATTTTGTAGTGCTTGATCCTGACTCAGCTATGATCTTTGCAGATGTTTATTCAGATATTACTGAGGATGTTTTAAGGCTGTTTCCAAGATAAGGAGCAAGTAGTAGCTCTTTGGCCACGCCGTCCTGCATGATCAACAAACACGGAAAAGCTGTGAAAAAGCTTACTCTCACACACACCCCAAAGTCATCAGCTAATAAAAATGAGATTAATTTGGAGCAGATCACAGTAACACTGCTGATAGAAGTCACAAAGGATCCCAGCACCCAGACCAATATGAGCACATGGAGAAGGGGCAGAACCCTCGTAATGCCAGCTGCTGCATGCTCTGTGTGCTGGCCTGGGAAGAAATGAATGCAGAGAAGTAAAAGTGCCCATCAGAATACTAGTTCTTAACCTCATCTGCTGAGTTACAGGACACAACAGAATAGTCAGGCATTCCAGGCTGGCTCCAAGTCGACTGTAACTCCCTTAGTAAGCTGCTTGTACATGAACAGTTATGAAATCAGCAGTCAAAGTTATTTGGACAGAGATTGCTACTTGTCCCTATAAAAACCCAGACCTCTAGGCCATACTTTGCAGCAGCAAAATGAAAATAAACTAAAAAAAAAACCCACACAAAACCTCAAAACCCCCAACCTTCCAAAAGCACCTATGTTTTCAAGCAGGAGTAGAAGCTGCTGCAGTCATAAGCTATTGTTGTATAAAGATCACTCACACTGGAGGTTGGTGTGCATTTTTTTTCCCAGCATATCCCTATAGCACATTCTGAAAATAAGTACTACTGAGAGAATTGTTTGCTTCTGCTGAAATAAGCTGTGCTTCAAAGCCTGAGAAATAGTTTGCGGTTTAGAAAGGATAGATGGTGTACAGCTTCTGCCAAAACAGCATATTCTGATAATTGACAGGTTGTTCTTCCTCCAAAAAGGAATTGAAAATATCTGATATATGGTATTCCATGATAGTTCTGCTTTACTGAGCTTCACATCATAAGCTAAAAAAAATTGTTTAAATTGTAGTCTATTTTGTAAAGGCTAAACCTATGATCACATTTGGTTCCTAAAGCTCTGGTGCTCCTACTTGAATTTATTTATTTTCCATTGCAAAAGAAAAGCGATTATTCCTGTGGGGAACTTGCAGTCCCAGCCTTGAGATTCATTTGGTTTTTAATAAACAAATGAAACAAGCCCCAGGGAACACGATTTAAGTAGCAAAGAAGACCTGCCCAAGTCTTACATGTCTGATAAGGAGAAGAGCAAGAGGCACAAGCAGAGTACTTCAAAGGGAGACATAGAGATACCTGCTTCGAGTATACAAAACATCTCTGCATCAGATGCACACAACATATCTCAGAGAAAACAAAACACTGTGAAAGTTCAGGTACTACTTGCAGCACCAGAGCGTTCACTTCTGTTCTGCTAAACAGCAAAACATGAATATAACTGATAGAATGTTTCAGAAACTGAAGTATTCATGCAAAAAAGTTTCAAATACACCCAAAGACTTCACTGAGATACTGAAATCTTCTAACTTCTAAGTTACAAGCACGAAGAAGAATTTTTACTGAAGCTATACTTTCTATTTTATTCAAATAATCTTTTCAATGCACGAAAAACTGTTAAAAGGATTTGACATTTAGAAAAAACAGTTTTTTTAAAAATAACCTCTGGAATCACCATAGCTTGAAAGCCATGTTATCTGCACAGCAACGTGCACAGCATTTTGTCCCCTAAAAGCTGAAATAATTGGGCTCTCAACTTTTTCTTCTAAAGATTGGGTCCTGAGAAGCATTAAAAATACTGATTTTTTTTCAGTAAGTTTTTATATTTTAGAAATTATAAATATTTTTCTTCTACCTGTGGAAAATGATATGGTGATGAAAGCCTAGCATGCCTGATGACCTGACATTGCATCAGCAGTATTAGAACCTATGTTCGTTTAGGTTATATTAATCCCTGTCCTTTAACATTTACACTAATAGAGTTAGAAGAGAAAGACCCCCCGCAAAAAACAAAAAACACACCAAACCAAAAAAAACCAGCCTCATGGCTTAACTTAAACATTTACACTGAAAATTATTACTTTGGAAAATATTTACATTGGCAGAAGTATCATGGTTTTGACTACTGTTTAACACACAGATGGTGTGTCTGAAATCTAAAATAAGCGCACAGCCCTTCCCATTCCCCACGTAGTTGCCTATGTGATGCTAACAGTTACAGGACTACACCACCTTGTGTTCCAAGTTCAATGGCAGGGCCAACAGGCTGGGCTCCCATTGCTCTGCAACCCCCCTGGAGTCTGATGGCAATCTTCTCTGCATGAGCACTCTCACATTACACATTCTATCAATCTGGACTTTTAGGACCAATTTCCAAGTTGGGCAAATAACTATTTTACCAACTACATCACAGAATTGTAGGAGTTGGAAGGGACTTCCAGAGATCATCCTTTAACTAAAGTGGTTGGGTTTTTTTCTCTTTAATGTTTTCAACAGAACAGAGTCCAGTTTGGACTTCACCAGTAAAAAGAGTGAACTCAAAAACTTTGAGATTGGAAGTTAGTTTGGAGGTAGAGATTAGCATTGAAATGTAATTGTGGATCCAGACATGATCTCAAAAGCCTCTTGACTGCTGGTAGCATCTGTATTTGAGACAGAGACTTATCTCCTTCTTACAAGCGAAAATTAGCATTTGATGAGATTGCTTTTATAAATTAATAAGATAACACAAGTTTTAAGACATGTTTATAATAAGCACAGAAGGACCCAACACACTTTGGAGCAGAAATGACACAGGTCTCTGTCTCTGAGGTGGAAAAAACCAGAGGATGAATAGTAACCATCTTCTCAGAAATATCTTCTTCGGAGCCATTCAGAATCATCCTGCAGTTGATTAGTATCTAAATAATTAGATTTTCGGTCATGTCTGTTTTGAAAGCTATAAGGGAAGTAGCCTCAGGGCAGAAGTCTTTCCAGCGGTATGTACCATGACCTTATCACCCATACAAGGAGTTACAGGAAGGGCATGGCTGACTTTCACCTAATCAATTAGAAACCCATTAATGGGCCATGTCTGCAAGATGCTCAGCACCTTCAGCTCAGTAGTGTACAAGAGACACACAAAGATCAGGATTTTGTAAATCAGATTTCTACTAGTACGACATAGTTTTATTCTAAATAGGTAAACAGATCTGATTGCTTTGCAATAATTAAGAAAAGGAATTTGTTCAATCCATATACCATCTGAATTACTAGAAAATATATACCTCTATATGAAATATATAGAAAGCCAAAGTAGCAAATGTCAGAGTCACCGGCCCAGAACTCAAAGCACCTGAAAGAAAAGTCAAGGGCTTATCTAACACCTAGAGGCTGCTGTAACTGTTCATATTATTATAGAAAATAATTCCTATAAATGCAGAATGTTTAGGCTGGGTTTTGTTCATGTTCTAAAACTCACACAGAGAAATGTTGACACATCGTCTTTGAGCCCATACAATAAAATACAGTGTATATATAAGTGATAATTCTATTCTCCATAAACAAAAACATAATTAGAAACAAGCAAAGAGAACACAGTGAACTGCAACAACCAAACTCCAGAGAGTTTTGAGAGAACACATCCCAAGCAATCTGTGAGGACAAGCCCATTGCTGCACAGCATCACTAACGGAGGACACAATGCAGAAGAGAGAAGCTGAATGATGAAAGCCTTAAAGGCCACGTAAGCAACATCTGGTCCATTATCAGCTATTAGAAAATACTTCTATTAACAAAAAAAAAAAAAGTCCATTAAACTGAGAAAAAGTTTATTCTATTTAAATCAAACATTATGCTGCTAATGTGGTCGGTATTTTAGAATGTAGGACCTACCATAGGCACAATAAAATTCTCATATGTTTTAATTCATTTACGCATGCCTGCATTTAATATGCTTTGTGACCATGTCTGCAATTAATATGATTTATGAGAAAAGAACATGTGCAATATTTTTGGGTACAGTGATACTTTTTTTTTCTTCCTCCTCCTGTGAATGAAAGATTTAATGAAACAGCTCAAGGAAATTTGTTGGCAGTTAATGTATTAAGTTGAACTGACAGAATCATGAGTAAACTTTAGTGGAGTTAATGATATCCTCTTATCTGACCCTGACACATTTGCAGCATGTAATTTACAGAAGCTCTGTCCAGGGAATCTTGACAAATGCTCCTAACGATCTCAGGGCAATGTTCCATTCTAATGGAAAACAGATGTGGGTCAGATACCCTCATTCATCACTAACACTGAAAATTTCAAACTCCTTCCGAGATGAATGGCAATACCTGCTGTTAACTCTCTGCACTGTAGAGAAGTATCTCAAAACCAAAGTACTGCGCAAGAGCCAACACAAAAGTGATGTTTCCAGTGCATTGGAGTGAGAGATTTTAGATGATTAATTACAATTCATTAGCTACAGGACCATAGAACTGCATGGCCGATTCATTTTATATATGTATATTTCAATATTTCTGCCAAACAGATGAAGAAACCCAACAGAAAGCACTTTCATGGTAAATAGCAAGTTCCTTGGGGAACCTTGTACTTGGTTAACAAAAACAGCAGCAAAGATACCAGCTTTGAACATCTGATGATCTGACCTTCTGCATACTCCTATCCAATGAGATCTCATACTGATTTCACACCACTAGACATCAGTGGTAGCTTCACTGAAACTAGAGAAGGTGCAGCGGTGTACATTTCGGGTAATTAAGAGGATAACTTGATCCTTCATGAATTGCATTTTTATCCATGGGAGATTACTGCTGTTCACAGTATCTCACCCTGCCAATGAACTCATGCCTTTTTTCAGGTGTTAGACCATGGAATCATAGGACTAGGTAACATTATCAAATTCAGATAAGCTAATTATCTAGCTCCTAGTTGTATGGAAGCAGTGTCAAAAATGTCAAGACAATTGAAATGGTAGAACAGAAAGTCTGAAGGGACAAATATGTACAATTTTTAATGTATATGAATATACAAGTGTATATATATAAAATTTATTTATAAAGCTTTATCAGGCAGACTCAGAAACTGTAGAGTTGTGAGATTAAATGCTTGAATATGGCAATGTTACATACAGCAGTTAATAACAAAAGTCAAAATTTGAGCCAACAGGTTCACTCATGAGGGTCCCATTAATGTACATGCCAGGGCCTCTGATATGACCAGCACCGGGGAAAAACAGCCCTCTGTGATTACTCAAAAGCTCTCACTCATATATCAGTCCTTACTGAATAAATATGCAAGTATTCAGATTACTGTCGAGATTCCTATTTCGTAAATTCATTAAGGAATTACGAGCTCACCAATGCTTGCCAGTTGTGTATATGAAGGGCTGACTTTTACTTTCACTTAGCAAGTAGTTCAAATTGAATTTCTACATGTAGTGAAAGCAAAAAGTTATTTGCAGAGCTGCAGCAATACTAAATACTCAGCCTGCATATATTCTAAATGGTACAAGTTATTAGGGAGGAAGATGTCAATTTTGTGAGCAATATCATTAAAAAATGGTTTGGAAAACCAAGAAACTGGTACTTTTACACATATGTCATTTTACTCTTATATTTTTGTGGTGAAGATATCTACATTTTTACTGTATTTCTAAGCATTTTTTGTCATAAGTTACAGTACAATCTGATTAAATTTCCAGAAAAGTCCAGGGCCTTTTGTATCTTGTAACAAGAGGAAACGGTTACCAAATCTTCCCTGCACTAGGGAGATTTAGGTTAGATATCAGGAAGAATTTCTCTACTAAAAGATATTGGAACAGGCTGCCCAGGGAAGTGGTGGAGTCACCAACCTTGGAGGGATTTAAAAAGCAAATGGATGAGGTGCTGAAGGACATGATCTAGAGGTGGACTAGGCAGGGTTAGGCTGTGGTTGGACTCGATCTTGAAGGTCTCTTCCAACCCAAGTGATTCTATTTTAGATTCTATGATCTCTATGTAAGGTTTCTGAGCTCTAAGAGATCTGTTTTTGAAACCCCACCTGCCCAAGCTACTACCAACTTTTCTGGCATGGTGGAGGTAGAAATAGGCCCAGATAGAAAAGTGAAGGTGGATGTTCACAGCATAAGGTCACCTGTTTATCTTTGCTGTAATATTTATATATATATAACATAATAAAATATAATATTTAAAATAACACAATATTCCTGACTCTGAAGTTAGATACAAATACATAGGATCCAATAATTTCATAATTTTTATTGTGCATGAGTAGCAACATTTGTTAATTGTCTTAGAAATAACCAATCCCATTGCTGAACATTTTTCTCATTTAAAAACAAAAACCAAATAAACCCCTCCAAAAAACCAAACAAACCCCTAAAAACACTCTCGTGCTCATGAAAAACTGTCATGTGAATTTACTTTCTTCCTCACAAAGAAATCCCCAAGCCTTGTCTCATGGTCATTAAGCAAAGAGCTGTCAAAGGCAAAATCACTGTGACACAGCTCGGTGCAGGACTTGGATCCAAATGAACTGTTTCTGTGGGCAACCAGTGGGACTGCAATTTCACAGAAGGTATAGGAAAAAGTATAATAAATTAATAGTTGTGCCTCACCCACCACACCCACCCCTTGTCTCTTTTAATGAGGGAATGACATTTTTTAACCACTGGTTCCTGATTTTCCCTTAAAAACAGTTAGCAAGACAGTATGAACATATCTAACTGATTCGACAGATGCCCTCAGATTCATGCTCTGGGTTAATGAAAACCAAGTGTTCTCAAAGACTTTGAGAAACCTGTTGCCTAAGATCTACCTCACCAAAGAAGAGGTACAGGGTAATTCTTAAACTCAGGCAGTGAAATGTTTTGACAGTAGGAGAAAGAAACCTTGAAACAGTTTGCATCTTTACTACTGTTCACAGAAGTCTGGAATTTTCTTATCAAGATTATTCCTGAATTCCAGGTAACAGCATGAGAACTGCAAACTTCATTAAAGACTGTTATGATCTTCTCTGCAGCCATTCAACATTCAATCCACTTCCCACTTTGAAACTGCAGCCACAAAAGCCTCTGGTTTGACTCTGTTAAGGTTGAAGATGACAAGGAAGAGGAAAAAATAAATCTGAGAAGTTATCTAGAAGCCAATGAGGTAAAATATGTCTGGCAGCGAACAGGTTCAGCATTTTTATCCTTTTTCTAGTAAGAACTTAATGCTACAATACTATTTAAGCCTGGGTATCCTACAGGTTGAACACAGGAAGCAGGTGTCCTTGTGGTCAGCAACGCAAGCAGACAATCGCCCCTCCATGTGAATCCCTGAGCAGTCCAAAACAGCATGCCTCAAAACCAGCAAAGCGCCTGAACCGCCTGGTGTATGGCAAACTGCTGCTCTGACACTAATAGAAAGCACATGACAAGGTCAAGGGATGCCCATGTACACCGGAAAAGCCTTTTTCCTTATCTTAAATGAAGCAGCTCAAAATATTGATATCCTGTCTTAAAAACAAACTGCTCTCTAGTAAGAGTGTACACCTGCAGCTGTGAGACAAGTGTTTTTGCAGGCATTCTTCTGCTTTCCGTGGAAGAACTGTCAGTGACAGCTAATGCCAGGATCAGAAAGGGACATGCCAATCCAAATGCATGCTTCAGTCCCATACACACGTATTAACTCATAGATATGCTACTCCCTGTTAATTTTGAGTTAACAAATGTTTGTTAAAAGAAAATACACTGAGTAACTGAAACCTAATTTGAAAAGGAAATACAATATTCCCATAAATGTATGCATGAAAGCCAAGGAGCTGCATAATAGCCATAGAAAACATAAAAATACGCAATTTACATATATTACACACTAATAATCTCCATTCTGATGCTATATTTAAGGAGCTCTGGCTGAGATGGCATGCTGCAGTTTGGTTGTTTTTTCATGAAATACAAACACAGACACCCCGGCTACTGGTTCCCCAAGACATTAATCCCTGTCTTGTTCATGCAGAAGTCACAACCCTTTGCAGGTCTGTAGGGCAGAGGTTCTCTCACCACAAGTAGCAAAGAGCAGACCAGATGAACAGGAGAATAATCAATTATCTGGAGGGGATCTGCAGATCTTATCTTGATGTTAAAAAGTGCTGTATAATATTAACAAGGTGGGACTCTTTCTGTTCTCTTATTCTTTTGAAGAGAAGAAAATTTGATTTCCCAGCCTGAAAGACAGGTATGTTATGGAGCATTCTGATTCTGAAAAGCAACCAAGCAATATAAAGTCTTCTCTAATTTCCAAGTTCATGGCTAACACGATAAAAATAAAATTACAGGACACTAGCCATCTCCCCTCGTCCTCTGCCTTCACCCAGTGCTTGCCTTAAATAATAAATTTGTCCGTCATACTCAGGCACAAAGTTAGAAGGAAAACATCCTGCATGAAAAATAAATCTTCCCCAGGGCACTGCATGTCAGACCCTCATTTGAAATAAATTGAAGCCAAAGGGGAAAAGGAGGTTTAAGTCTGGTAAGAATATGATCCCGTGAATCTTAATATTAGATTTTGTTCTACATGTTCTGAGGATTGGGTTGGGGTTTTTTTGAATCACAAAAGATTATTTGGGCTTCAGACAAAGCTTCCCCTCCCCCCTCAAGTCTTCGTAAATTCAGCTTCACACACAGTATGTCCAGAGCACTTGCCTGAGAGGACATTGATGGGTGGAAACATTATGTTAATTGCTCGCACACCCAGATTTATTGTGGCCAGAAATCCACCGGCTAGTAAAAAGACCTTCTTTCCTTCTCATCTAAATTCCATGCACACAGGCAGGACACTGAACATGCCCACTCAGCAGGAAAACTGTTTCTCTCCATGAAATCCCCAGCACAGAACTGTCTTTTGACTTGCCGGCCACCTGGGTGCCATGGGAAGAGCCCCAAGGGAGTGTGACCAGGGGACACACTGCGACACACCCCACAACAAGGGGCATTTCACACAGTAACATCACTTGTGACTGGCCTCAGAGGCTCTTCTTTTAGGCATAAAGCACAATCACTGTTCTCTTAGCCCCACAATTTGCTGCACATCATTTACATATTTGAGGCCATATTACTCCCTTATAAAAGGTAAAGCCTAGGTATGTCATTATATACATACATTTTATGTGTGACTAAGTGATTTTTTTAGGCCCCAAAACTCTTTTAGAGCTGTTGGTAACACTGCATGGAAGTAGGGCTGAGAGCTTTGTTTGAAAGACCTTCATCACTCAGGGAAGGAACTCATCCAGTCGGCCAAGAAAACAAATGGATACAGGGAGCCTCATGTGTCATTCAGTGATGACGCAACATCAACTTTTGGGTGATCAGCCCACTCCTAAACCTGCTAGCAAAGATGCAGTACAGGGTCAGGAGCTTTAAGCACCAGGGTAGGAAAAGGTTCCAAAAGTCTAAGAAAAAACAACAAAGCCCATAACATTCATGGCATAATGACAGGACTGGGTGTAAAGAAGCACAGTAACTAATTAAAGTCACCTAATCTGCGCCAAGATCTCCTTTTGATTATACCAAGCCTCAAATCAGCAAGACTTCAGTGGGGAGGAAACCTGGCCCTACTTTTTTGTCCCTCTTTTCCCAGATACCACAGGATTTCTTTACTGTTGTGCTAAACTTCTGTGTCACAGACAATAAAAGCTTTGTGAAAGGAAAAAAGATCACATTTTTCATAGCCAGAACCAACATACATTTAAACTGACACTAACAACTGCTTCTGATGGATTAACACTGAATCCCAGAAAGATGGCTATGTCAAAATTGTGGAAGACTTACACACTATGAAGTTGGCCATTTAGAAAAAAAAAAAAAAAAGGCAAGTAATATATTGTCATAGCTTTTGTTGGAAATAGCATTTAGAAATCAGAATTCTTTAGAACAAAATCCATTCAAGTCCTGTTGGAAGTACATCCGTTTGTTTTTCTGTTGGTATTTTTTTCCTGAGGTTTCAAGCCATAAAGTTTTGTACCCCACTCTATGCTATAGGAATCTGTGAAACTTAATTACATTTACTGTTACAAAAAAGGGTTTATGAACTTTTGCCTTTGGGCAAAAATGTTTATTTCATTGCCTTTGTTATTCATTCTTTTCAACTCCAGTGCCTTTGAACTTTTCAGCTGCACAGAGTTATCACTGTTGCACAGGAACCAGGAACTGTACTCTCGAGATGCAAACCACAAGTTGAAGAAAACGAAGGAGGCAAAGATATACGAGTCGTTATTTTGGCCACCCTTTGTGCCATTAAAATCTCATTTTCTGCCTATTAGAATGCCCTCTCCCTGCTTAGGCAGTGGTGATAGTCAGTGATTAGTGTGTAATTGAGTATAATTGTCTTTTCACTTTTCATTTATGTCATTCTGAGCTTCTCTCTGTTTTTCTAACCACTGAGAGGAAAAAAGGGTAGAAAGAAGATAAAGCTGTTAAAACTCTCACTTTCAGCCCTGAAGAGATTCCTGATTGTAATTATAGATTGCATCCTCTTTGTGACTTCTCAGAATTTAGTGGACATCTCTTTCCAGGCACCTGGGCCAAGCTCTCGCTAATAAAATAAACTGCCATCGATTCAAGCTTTAACTAATAATGTCAGCTTCAGACAGATGCCGCGTGTAGGAAAATTTAACCAACCTTTTGACACTCAATTATCAAGGCAATTTATTAACATGATTCCCTAAAAAGAGTTCATGCAAATTAGAAAAACAATTATAGCATTCATGCATTTATATATTGCCAAAGAGCGGTAATACTCCTAATTTATGTATTTATAACTCGATTATGGCTCATCTCCATGTCTCCTGCTCAGCCCTTGGAACTCTCCTCGTGCAACCTGTCTGTCATTTTCCTGGACCATTTGGTAAAACCTTGGTAAGGTTATCTCAAAAAGATGGTTTGTTTGCAGAAGAACTACAGGATCTACTTGCTGTACCTAGCCACAGATCCCCAGGAAAATAGTATGTTACAAACACTTGACAAGTGACTGTAAACGTGAAGCCTGCATGATCACATTATAAATCGTTTGAAATTAAATATAAGCTATGACTCTTGGTTCAGCCAGTAGGAGGAAAAAAAAATTTAAAAAAGAAGGAAACCAGCAAACTGAAATCATGTGGCTTGTATAAAGAATACATTATGGTTTAAATTTGGCAATTCATTATACTGTGGCCTGAGGGAATAGACTCTTTGGTTCTGGTATACAGCAAATCCTCTGTCTGAAAACACAGGACTGACCTGAGGTGAAAGGCCATTGCCAATGGCAGGGTTCATGGGATTTGAGGGCCCGGATGGAGGCACAAAGCTGTCTGTATAGCTGGAAAATCCATGCCTGGTGCTGGGTAGGCAATAGGCAGAGCTGCTCTCTGGATTCGAAGGGAGGCTGCTTTGGTGTACAGTGCTTGGAGGGAGAGGCTGAGGTCTATGGACGGTACTGCTTGGATCAGACACAGCTAAAAGCAAAAGAAACATGTTGATACCTTTTCCTCCTCTTTTTCTGGTATAATAAGTTCATTATGTGAAGCTCAGCTTGACAGAATTGCATCAGGACCTGCATGCAAATACTAGTTTAATACAAAGGTAAATATTTAGCAATATTAAAGACTTAACAGGCCACTTAAGTTACATAAACATTCTTAAAAGACTGTAAAAACTGTAACAACAGACACAAGCAGTTTTCAGACAATCGTTACTGGGCACATATTGCCCAGAATCACTACAGCAAAATTAGAAGGAAAATTCATATTTCTATATATAACATATATAATACATACTGTAGTTTTATGGGAGTGTTTATGCATATAAAGATATTTTTAAAATGAAAAGCTTTGTTTGCTCAGAAGATCTGTTACAGGCTTTCCCTTTCTGGTCACAACAGAGATTCTGACATGATTTGTAGCAAACCTAGCAAAGGATGGGAGAAGCCCTAAGCTTTACAAAACTCCCTTAATTAAACATGGCCTAGCAAAAACATCCACCAACTGTTAAGATCCAAACCTCAAGGAGAGAGCAAGGACAGCACAGTGAATGTTCCTACAAAAACTCACCTGAAAGGTTTGTCTTTAACAGGAAAATCTAGCATAGCCTAGATTTGAAGCTGTTTCCTCCTCTCCTTTTCCACCATCACATAAACATTGTGAGTTCTCAGAGAAGTTTTCAATGCAACATCACCAACACCAACAAAGATAACTGAATACAACTGCTATGTCTTCCCCCACTGTTCCGGGCACTTGTGGCAAAGGAGACTATGCCGCCAGGAGTGGGGAAGCGTGTACATCACTTTACCAAGCACTGCACCTCTGTTGTACACAAGGCCACTGCTCCTCTAGCTAACACCCTTCACATGGAACCAGACCTTTCCTGCAGCAAGACAAACACCAGCTCCTATGTGCTTAAAGTGACCAGCCCTGCAAGGTGCTCACTCAGACCCTAAAATAGAGAGCATCCCTGTTTGTACATCAGAGAAGAAAATGTTTCTACAATGGATCAACCCAGAAAGCACCTGAGAACAGTGTTTTAACCAAGTACCTGCTGGCTACTGTACCTTGCGGTATGGAGGTGGGTTGATAGGAGGGCTCGGAGAGCTGGTACGTCGGCAGAGTTGGCATGGCACTGGGTGGAAATCCTCCTGGGATCAGATGGTTGAAAGCCATCAGTTGATTGGCTCCTGCCTGTTTCCTCCATCTAGCACGACGGTTACTAAACCAGACCTACAAATGTTTTAATTAGGGACATTTGATTTTTGTACATTGCATATGGGTGCATCAAAAATAATGGCATCGTATTTCAAATGCAATCCATGTCTGAGACTAGAGATGCAGAAGATGCACATTGGGCTTAGAACTCCTGGATGAGAAAGAAGACCCTGGCACACACACTTCCATGGTTCAACAGACAAAACAAAGGAATCCCAAACCCTAATTTCCTCTTGGATACAGCCCCTCCTGAGAAACAAGATAATGCTTTCAAGCTTTAGTGCTTTTAACAGCTGTCAATCACTGTCCTTATTGTGCCAGATTTAACGAGAAAGAAAAGTGTCTCTCCATTTGATCTAAGTGCCAGCCAAAGCTATTTGGTCTGTATTGTTTTGTCTTTGTATTTCACTCGATTACAAGTTAGTATCATCACTTAATGCACTGTTGGAAGGTGTGTGTACCTGTATGTTGGGATACTACATTGCCCTACAGATCAGCAGAACTTCAAGATTTTAATTTGAAAACTACAAGCCCTGTGTACAAAACACACCAAGCCCTCCCAGCAAGTTTGCATGCATTCCCATATGTACAAAACATCTCTTAATAAACTTGACATCAACAGTAGATCAGCATTTCAGTACTAGATTAGTATTTCAGAACCTCTTTGAAATCTGTTCCCAGGACAGGGCACTAAACAGATGGGGTTTGGATTAGCGAGACATTTTAGCTATAAATCTGCTTTCCCTCATGTCATTCTCAGTTCCTGTCTTAAGTTTTCTGAGTCTTGGATGTCTCTTACTGCAGCCAAGAAAGGAAGAGACAAAACTTCACAAATGCAGGCATAATAAGTGTTGAAAAACACATAGGTCAGTGTTAATATTGTAGTGATTACATGTGCCACAAACTAGAAGGGCCATCAGCCACAGCAGGACTGCCTGGACCAAAGTGCATCCACACTGCCCTGCCACAGGTTTAGAGACCTCTAGGTTCCAGCACCCAGTTCCTTGAAGGGATCAGGAACACAGTTGAAAGGTTGTCTGAGATAAGGAAGGCTACACACGTTTGTAAACAGGCAGACAATTACTCACCCTGAGGCAGCTGCAACACATCACCCAGATACCATCAATTAGATAAAAAACCTTAAGGGAGGGTTAGCATCTGATGAGGTACCTCTGCACAGCTTGCAAGGCAGCCTGGCCTGAAAGCCACTGAGGCATGGTAGCTGGTGAGATGCATTTGTAAAAGCAAGTTTGGTCCTGGATCTATTACCCCTCCTGCAAGAAGCCCATCTTGGTTTATGAATTGGCCATCACAGATGGGCCTTCTAGGTCTATCATCATTTACACACCATGAGCAGCTCTTATGAGTGTAACAATGTTCTGTAATACACTGTGGGCTTCTCCTCCACTTGCTGTTTCATAGCAGGAATGGTGGGACTCATTGGGCCATCTGGTTTCTGACGTAGGCCATCTGTCACCATGTAGTCTGATCTGGCTTCATCCTCCTTTCAGAATGAGATGCTTAGTTCAACCAGCTGCCTCCTCCGTTGGCCACAACATCTACTCCTCAATTACACACTCCCACTCTGGATTCAGATTTAGTACAGAGGGATAGATGGAGCCTCTGCTCTACCTCAGGAATCCCTTTCTTGGTTTTTTGCTGTATATACTAATCCCCTCCCCTGCCTTCACATGAATCAAAGCAGCTGGCAGGGACAAGGCACCAGGGTGGGGACTGAAGACCTGCAATGAACAATAGTTGAGGATGGGTATCCAGCAATATTTTTTACTTTCTCATCCTACAGACATCAATATACTTTTTGACACCTCTCCTTACCCTTTACTTCTCCCACTGCTCCTCAGACTCCTGCCACCTGTATCTGTCTCCCAAAGCCCACCAGTCTCACACTCCCATAGCAGTACCTTTTGAAGATGACCAAAGAGAAGGAAAACGGGGACAAGAGACACTGAAGAGGAAGAAAGAGGCTTTGCTAAAGAGCCAAAGAGCACTTAGAAAGGATAATGGAGGTCACAGAGAGAGCAAACACATGTTGTAATTAGCCTACCCAGGCCATTAACCATGGCTTTCTCCATGACACTCTCCCTTCTTCAGGTCAAGAGGGTTATCTGATGATCTTTGGGAACACTGAGCTAACACTAGTGAGTGGATTTCACTGAGGAAAATGAGGTAACAAGATTTTTGTTTCCTCCACAGATAAGCATCTGCCTTCAAGCCATATACCTCTATTAAAATGTGTCACATCCCAAACCTTAATGCAGTAGCAAGTAGCAATTATTTAAACCTTAATTCAGTAACAATAATTGATTTGCATCAATGCCAAGTTTTATGCTTTTATTTACAAATGGATTTTTGGCTTATTTTATAGATTTTCTTTTTTGCAGAACTACAGATACACATTAAGCATCCCCCAAAGGAGCACACTCAATGGTACCAAAACTCTACAGCAGCCCCGTGGTGAACACAGCTCTCCACAGACACCTGGGGCCCCATTAAATAAAATGGGACTCTGTGGGGCTGCAGGAACCTGCCTGGGCTGTGCAGGAACAAAGCTGTGTATTACCACCTCAGTCCCACATGACTGCAAGATGCTGAGAGGGTGCTGCTTGACTGGCATGAGTGTCACATGCTGCTGGCACAGATGTGCTCCAGGATCATCGGGTCTGGTCATTGCCACTCCAGTGCCCCAAAGCCCCATCAGCTGCCACACACTCCTGCTGCCAAGTACCCTGGATTCTTCCTTTCCCCAGGCATCAGGAAGACAGGCAGCATCTGACCATCACCGGAGTTGACACAAAATTAATTCCAATTCAAATCTGGAGTGAATCTTATTGCCATTAATGCCATACACACTCATCACTGCAGAGCGGCACAAATGAAAACTGAATCAATCTATCAAAACCACACACACCTCTGCAGTAAAAGCACCACAGGTTCAGTCTAAATACATAGTTGTCTCCCCTTGATTTTAATGGGCTTTGGACCAGCCTTGATAGAAATACTAAAGATAATTCACTTTTAGAAAGCCCATCAGTGTGGTCCCAACTCTTACCATCATGCATTTTTTACAAATGAACCCACTAAAACTCTGAACCTGTAATTCCAGATGTTTTCACACAGTTGCTGTTACAATTATCACTAAATACTGTCATGGCTTCACTCTTTTCTCACATGGATCATGACCTGGTTTGCAACTGTGTTTAATTCCCATTTTATACCAAGTGACTGCAAATTCCAGGTGGTGTGTGTGACAGAACACAAAGAAGGGATAATGTAACAGTAAGAGAGGAGAAAAAAATATAAACAAAATCAAATGGGAGAGTTTAAAATCTGGTTAGGAAAGTCAAGGCTAAATAACTCAAACCTAGATATTTTATTTACATTTTATATATCATTTATTAGTCAGATCCCAAATTTTATTCAATAGCAGTTATACATTTTCTGTTAGCTGAAATAATTTTACTTTTTTTAATCAAAGTATTTCCCTTAGACTACGTTCAACTGCCTTGACTTACTCTCAAGAGTTAGGATGTAAAAATTCTTAAATCACCACTTACCACAAAAAAATCCACATGCACTATTACTAGCAATTAAAGAAGTCTTGAAAAATGTTGCCAGTACCAAGCCAACACTTAGAAATAAACCTAGTTGCCACAATCCAATGTGTCTACTTAGAAACATGCTGTAAACACCTGGAGAAACCCTTTCTCTTGTCAGTACATTTCCAACATAATTTAAACACAATGTCTCTGTACGTTCAACAAATTTGAACTTCCACCAGCATGGCAAAGTCCTCATCTTATGAGCAGCTTCTTCAAGTCTAGCAGGCTCCCCGCAGGATGCTTCTGCTCTCCCACAACCTCCCCTGAGAGGGAAGCGATCATCACCTGGAGACAGAGATGCCCCAAGTATAACACAGCCCCAGCGAAGATCACAAGTGACACAGTGAGAAAGTACCACCCTGTAGCGGGTATAACAAAACTAACTCCAAATTATCTATGTCAGCTTGATCACTCTAATGTATCTCATGTGGTGTCTTCACTGGCAACAGCACAGATCTGAGGAAAGCAGAGTGACCCTAGGCAGTACTTCAAATCGCTACTACCACACCACATCCCTCCATGGAAGCAAAAGCAGAGGATAAACAAGCTACTGCATATTTTGGAGACTCAAAATACAGCATTCTCAGACAAACTCTACTGCGGCTGAAGGAACATGATCTGCTTGTGTTGGTGTAATGCACAGGAGCTCTAAATTAGGTCAGCATTGTGCTTGGTGCTGTGCAGATGGAGGCACGGACAGAGGCACTGCTTGCCTGAGGCACCCAAGCATCCAAAAGCCATGTCTGCATCAGGAGCCAACTCACATCCACTTCAGCGAGGCTCTGGCTCCCCAGTTTCTATGATGGAATGTAAATTACCCAGATGATTTGGAAACAAAATTGAACCCCAGTGTCTGGCCAAAACTTACATCTCTGTTGTGGTTTAACTGGGAAGGCAACTGAAGCAAGCACACAGCCCTTCACTCAATTCCACACCACAGTGGGATGGGGAATCAGTGAGGAGGGAGAGGGAAACTGCTGTGTTGAGCTAAAAAACGGTTTTCATAGGACAGGACAGAAAAGAAAGAACATAATAACAGACAAATATGAATACAAGCGATGCACAGCAGAATTCCTCACTGCCTGCAAACCCAACTAGTTCCTGAGCTGCTGTCTAAACACCCAGCCAGTTTTTGCCCAGTTACATACACAACATGATGTCATATGGTATGGAATATCCCTCTGGCCAGTGTGGGTCAGCTGTCCTGGCCATGTCCCCTCCCAGCTTCCGATGCAAACCCATCCCCTCCACAGCAGAGCAAGATGAGAAGCTGACAAATCCTTGACCTGGTGTAAACATTGCCTGGCAACGACCACAACATCAGTGTGTTATCAACATTATTCTCATCCTAAATCCCAAACACAGCACTACACCATTACTAGGAAGAAAACAAATTCTATCCTTGCCAAATCCAAGACAACATCAAAAAGAGAAATGAAGATGATGAGATCTGGACTAAAAGGGCAAAAATAAATAGTCCTTCAAGGAAAGTTAATATTGGAGGTTCCAGTTTCTCAAGCATCTGGAACTAGGGGGTGAAAAAAGAAATCAGTACACAATATAAAAAAAAAAATAATCTTTTGCACCAATATAGAATGGGTGAGGTGAGCTAATAGGTTTCTCACATCTATTTTCTAATATTTAGATCCTGCCCTTTATTATCATTTTTCCTTTAAGTAGTTCGCAAGTGATCATGCCAACATCTTATTTCGTTGATCTCAACAGGATATTCTTTAAAAGATGCATTTATTCATTTGGGAACACACTAGTGTAATTAGCCTTGACATTTCAACAGCCTGATCATAAACACAGAGTGCTCTATGTGCTTTTAAGGCAAAGAGATCTGATCCAACAAGGCAAAACATTCAAGATGTGAATTTTGCAGGAAACCCGTGGATATTTTGTTAAACACAGTCCTAACCACTGCAAGTGTGAGTGCCAAAAACACACAGTCAGAAGACTTGATGTATTGTTAACAGCACTTCTAATTTTAGATGGGAGAAGTGTATTTTTCCCTTTTAGCTTTATGATATTTTTCATGGTAACTGCCATCCGACACTCATTCTCCACCTCTACCCCTCCCCCAAATCTACAGGTTGACCATCCTGGAAGCAGGAGTCCTTGGCAGGTGCCATCAGAGAATCAATGTGGGGTGTTCCAGGACCAGTAGAGCTGCTTTGTGAAGAAGGAGATCCGAAGGATATTCTGCTAATGAAGCTGGGCTGCACCAGCCTGGGCAGAGATGACTCCATTATCTCTGTGAAACACAGCATGGTGACCACTAAAGACACCCACAGCACCGGGCCCTGCCATCCCTCCTGATGCATGAGCTCTGCACACCCCCCGGCCTCACAGGAATAACATCTACAGCACGTGCAGAGGCACACCACGGGCAGGCCTGTTTCCTCCTCATGGCATCCCAAAGTGGTGCTGCCAGCACCGGTGGGAACGCTGCGAGGACGCAGGCAGAGCACCCTGCCTGAGGCCTGCTGGGAGTGGCTGTTCACAGTGATGGGAAGTCGTGGTGATTGGAATACACAGACTCATCAATGTGGAGACCAGAGATCTTTCAAAGCAAGCAAAAAACCCAAAACACACACCAACTAAAAAAATTCAAAAAGAAAAAAGAAAAACCAGGTCAAGAAACCCACTTGGCTGTGCCACAGGGAACGAGGACTTCCAACACTTCCCAGCACAATCCAACACCCCCACAGGTCTCTTTGAAATGACTTTGACTTAGTCTTACACGCAAACACTCGTAAAGCATTGCAGCTGAATAGTTCTGCAAAATATTGAATAATAAACAAATTGAACTGTATATTTATAAATTAAAGCACCACTAATTCAGACCCTTAGGCAGCAAAGGCCAGACAAGGATCACATCCTTTCTCCTTTATATTTAGGAGTGTCTTCTTGGGCCTGCATATGATTGTAGTCAGCTAATTCACCCACAAGAATCCCTTCTTTACCCCAGAGGGGGAAATAATCTGCAATTACAGGGTTATCTACTACATGAATGCACACAGAATTTTCTTTATCCTATACATGATGTGAGAGGCACAGCCTCAAAATAAAGGCACTGTAAATTCTCCATAAACCACATCAGGAATAACTGTAAAGATCTGCTGAAAGGTCTTAAATGTTCCTGCATCTGTCCTACATTCCTTCACTCCATCGCCCATAGGACTGGGCAGTTCAGCATACAGCTCAAACCATTTCAGAGGAGCTGAGGGCAAATAAAGACTTTTTTTTGGCACAGATCCTCCCACCCCCATGATTTCCCAGTGAATGCTTTTCACTGTTTGCTACTGAGAATAGACTATTAAAGCTGAGAGACAGGACTTCAGGGCTTTCAAATTTTACTACGAGCTTAAAAGTCATTACTGCTCTCACCTTCCCCCCACCACTATCTTTCTCTCCAAACCATCTCTTCCCCTCCCCATACCGCAGTGAAAGAACAAAAACAACATACAGAATTTTACAAGAAAATATAATTTTTCTTCCAGCTACTCAAGAGCTCTTGGGACTTTTATTCACTGAGACTATAATAAGCTTTTTACAAAAGCTTACAAGCCGATTACAAGTTTGACATGGGAACATTCAACCCCATCCTCTCAGCCTAGGGAGATCTGCCTGCATTTTCAGACTTGCTCTTTTGTTAAACAATATTTTTCTTTTTGGAAGTTTTCAAGGAAGTCAATTTAAACCTGGGATTTAGCCGAGAAGAGTCTTTTCAGGACAGAACATACTCATGTTTCAGAATTCTTCCTGACTTCCCTGGCTTTAATAAATCTATTACTTATGGACTAAGAGAGCCCAGACTAATTTCTCCCACTGTCTTTTGGAGTTAAACAAGAAGGTCATGTGCCAGCAGGACCTCCTGGACAGCATGATCCAAAGAGCTGGGAGCATCCTCAGCATGGTCCACCACACAGGTCTCTCACATCACACTTTTTGGCAGGCTTGCCTTCAGCACAGCCCAAAAAGTCACATCTGACCAGCCAGTCCTGTCAGCCAAGGCAGGCTCCCAGCCCTCTGCCTGCCACAGGACAAACCTGAGCCCTTTTTAAAAAAAATCTTTCACCAGAGGATTGAAGTAAACACCTCCCATTGTCACATGTGAAACAGGCTCCGAGCTGCTGCCAAAGTGTGCTCAGCTCATCTAAGTCTTTCTTAATTTTATATAAGCCTGATGTGGGAATCAAGAAGTCACCAGAAAGATGCTGCCCACTTCACTCATGCACTGTTTGTTACAGAAGCTGTAACCACACTGCTCTGAAGCTCAGAAAGGGCCTTTGATGTTAATCTACACTGGCCAAAAACCTCAGTTTTAGAATGCAGATTGAGTCACGAAAAATTAAACCTGCATTGCAGCTTAATGATGGATTTAATGAGGTTTTAAACTGGTCCAGTAAAGCACTGCACAGTCGTGACATTTACTCACAGTTTGTGAGCCTTTAATCTTGCATTTCCAGGGTATTACTATTTATTTTTATAATGAAGATTCATCCTTTGGGACTACTTATGTTTCTGAATTGTATCTGATGAATGCACATGGCTGAAGAACACCTCTCTGTGTAAGATGCTCCAGTTAGAGGGAAGGGCTGGGTGCCTTGGGAAGAAGAAGAGCCTCTCCCAGCTCCACACCACATCTAGGCTCAAACACAGGAGAAAAGGCTCAGCAGTTCGTGAGTGGGAAGGCACTGCAAGAGGAATCGCAGGGAGCATTTTAACTCTTTATTACACCCAGCACTGATGTATTCACAGTGATTATAGTTAACACATCTCTTTGGCAACACGGAGTTTGTTGCAACACTTCTTTCCCCAAAAGCCTTTTCTGTCCCCACGATTAAGTACACAAATGACATTCAAGCCTGTTTTCAGTTGCTTGTAGCTTTCAAATATTCCCTCCAGGGGCTGAAAAGTTCCAAGTTTGATCTCAGCCCAGAGACAACCTCCCCACCCCCACCAACTAGCCAGCTTAGAAACGTGCATTTGGTTACTCCTTAACAGTGGGAAAGTGAGAAAATAGATAGTTCAGTGGTTTAAGATTCTTCCTTTCACGGGTTTCGTAGACCACAACAGAGGGAAAGAGGAAGCACGGCTGCGGCAGGGCAGAACAAACAAAACACAAGATGTGTGTGCTAGGTGGAGGGACTGAGGGTATAGGAAAGTCGGTCCAGTTGTAATCAATTAAATAGCTTCCTAGGCAACATAAAACATCTCTACAGGCTTGGACCTTGCAGCTCCAGAGAAAAAAAAAAAATTTCTGGGCTCAGACAGACTTGAGCTGCAAGAAGCCAGTTCTCTCAGATGATGCTTGATCAGGGAGCAGTCAAAGAGATCTTTGTGTATATATCCATATAAAATTTGCTATCTCTGATCTCCTTCATACTGTTACCAAAAAAGAAGTGTGACTAAGAAAGCTTGAATGCTACATCAGTATGGCTATCCAGCCCTCTCAGCCTCAAGTCTCTTAGGGTTATTTTCTTTTCACAGGTTGTCTTTTATTTCATGCCTATCATAGGTGGCTATTTTAAGGGGCTGTAGAGAGGTGCTGAATGCTGATAAGGCAAATCCTGTATCCCTTAATCCACAGCTAAATCACTCTGCCAGCCTTCAAGGGTACCAGACAGATGGAGTGCACTAGGAAACTGCCCACAGGCTGGCTACTTCAACCCCAGCTCATCTTTAATCCAGAAAGGTTTTGTTCTGGTATTTTAATCATTGATTGACTGGGAACTTTCTTCCATGCTGGGTTAGGTAAAATATCCATATGTCAGAGGTACTGGGGAATTCATGAGGCTGTAGATCATAGGAGTGGTGTGAGACAGGATGCATCTCAAGGGAACCAAGGAAGCCATAAGGAATGTAAAAAGTCACAGGGTTAAAGCCACATTAAGACAGCTGTTATGTTAATGAGAGTTCTGCTTTTCTTCTAGCTGTGGGTCATTGCTTTAGAAAAACACTAACAAGGTCTTTTTCACTTTATCGTATTTTTCCACTGAAGCTAACTAACATGGCCCAAAACATCATATCTAGATCCCATTTGTCTTGCTAACAGAACTTGTGTAGGAAGTTATCATGTTTGTGCGTGGATGATTCCTAGGGCATGATTTGGTCATACCTGGCCCAAGCCTATACACAAAGCTGTTTTGCAAGCATTTTGCTTAGTAAACACATTAAGGAGAGTCTCATGCACTGCGAGTTTGCCTTCCAGACAAAGGTACCTATACATCTGATTTTCTCTCACAAACACAAGAAATGTGGTGTGAAGTCTTCTGCAAAAAGATTTAGCAGGTAAAACCAAACAACCGTTCAAGACAGACACTCAATAATGCAGCCATGTGTGGCTGAAGTGAAGGGGATGCTTTATATTGCTTATTTCCTTTGCAGAGTCTGAATGCCTTAGGCTGAGCTTCAAAGGTCAAAACAAACACAGTTTCACCAAAGCAACCAAATTCACCTGTATCCTTGGTTAGAAGACAAGTTATCACTCATTTCTCTGCTTTGGTTAATCACAAGGCACAGTATTTTGCTTGTCATCCAGCCACATATTTGCCTATTAATACTCACAACTCAAACTGATTTTAACAGTGTGTGATTTTCCAAATGACTCAGACATCAAGTAGAGAAAGAGCAGCAGCAGATTCTGCCTGTGGAATCATACATTTCACCTTCTTTGTCATGAAATAGAGTAAATCCTAGTCTGAACCTGAAACCTAGAGTGACATTTATTCCAGATTTTTTTTTTTGGCTGCTATTTACCAGGTTTTGGACATATAAAAATACAGGTTCACACTTTTAAAAAAAATTAAGTCAACTTCATAGTTTACACCTGCAGCATGTTAGCTTGTTTCAGACAATGTATGTGAAGTTGTGAACACCTAACAGTTATTCAAGGGTTTACTTTCTTTTGAATTAAACTGACAGTGGGGATAAGAGATATTGAGAGGTTTAAATCAGATCAACTCCAAAATCTAACCCAAAAATAAGCTGTAGATAGCACACCAGTAACCTTGCTCACTTTCATGGCTCTACAGACACACTGTCTTCTTAAAAGTGTTTTTCTCTCCTCTGTTAATACCTGAAAGACCCAAACAACTACAGATTAAATCAGTTAAACTTTCACCTGACACAGCAGCTAACCTCAACACATAGAGTACTGTCAAATGAGTAAGACAAACTGGGATAACAGCCCTCCTCTCCAACGGCTCAGTATTGTATTAGTTGTAGGCATGGAACAATTACTGGGGAGAAAATTTTTCAAAACATTGGTCTTAAGGAGCTTGGAAAACCAACATCTATGTACAGATGCAAACCCCCCTAAAGTTTGTAAACAACGCAGCATCACATTTTCCTTCTCCCCAGTGTAGGATCGCTACCAATATAAAGGGGCTGACATGCTAATGGGAAAGGAAATTCCTTCTGTTAGGCAGCTTTCGAACACATACCTGGACACGAGCCTCTGTGAGCTTGGCTCTTTGTGCAAGTTCTTCCCTGGTATAAATATCAGGGTAGTGTGTCCTCTCAAAAGCTCTTTCCAGCTCTTCCAGTTGCTCTGCTGTGAAGGTTGTCCTGCTACGCCGCTGCTTTCTTTTTAAAGGTAAATCTGGTTCAGAATCGATGTCAGAGCCTTCATCAGACTGGGGCGCTGATGCTCAAAGAGAAGAAAATGAAAGCCAAAATTAGCTATAGTTGAGGAAAAAAAAAAGCAAAATATTGGATCAAGTTGTGATATCCTCTTGTATGAAAAAAATCTGCTTTTTCTCCATGATTCAAAAATGCATTTGGCAAATTTCAAATAAGAAAAAAAAGATAAAAAAATAACAAAGTTAATTGTTACATTGTACAAATGTGCTCAAAGTGTTGTCAAGTGTTCAACTGAGTTTAGGCCTTTTCCTGGCCAAATAATTAAGGTCCTTCAGAAATCTTTGAATTATTAATTTTATTTTAACTCTTCCAGCAGTTTGCAAGTATTCAAAATACTTGAACCATGGTGCATAGTCCCAAGCAATCAGAGAAGCAAAATAGCCTTGTCCCTTCCCTGAATTAGTGAACAGATACAAATACATGTTGTAAATTAAACATTCTGACCTTACAGACACATGTCCATGAGACCTTCCCCATCCATCTCCCACTGAAGCCCTATTGCTGAGTTATGGAAATGATTACACAAGTATGGGGAGCGCTACTAAAGAGATTAATTCTCATATACCATCAGATATGTACTTCATGTCATGTGTATTCTTCGTCCTATAGTGTGAACAGTATTTTACACACTTGTGTTAGTATATCCCAGTACACCTAAACATTCCCACTCATTTGCAGTTTACTTGCCTGTCTTCAGATCACCTAACAATCTTAGGACAGGCCAGACACATATCTGTACTAAAAATAACGTTTGAGACACATGTCGCACCGAGATGTCCTCTGAGAATTAGCTTAAAGCAATAGTTTGACTTGACTCTTCCAGTTACTAAAGCAAGCAGATTCAGCATACACGATGACCAGAGCTGAAACACACAAGCTACATGTCTCCTTCCCCTAAGGCTTCATCATTACTACTCCTCACCCTGGGAGGTTTTCCAGCACCGAATACAGCTACATGCAGATGTGCTGATGCTCAGGCTCCAGGCAACAATCCAGGACGTGACTGCAAAACTGCCAAGCCACGTTGGACCGAAGTCCCTTTTTACCACACCCTGATCAGTGCTTAAGGAAAGTCAGCAAAAAACAAAGCGTGTACAGCATCCCCGTGACCCAGGAAAGGGCTACCAACTCTTGCAGTCAGCAGTTTAAAGAGAAGCCAGAATGGAAACTCTCACTGGGTTTCGTGGACACAGAGAGAGTGACATCACATACAGAGCCAGCCAAATCGTGGCATCGTGGCTTCTTTCCCCTGTGCTCCCTGGCAATCAAGTGAACTCCAGCTCCAGCCCAGCTGCCACTGGCCCCAGAGCTACAGCTCTAATGGCAGCAAAGCCTCTTTTGGTACCATACTGCATTATCTTTCTCCAGCAAGCAATAAGGAACCCAAAGAGTAGACTTCCAAAGCCATTCTTGCATCAGCAGCTGTCCCAGGCAGCAAGTATTCCCTCTTCCCCCAGCCTTCCAGGGAAACCACCTAAAGAGGGCAGACACTCTCCAGTGATGCTGAAACTGCTTGTCCAGTTGAAATACAAGCATTGTGGCTACTACTTCAATAATGCCAAATAAATTATTGGTATAGACATTGATTTAAAATAATCTTCTTAGCATGATTTATTTGGAAGTAACTGAGAACACAAAGCCAGAAAGAAATCACTATTCCTCCAGCTCCAGCTAAAACCCCCTACCATGTCCATCTCTAGCTATCTTACATTTCCAATTTCACTCAAGCTGTTTGAACTAATAAATGCACCTAATCTGTTTACTTAGTCTTACAGCATGAGTAAGACAAAGTGCTTTTTCCAGAAACTCAGCTGAAGAGTTTATGAATCTCTGCATACCAAAAAGAGAACAATTGCTGCTAGACCAGAGGCTCACAGAAAGCTATCTTCATTGTCCAGGCACCACCAATTTTTTGGATCCAACATAGAGCATCAGGAGAAAAACCCATAAAGCTCAGCATCAGTGCACCATGAAAACATCTGAGTCTCCCACTTGCACAGAAGTTTTCCCCCCAAGTAAGATTTGATTAAGCTGTTCTGATTCTTGAGAATATTGTCCCCAAGAACAAAGTGGAAATTAGCACAAACATCCTATCCCAAAGAGTTTGAGTTCATTTCTTATTACACAGGCAATCTGGGCTATCCTAGAATGAACAGAACACATTGTCTGAATTAGTGACAAATTCCAAATCTTCCCAGCTTGGTTCCCAAGTAACACCTGCCTGCCTCAGCAACTCCCAAACTGCAAACCTCCAGGATGGCTTCATGCTGCTGTTCAAGAATAAAAAAGAAATATGTAATTTAAAAAAAGCATTCTTCTATGTTAAGCTCACAAACAACTGCCGACCGTAAGCAGAATCGCTATTGCTGACAAGCTAGAGGAGTGGAGGAGAGCACACCAGCCACACTAAGACAGTTGTGTTGGCTACCACTGCACTCTCACCATACCTGATGGAGTATGGTGCTCCAGGAAGGTCACTTTTGGAGGCATATTATGACAAAACCTGCTGTTAGTCATATACAATGGGTTAAAAGACATAAATCCCCAGATCTCAAGAATGTTTTCAATGGTGTCTTGCAAACCCTGCATGTATGCATGTGACTCCTACAAACATCTACACCTATTAAACACCCCACCCTCACCCCCCCAGCTTCGACTGTGCAATTTAAAATGGATCTTTATTGCTAGATTCCTGACTTGAATTCCCTCACCAACTGGGTGGGGAGTATCAGGACCTATATAGGTGTCTCAAAAAAAACATCAGAAAAACTTGGCAAAATCCTGTGGTATTTCCCTGCACCTTGCATTCACACAGCAATGAGAAAGTGTAACAGAAGCACTGACTTAATTTCACTTCAGCTTTACATTTCATTAAGCAGCATATGAAAAGCACAAAGGTAAACCAGTCAGGTAATAAAACAGAGCAAAGTATCGGCAAGTCCAGGACAATCCTGAAATCAAGTGCAAATGTGACAAAGTAATAAGACCAAAGTAGGGAGAAAACGTGTATCAAGTGAAATGACTTTCACATCTAATTTCATGGGTGCTGTAGCTGCTACATGCAGCTTCACTGAAAACATCGAGTTCCTTTGTCTCGTCACTTCTGCAATATTAAAATCTGACTAATGTAATCTCAAATGATAGCTGCGTGTCTGTACTACAAACCGCATTGATTTCATTTCTTACAAAGTCTTCTTAAATATTACTACCTCCAATGAAGTTCTTCCAGCCAGGATGTTTAATTAAACAAGAAATTATAGAATTAAAGAGCAATTATTTGTCCCTTAACCCTTCATGACCTGTCTGGTGGCCTGAGGACATGCTGCACCATGCAATGCAGAAAACTTCTATCCAGTGTCACAGGCATTTGTCACCTGGAGCTCTGCAGCCACCCCTTATCCAAACATCAGAAGCAGACACGTCAGGGCAAAATCTGAACAACAAAATAAGGCACAAAAGGTCATTCTGTGGGTTGTTCTTCCTCTCAGCAAGACATTGCATTTGAATAATTAAATAGCAAAAACATGACAGCCATTTAAAACCCATACATTACACTGCGTCACAGCGCACCTGACAGACACAGGCAAAGGGGTTATCTCTCCACAACCTGTGAAGGCGCAACTTCTCCAGCAATCCTTCAGTCACCGTGAAATCTTTTAATAAAATATTACACAGCCTCTTCCTCCAAGCGTAACAGCCTGGGGTCTGCCCTGGATACATTCTGTCTAGCCAAGGATCACGTTAAAGTAAGACAAAGAAACTCCCATAATATACAAAATGCGAAAGCGCGTTCAGGTGGTGGTTTATTCTGTTTATTCGCTAGCTACCCTCCCCGGATCTTCCTGTTTCTTTATTGTTGCAAGATTAATTTCACAGGCTCTCCCCCTCGTGCCACGTCTCTATTACTTAAGGCTGCGACTGGGGCATCCCCAGCTTTGGGGCTCCCGGGGGTGTTCTGCACCAGGAGGCAGCGGGTACCGCGGAGCTGCCGGCGGCCGTCTGATCCCCGGCTGCCTTTCACGCCCAAAGAGACGAGAGTGACCTCCCTCGTGTTTACTCGGGTGCAGGCGAGGAGTGCAGCAGGGCTGCTACCCCCACACAAACCCACAGTAAATGACAAATGACACTTTCTCTTTGTGATCTTTGGGATTTTTGTTGACTTATTTGGAGGCTTTTGTTGGGTCCTAAGAAATGGCCTGTGGCTGAGGCCTATTCGACCGATTTCCACGCTCCATCTGTGGTATCCATCAGCAGGGCCTTTGCCCGCATTCAGGGCTCTGACACCTGCCTGGCAGGATGNGGGGCCGGGGAGGGCAGCCAGGGCGAAGGGGATGCACAGCAGGGGTTAATCCAAGCTACCCCCTCCCCAAACCTCAGCACCTGGAGGCGTCCCTCCAAGACTGCCTCTCCCTGACAGAGGTAAGGAGGCTCTAAGGCAACCCTCCATCATACTGCAGGTCAATTAACAAGGAAAGAGAGGCACAGGAAGACTGTCCCAGGCTGGGGGCTGACAGAGGCACCCCAAGCACCCACTAAGTAAACATCTGCGCTGGCTGGGAGCAGCCTGCAATGCACTGCTCCCTGCGTCATGTTTGTGCTGGGGTAGGCTTTCAGCAGCTGGTGCTTTAACGGTAACAGGCTGGGAACACACCACCATTTCTCCTTCCTCAACATAAAGTCCACAGGAAAACAGCATCTTTATTTCCTACTAACAGGCCCTTCTCTCCTTCCCTCAGGGCAGTCCTGTCATATGCTCATATCTGCATACAAAATATAACGAAGAGTCTGGAGCCAACCTCTTTCCCACCATCAGCCCTTCATTTTGCTGTATTAGCCTGAGGAAACATGATCCCAGGCTCCCCTCTCCTCCTCCCAAAACCTCACTGTCACAGCAAGGAGCCATTAAAAAGAAAGTACGCCCTGCCAGGTCTGTGCTCATCAAAACAGGACAAATAAACTCTGACATTCAACAACTCCCCAAGTGCCCACAGCCCTGGGTGTGAGGTGGAGGCTACAGATTAGTTATGATCTAGATCTGCCTAGGCAGGCAGCAAGGGTGAGTTCGCGGGGTCTGGAGTCACCCCTCAGCCACCTGTGAGCTCCTTAGGACGCTGCAACTGAACACCATGCTTATCCAAGATAAAGCATGCTCCCAAGATTAGAAAAACAGCCCTAAATTTCAGGTCTGCAAATTTTGATGGGTGCTCCTACCAAAGTACTTTTGGCAAGTTTACCACCACTCATCTGCAGTAGCAATCAATTCACTCTTCCTGTGCTTCACCATCAGTGGGGTAAGAGGACAGAGAGATTTGGGCACCCTGAGTTTCAACCTATTGGGTCATAGCCCAAAATTTGTTAGCAGTTAGACTTATCTGTGAGAGGAAAGTGAAAAGCAAATTTCAAGAAGCATTTAAAACAAAACAAGAGGCCATAAAATATTTCTCAGTGGGGTTAAAATAAAGCATGCTAATGCTACTACATGTAGCATTTCCCTCTTCAAAGCAAAAAATCAAGGATCAGCAAATATATCAGAAAATTCTCAATCTTTCCAGAAAGCATGAGAATGCCACATTAAATACTCACGAGTAGTAAAGTTGCTTTTAACCCTTTTTACTGGCATTTTGTTGATGCTATATCAAAACACAAGAAACGAAACCAGAAAGCAAGCCTCTGTTCCAGACATGAGTATCGCTCATCTAACAAGTATTAAGCCACACTTCAATTACTCCTTTGAAAACCGCTGCTATTTGCAAAGGGCATACTTACAAAAACATTCTAAATGACTTTTTTTAAAGTCCACAGGCACTTTACAGAAGTCTGCAGTGAGGGAAATTGGAAGAAAATACATTGCTGTTTAAGTAAAATTGCTTAATAAGAGTAATTAATTGGTTCCTGGAATTGGAAAAGAGCAACTGCATCTCCTGTGAGCTCTAAGCTGGAAAGTCAGTGCAGAAAGGGAACAGCCACAACAACAGTGATAAAAGTGATCTTCGTGAGAGAAGTGGAAGGTATTTTTATTTTGTTTGGGCTGATTCAGATAGAGAAACGTGCTTTGTACAGCCAAGTGAAAAGGAAAACAGTAGCTGCAGTAAAAGGAAGTGGCCAACAGTGACTTTTATTTACAATTACCAAGAGACAGGCTATTATTGACCATATGTGCCACAATCGCCCTCCTTATCATGGGTTGGCCATCATGTCCATTGGGAGCTGTTAATGAACTGGGTAATTGAGCTGCTGACATGTGTTACCAAAACAAAACAATAGGAAGAAGAGACAAATGAACATTTTATTTGCCAATCAGAGTAGGTTCCGCTTTTCAGAGAGCTGCGTCTAAGTAAGTGGCTGAATACATAAAACAGTGCATTGAAGGCAAGCAGATGCATGCACAATAATGGTTAACTGACAGCCTATGGCCCATCTGTGCTTAACATTTTGTTAAAGAAATTACTTGACTTGCTAAAGAGACAAATCATACAGCTGCCCCAAGGGCTGCATTATAAGAGATAAATCATTAGCTAAACTGTTTCATGCTTAAAATGACAATGCACATTAACAGTTACGCAGGGACATTTTGTCAGCACAGCTTGATGCAGTTATAACTTACAAAAAATGTGACAGCTCATAGTTATTCAATGATTTCAACTTAGAAGAGAATGACAACACTGTGAAAACAATTTCACTGCACAAACAGCAGACAATTCTCAGGCTTGCCTTTTTAAAAATATATTGAATTTTTTTGAATGGTGAAATAATATGGAAAGGGAAAAAATGACCAGAGTCTGACTGTTCTGCACCATTAATCTGCTAGCCTGTACTTCATTCAAAGCCATGGAGCATCAAAACGCATTCCATTTTAAATATCAAAGTCTGCATCACTAACACGAAGAGAAACCAGCTAATTCTCAACTACGCATAAAAGGATAAAGAACTGCTAGAGTGAAGGGGAAAGGAAATGACAAATAAAAATCCCTTCTTATTCCCTCACCCCTTTTTCCAAAAATGGGAGATTTGATTTGTTGATACAAGTAATAGTGAAGTACTTAACAGCTTTGCATGTGGTCTCAAGTTTCACTGATGTAAGTCTGTACAAGGAATTGCTATCGTTACTATTTTACGGCATAAATGAAACATAAGTTTAGTGCAGGCAGCACTCAGATCCTATTGTACAGGTAGCACACACACGACCATGGACAGCCCAAGAAACTTGTTCAAGTTAGAGCAGAAAAACAGATCCCCCTGCTCCTCAGTTCCACAGACCAGGGCAAGCCAGATCCTCAACCACATTTACCTGAGCAACTACATTACTTCAAACAAACAAACAAACCCCAGCAACAAATGTAATTTGGTAGAACTTTTGTTGCCTGGGGGTTTTAGAGGTTGGTGTCAGTGTGAGGGTTAGCTCAGGTTTAAAGACAAGGTAAGTGTTAAACTGCTACAACTTTTGCCACAAAGATAAGACCACCTTGGTGACTTCGTATAGTTTCTATTCACTGGCCTCAAAGTACTACTCTGCTCTTTCCACCCGTGTGAGGGCAAAGCTGGATTCAGGCAAGCTTTGGCCCTTGCAGAAACTCTCCCGTCATTCCTAGTAGATCCAGGGAAGGAGTTCAGCAAGAAGGAGCCAGCACTTCGATAACCCCAGGCACCACAAAGCACTCCCGCATGAACCCGTACAATCACACTGTCACTGGACTCTGAGTCACCCCCGACTGTCTCTCTGAATACAGCCTATTGACAAGGAGAGGAGAGCTTACTGAAAAGCATCAAGAGGAGTCACAAGCATGTCCCGTCGGTTTTCACCGGGAGCTCACGAGCACTAGTGCCCACATCTGGGGGCTTTTCCAACCCTTCCCACAGGGAGTATATCCGTGGTAACACTGCAAACACAAATCTCATATTTGAGCATTGCAACATCTTGTCTTCTGACTTAAAACAAGAAATTAAAAAACAAACCAGGGAGAGATTTCAAGGGAAAACCTCCAGAGGACTCAAAAAACCCAAATCACTGAAACAAGCAACTTGGCCACCTAAGTTTAGAAAAAGGTGGAAGAAACCAGATGCTAAAATCTAAATGAAGTTTGCTCTCACCACCTTTAGGGACTTGATATTTTAAGCAATATTTTTATATTAAAGACAGGGAGACTTTGGAAAAAAGCTAAATCCCTCTTTTTAAGTCCCAGAACATGCTGAGAAGGAGTTTACGTCGTGTCTTCAAGCCAGTATCAGCCAATCGGTAACCAATTAAGACTGAAAACACCGAGTTTCCTGGGAGATGGAATTTATCAGCTAAGAAATTAAATAAAGCAAACGAAGGAGTCTGGATAAATAATGAGACTGTACTAGAGAGTTAAAGCACTGCAAGTAATTGAGCTGTCAGCAATCTCTCACTGTGTAGGCAGTGTGGATTCTTCAGACGAATAAAAAATAACCTATAAATTATAGTTGGCTCAATCCTTTGCAGCAGCAGCATGTAACCAAAACTTGCTGGGCACATCAAGACAGGAAAAGTTTACAAACATTTTTCAAAAGCAGCTCTGCATTGCTTCACTTGTTTTTTTGATGAACTCATGTTTTTTTGAAGAAAAAAACCCAAACTGTATGGATGCCTAAGGTCAAACATTTGGGGAATGCTTCAATACATCTTCTAGCTCTCACAACTAGTTCTAGCACCTGAATTAATACTACCCTTGATTCAAAACAGAGAAACACTGACAGAGCAAGCTGTTGCAGATAGCTTCATCTCAATGTCAACATTACAGTCCTCAAAGTCTCTATGGGAAATCAAGGCTATCATCCCTTCCCAAGCTCACAGCTGCAGCCAGACCACCCTTCAAGCCACTGTTACCTACCATAGAGCTAAATTGAGTTATGCAATCATCTTCACTCTCAGGACTTGGAATGGCCAAAATATTTCCAGACTATTAGATTTTGTCATTGAATAGTCTATTTCATCTAGAAATCACTTTGCAAATCAATGCCTTTTTTTTTTTTTTTTTTGAGAAGGAAAGCTAAAAGTGCTAACATTTTGTTAAGTTTCCAGGCTTTGGTCAATAAGAAAGGTTACATTTTTCACCAGATATTTTTCCTGTAGTTTATTTTCAAAAATGCAACCTATTCCTCCCAGATTCTTTTTGAGACAGATCTACTAGTAACTCAAGGTCACTCCCTACATAAGAATCGGGGTGCTGACCTCCAAATCCATCATCTTCTGTTGAGGGACCTGGTCCTACTGTGTTCTGAGACCTCCTGTACCACTGGTCAAAGACAGTCTCTGTCTTCATGGTTGTTCCAGTATTTGGGATGAAAGGACCCTATAACGGAATAGCAGTAGGGTGCTCGGCACCTCTTTGTGGAATTTCCATCCCAACTCCTGCCTTGGGTGCCAGCACCAGGATGCAGAGCTCCTTCATGCACGAGACCATCACAGGCACTATAACGAACCAAACAGATTCTGTGCTTCAGGTATTGTTACACTAATTGAGTCCACCTGAGAGCTGGGCACCTAAAAGTTCTCCTTGTCTCTTGCTCTGTGGAGTTTGTGTGCCAGTGAGTTCCTGACATCATCCTTTAATCAACCTTTATAGTGATTGGCACCTGAGTTCACAGTGCAGCAGCTAAGCTGCTCTGGTGAGATAAAAGGTGAGCAAACAAGCCTCACAAAAGCTATTAGAGCCTATAGCAATGGTGTGGCCAGGAGGCCACAGTACAAGTACTAAACAGACATGAGATATTAAAGCAAGACATTATTTTTTAAGCAAACACCAAAACAACTGAAATCCAGGTGATTAAAAAAGGGAGTTCCGTGTACACATGCAGTGCTACACAGAGATTAGCACTGTGCTTTGCTAATAACAAAGCAAGGTATACAGCTGTTCAAAAGAAACATGGGGAGCTTAACTTCCAAAGAAAACACACTGTTCCTCAGTGCAGTCAGAAAGCCAGAACAAAGCCACACATTAGCCGACCTCAGAGCAGTCAACAGAAAGGTCTGATGTGCTGGGCTGCAGCCAGCCTGCAGCACCTTTACGGCATGGAAAACGTGTCCAGCTGGGAGGCACTCTTGATCCATCCTCTACACCATAGACATATGTAATTCCCATACATTTGCTCTCATTTACTACTTGTTGACAGACGCTGATAAATGCTCTTGAAAACCTACAAGGAGGATGGTTGCTGGTGAATGCTTAATGGCAAAGATGTCAAAAATTATTTGACTATACATAAACTTACATCATCTGCTTCAACCTCTACAGACACAATAACACCACAAATTTATCACTCTGAATTATTAGCAGTCTGAAAAGCTGATAAAGTAACTTCGTGCTGGAGTTTGAGGTAAACACTCTGCCTTTTCTTAACTATTCCTCCACGCACACAAGGCAGAAGCAGCAGGATGCCTCTTGGACACTAACATTAAAAGACATATCCTGACTTGTTTCTTCTCCCCCAATATTTTTTTTGAAAGAATATTTGCTCAGGAATCAGAATGAAATGAAGTTTTAGTTGATATAAGCCACTTCATAAAACTCCAAAATTAACAGATTGAAAACAGTGGGAAAAGAAACGTGTGTTGATGAGCACGCAACCCTTGGTGTGCACAGAGCACAGGTCACGTAAGACTTACTATGCCAATATAAAACCATAACTATTGCCTTTGCTATATTAATTTAGCAGACTTCACCATGGTACTTTGCATTTTGTAGATGTTTAAAAAGGAGCCATTGTTTTAAGCACTTGACAACAAAATTTGACTGAAAACATTCCCCCGTAAGCTGCAAATACAATCAACCGGGCAAATTAACCAATGAGTAAAGCCACTTCCATGGGGGGGTGGGGGGGGCTAGGGATGTACTCTCATTCTATTTTTAAATACACTTCCCATAAGTATTTCAAAACTGCTCTACACCAGCGGTACCCAAGCTTTAAGGCACAGAGCAGCTGACAATCACCTGCTGGCTCCCAAATGCTCCCAGCATGTCCTGGCAGTGCCAGTCCACCACCCCAGCTATTGCCCAGCTTTTGGCAAAGGGTTGTGATGAGGGTTTTCAAGAGTTTGAGGGGGTTTCCCCAACACCTTTTTTTTTGGGGGTAGGGGTGGGAAGAGCAATGTCTTTCAGTGGTTGGGGTATTTTTAATTACCAGTAATTAATATACCAGAGTTTTTGTTGCTGCTAAGTATGTTGCCCATTTCCCAGCTTTTTCTGTCGCAGTGCAAAATAGTGGCATAGGAGATGCAGGGATTTTCCTCAAACATTTCAGGTAAGCCTTTAGATAAGCAAAAGTATTGAAGAGCCTGAACAGATGGAAAAAAATAAGTTTAGACTAGGGCTTAAATACTTGTTCAGTTTCACAGAATATCAGGAGTTAGAAGGGACCCTGAAAAATCATCTAGTCCAAGCCCCTGCCTGAGTGGGATCACCTAGATTAAAACACACAGGAACACATCCATATTGGTCTTGAATTTCTCCAGAGGAGACTCCACAACCTCTCCGGGCAGCCTGTTCCAGGGGTCTCTCGCAGAAGTTCATAAAACTCTGTGGATTTGAGGCTGGTTTGGGCCATTCAGCTAATCCACCCTGTATGTACTAATAGCTGTGAAGCAGCATAGATCCCATAATACACCTCTGCTTCATGCCAACCATGTGAGATACCTCCTGCATCCCACCTGCAGTTAGAGCTTCCCAGGTGTAATACCCAAGGTGTGCAACCCAAGGTGCCAGATCTCCAACTCTCACTGACTTCTGATTCGTTTCCATTCTCACATCATCTCACCCTGCCTTACTGCTTCAAAGTCAAGCTTAGAGTTCTTGACTCTTGCACAAAGCAAGGTGTTACAGGATGCCAAGATGCCTCAGAGTTGCACAGCACTGCACTTGCTGACACACCTGACAAAAAAGTTTGACAGACAATAAAGCACTAAGTGAATGTTTCCTACCACAGCTCAGGAGTTGTTTTGTTGTTGTTGGCTTGTTGGGTTTCTGTTTGGGGTTGTTCAGTTGGGTTTTTTATCAGCAATGCCTTTTTCCAGAGACTTAAATGCACAGAATAGGCTACACACTATCCTCAACATACAGAGCCTTACCACATACAAAATACACCCCAATCACACCTTATAGAGTACACAGGTAATGCAGACACAGTAGGACCTTTTAAAACAAACAGTAACAATCATTTGGCATGTAAACAGGGAGAGAAAAGAAGGCAGGTTTAACTTTAGAGGTGCAAGTGCTGTAGTGTCTTTGCTATCATGAACACACAGATCAAGGCAGTACCATGACACATGACCTCTGCAGGTAGTAGTGTCCCCAAAACATAAGCACCTGAAGTTGCAATGACTTAAAGTGATATAATCATCTAAACAGAGAGTATTTAGGTAGTATATAAGGTAGATAGCCACACACACTATCACACATTTGCTCCTTACTATTCCCAGTGGAAGAGACATTGAAGAATCTAGTTAAATCCAAAATTAAATCCAAATCTCATCATTTCAGAGGCCTCTGGATCAAGCCTCTAGACTCAGTTGTAGCCCTCAATCACCCATGGGTATCAGAAGTTTCTACACACAGGAAACAAGGTAGATAGCTGGGGGAAAAAGGAACTAAAGAAAAGGCTGAGAACCCAATGAAGCCTTTTTTTTTTTTTTTGCATCATGAAGAGGAGTTCATTGTTAGATGACCTCTCACACAATGAAAAAAATCAATGGTTTCATTAAAGTTAATGGTTTTACCCTCCAGAAATAGGGCAAATTCTCTAAGGTAACAGTGAAAGTGGTCCCAAACAGATCTGCAATGTTTAAAACTAGGAAAAAAATAGCAAAACACAAACATATGAATTTAAAAAGTTGTTAAAATGCCTCGTTTCTTAGGCATAATCTTTCATCTCTGTAAAATCAGCCGTTGTAAATTGTTAGGCTGCAGGGTAAATTGATAGCATCTATTTAAAGGTTCCCTGTTTCCCAGAGCTCTTTAACATTACAGGCGGGGAGACAGCGGGTGGAAGGATCTGGGAAAGGTTTGTGTGAACTGTAAACTATAACAATTCTGGGTCCCGCTTCATCTTGCAGTGTGCTGGGGCACCACTGAACCAGGGCTCTGCTCGTTCCATTTGTGCACCACTAAGCACCACAGCCTGCGGGACTCACACGAGTAACACCAGGCTCCCAGTAACACAAGTGAGAGTCTTAATAGTGCTAGAGTAACACATGGAAGGAGAGCTTTCTTAGATGGAAATAAAAGAAGATCTTGTTGCTTCTAATTTTCCCTGAAAACACTGAAATCTTTGTAATACTGCACCGTATTCAAGGGCAAGAGGGTTTCCTGAAAGCAAACTCTTCACAGCTCCAGGGTGCTTGGTATTTGCCTGCTGCCATGTCAAACTATAGCGAGTCTTAAACTGGGAGCTTGGGCTTGGCTGCATGAGAGCCATCTCTCTTATAACTCCAACCTGGAACAGAAATACCCCCTAAGTACTGGAAAAGCACAACTGCTAACACACAGACTGCCTCCCCTAACTATGCCAACAAGCAGTATGTGTTTTGGTGGGCTTTCCTAGGAAGCGTAGAAGAGACAAGTATTCAACAGCCACTGAATTTCAGCAAAAACAATGCACTTTTTTTAATTGACAGCACTTTTTCCTCAATTCACACCCTCTGGATTGAGACACAATTCTCTCTCTGCTTTAGGTCACCAAAGGTCTCTGCAGAGAGCCACATCAAAGTGTTAAATACAGATTAGGAAGTCAAAACTTGGCCTGCAACCCAGCCGGACAGAGCCTGACGCTAGGGCCTGACAGATGCCCCCGATGCATACAGGAGAGCCTGCCAGAATGAACTCTGCACAATAGCAGAGAGGCAGAGAAAGAATAAAAGCCGCATGCTCCCAGCCAGCCTCCTGGCTCTGCAGAGGAAAAGAGATCAACTGAGAAATGAGCTTTTTGTGGCTTTTCTAAGTGGCTTCCTTTTCATTGTTGGAGCAGCAGGGTAAGGAGATCCAGGGTCCCAGATTTAACACTACTCGAGGGGATCACAAACCACAGAGACAAGTACAAGAGAGATATCCTGAGAGGGCCACATTTGTGGACTTCTTGCCTTCATCTGCTGTTGCCAAATAACCTGTGTTTCTCTGTCCCTGGTAGCATGTCACATGCCTTTGGTCTCACAGCAATAGCCTAGAACATCCACTGACACAATACACACTGAATTAGGGAGGAAATAAATGGAGAGGCTTCATTGCTGTAATAGTTTACCAACATCTCTACATCAGCAGGCAGAGACCATGGCTTCTCACAGAGCCCCCATCTCTGCTTTAAAGACCAGACAGGTCCCGCGCACCATCCTGTACTTACATCATTACGGCATCCCTAAGGAAAGGGACAGAGATGTGTGTCGGTACAGCTCCCAGCACAGCAGCAGTCTGTGAGCAGGGCTCCTATTTACCACAGCCATACAAACAAATGGCTCAGCAACAGATGGCCTAGGAATATTTCTGATGATGATTTCCTTGCTCAGACCGTGATTTGGAAAGCCTAACCAGACCATCTAAGGGCAGCTACCAAATAGGACCTTACATACATTGACCCAGGCTGTGCTCTGGTCAACATTCACTTAATCGTAACATATATCATCATATATAAATGGATAAATATGTACACTGAGTAACTTCATGGTGAATGCTCAGGTTGTGATCTTTAAAGAACAACCTGCACCTGCTGCTAAAATTAGTAACGGTCATGCTGTTCTGTTAAGGTACCAGAATCTGCGTGGCTAAAATCTTTGCACTATTTTGCACTCCCTCAAACATCACATTGTTTGTAAAATTCATACATTCAAATTTATTAAATTTTCCCCCCATTTTGACTGCTCAGGAAAAACATTTGCAAAAGTGGTTCAACCAAAACAGAACCTCATTCTAGCTTCCATGGTCATCTTTGTTGTGCTTTTTCCAGTCCCACATCCGTGGGAATCTTTCCTATATTGTTCTGTATAAGACACAAAACCAGTTTAAGTGGCATTGAAATTCTTTTATCATTACCTAAGCCAAGAAAAATAAGTAAAATCAGAATCTGTGAGGAAAAGTCTAGAGCACCTTCTGACCAACTGCCAGCCCGTGGGACACCACTGCCTGTCTCAACAGTCACACATTCAACTAGAATGGCAAAACCAAGCCTTGGTCCCTCCAGGAACTTTATTGAACTGGAGACTTGAGTTTTCATGACAACCTGGGACCATCAAGGTTCAGCAGAAGGTTTGTGATCTTTCTAAGCAAGCCTGGACTTGGTTTTGAATAAAAAATGGGCCTATTTATGGTTTTGCATCAAAGTCATGTGAAATGTGTGGTTTTGCATGGCTTCAATTAGAGACAAGCCTGAGGCACAAGAAGTTCAGATCCTGATCTGGATCCAGACCCACCCAAAGCTGAGGGACATGCAGACTAAGGCACTTGGTTCTTGTCCATCACAGATTGCAGCATGAAAACCAGGTGGGACTGGCTTTTAGCAAACCCTTGCTCCTCCCCAGATTTTTGCAGCTTTTCCAACTTGACAGGGCAGCGGAAGCAGGAGGTTTCCTGTGAATTATGATGGGGTCTGAAACCCATAAGACACTGAGTCCCTGCAAACCAAAACCATGGCATCTTCCCAGCTCTCACAATGAAGCTTTAACCCATAAGGAAAAAAAAAAAAAGAAAACCCAAATTAACAACCATATTGACAGTTTTATAGAACCCTCAGGGCTCTGCCTACATCCAAAGAAGACAGTGGGGCTTTTTTAAATTAAAGTGAATTAGCAATCAAGTTCCGAAGAAGGATTCATTTAATAAATTAAAGGGCAGAATTCAAAACAATTTCAAAAGTAATCCTTTGGCCATAAATCGTTCTCTGTGCAGTGGAAAAATGCAACATTGTCATTCTGATGCTTGTCTTAATTGGCATGCATTTGTTTTCCTCTTAAAATGATTGTTTATTACGTTAGTGGGCATCATCTTGTAGTACACTAATGTTGCCGTCGGCTTCATTAGGAGCAAGATAAGCTCCTAATTCTTTCCTGATAAATAAAAGGGCTTATATGGATAATTTCTGCAATAAGAACTAGGGAAAAAGAATTCAAAGTAAATTTGATTCTGCTGAGCCCACTCAAGGAACCATGATTTCCAGTCCACCAACACATTGAACGAACTTCTGGCTTTCTGACTTTCGCACCCCGCATACAATATGGCTTCAGGAGTCTGTTCCTGTGACAGGGTGAGCTCTCAGCTCATGTTAATTAGCAGAGCTCCACCAGGATCAGGCTCTAGCACAAAGTATTTTACAGAGCTTAAACCTCACAGTTTAGCAGTACAGAACTTCTCACAAACAAAGTTAAATCTATCCTGCAAACTCTTCTGAGTGTTTACATCAAGCTCAATGCTGCTACCATTAAAAGTGACGACTTGCAGACTCCTAAAATGCCATTCCCTTTAATATGATTTCCTATGGTAACACACAATTCATTGGAAGGCCTTTGCACCTATTTAGGAACAGACAGACTTTCAAATTAACTTCAGTGGAGCCATGACAGATTATACCAGGAAAGGTTCAGCTGCTCTGTCTTTTGGGTATGTTTCTAATTCATGTCATTTCATGCTTTCAGACCATGGTTGCAACTTGGTGAAGAAGGGAGTATTTGCCCTTCTCAGTTCACATTTCTCCTTCCAAGCTTTCTCCCCCTGCCTCCCTCATTCTGCACTAACGGAAAAACAAAATCTTGTTAAAGGCTTTAATGAAAAATGGAAAGAAAGGGGGAATCGTCTGTCTCCAGAGGGAGAGGCATGTGGTCATGACAGTCATTCAGGGTGCTTTAGAGCAGAGACCAACTGTACACCAGGCAGTCTCTGAGACCAGGGATTGGCACATACCTGCTCCCCCCAGAATGGCAGTGCCCATTCCCACTCTTCAAAAGGTCCAAAGAGTGCTTAAAAACAAACTGATAAAAAACCCAAATCAACAAAACCCCATTAGTCCTCCACTACCACCCCCCAAATGAACCTCAAGTACTTAAACTTGGCTCTCCCGTGTTCCAAGCAAGCACCCTAATGCCCAAGAGCAGGTAGTTACACAAGTGAAGGAACTCGGGAGGACCCAGAGACCTCTGGTTACAATTTTTCGCTCAGGACCAGGGAAACACTTCCCCTCCCTGAGGCAGGGAGCTGCCCTGCTCACAGCAGTGGGGACAGGCACTTTCTTCCACTACTTCTAACCTGGAATCCCAGCTGGAGTCAGGAAATGTATAGCAAACATGCTGTGCTCCCAAGGAATGTCTGCTTTGCCCAACTGCCAGGGCATTTCACTTCATAAAATATTGAAGCTTGTCTGCTGGGACACAAGATTTTTTTTTTTCCCTTATGGCTTCCCTCATATACTTTACAAACACAAAATTCAAAAGATTTAATTAAGAGGCTGAAACAATTCTAACGTAATTGCACTGAAGAGCAGCAAACACATGACTCTCTTCAGGGGCACACCAAGGTTTTCCAGTATGCTGAGTGATGTTTCTGGGGTTTGTGACTTTCCAGGACACAACATTATACAGCAAACATACAATTCAGAGCTGCAATATCCACAGCACACAAGTAAAAATCTAACAGATAACCTCTGTTTTGTCACTTCTTGTCACATTAGTTCTCAGAAATACCCAACTATCATTGCACATTATATTTTAATTGCCAGTCAATGCAAACATAACCTGCTTTAGTGAACAGCCATATTTATTATTCCTGCAACTGCTCTTCTCTTCCCCACCCCCAACCCAAAGCATAACCTAAGTTGCACCGTTCAAACCAATTCCTTTAGAAAGACAGGCAAAGTGTCTCCTGAAGGCATCAGAATAACAGTATTTAAAAGAACCCTATTCCACTATTTTCCCCACTTTTTTTTTTTTTTTTGCTTGCTTCAATGGGGAGCATCTTGGCGTGGAACTAAAATAAGTCAACACCAGGAAGCACAAAAGATTGCAAGGATTTTCTGCAGCATGGGCTTGTCAAAGCAAGTAGGCAGCCTTTGTGTGCTCCTGCACAGCGGGAGCATTCCTCCAGGTCTGACTGGCGGAGCGCCCCCAGCCACGGCTGCCCTGGGCACCGGGGTTCCCACACCCAAGGCGGTGGGAAGAGGAGAAAGCAGAGCTGCAGAAGTAGCGTTGTAAATGGGATGAACTGGTCAACACGCTACTTAGGAAATGCAGGGCTTCCAGGAAGAATCACGTGGAAAGATTTACAATACCTCCACATCAAAGGGCTTGACGTTGTCTATACTGGTTCTTTCAAATGAAAGCCATGGCTGTCCCCTATAGCATCAGCTCTACTCTCTCAGGAAGGAGTGCAAAGACATTGCTGAGAATCCTGCACGTCCATACAAAAGTATGGTTTAGCCTTTTATTTTAAATGGGGGGAAAAAAACCCCAAACTAATTTAAATACAATCCCCATTCTCCTTTGCTCCATTAAGGGTGCCTAAATTTAAGTCTCGATCTCTCCAAGTCCTCTGACAAGTTATCAGGTTTCCCCAGTTAAACTTTCATATTCCTATTTTCCCTTGACACCTTGCATGGAAGCAGCTTTAAGGATAATGCCTGTGTTAAGAGTGTGAATGGGTGACCCTCCGGTACACACTGACCCAAAGATAAACTTTGACCTGATGTTTGCTAATAACACTTCTTCTTAAGATGCCTTGTTTCTTTTATGAACTACTGCTTGACTCTAGGATCTAGAAGCTGACATGCATTAATATACATCTCTGAGTGCCCTTTGACTTGGCCATCAAGACCCTTTGACCCCAGACTTGATTCCTAAACCCCGTCAATTGTTTGCAAGTGGAAAAAACTTATCTTCTAGCAATAATTAATTTTGGTCATGTTTTAGTACGCATTTCTCCCTTCTTTTTAACTTGTTCTTATTTGAATTTGGTCATAACAGATGCTTATTCCATTTTGTGGTTTTACAGACTGAAAAAGAAGTACCAAAACACCAAACTCCACAGCCTAAAGATAGTCCTTTAGAGTTTAATCCTTTGTTTTCAAGCTTTGTAAAACTCACAGTAATACTCAAGTGCCTTGACATTTCAAAAAGCGCCTCATGAACAATAATATATTCTAAAAAGCCTCCTTTTGTGCACTGCTCTTCAGATTTATCTGTCTATTCCTGCAACCCCACAACTTTTTTTCAGATAACTTCACAGTACATTTAAAATGTGATACCGCAGCCATAAGAGCTGGTGGTAAAACACCCACTGCCTCCCACATCAGCAGGATCCATCCCCTTTGCTGAGGTGCTCTGTGCCTGTTTCTCAGCAACGTTTCATTTTTTACACATAATTCTTGAAAGAAGAGATTCGGGTGTCTAACAAAAAAGTAAATATATTTACAATATGTATTCCTACATCCCGTAGCTTTCCGTTTTCACACACATACACACATGCTGTACTAAAGGAGAGGGTGAGGAGCCCACTGCTAGCCCATCCCCATCGGCCAAGGCACACTGCTGCTTCCTGGTACATTCCAAGATGGAAATTCCTAATTCCCGGAATCATGTTACATTATGGCAGGAATTGCTGCACTTCTGCCTGTTTTACATCAGGACTGAGGGATCGCACAAAGAGAACGAACGCTTTCCAGCGCTCAGATGAGGTATCAAGTGTATGTCGCACACAGAGCATTACAGCAATCAGCATCTGGTAAGGAACACCATCAAATAAAAGGCCTCCAGTCTCAAATGAGGGACATGGCAAATGAGGGGTTTTAGCAAAACGAAGCAACTAGCCTTTATTTTTGTTCGTAAAATGCAGCACAGCCTCAGCAATTATGATGTTATATTCTTAGAGCTGCTCTGTTTTCTTGCTAGGCAAAAATATTTCCCGAAAGCTTAAAAAAAATGCAGTTAAAAATTAAGTTTTGCATTACAAAAAAAACCCCAAACCAAACCCACACACTCCCAACATTAACTGAAGAAATCGAAAGACAGGGACACATCAGGCAATTCCACCAAGGACAGGCAGGAGCCAATTCAGTAGAAGACAGGCTCAGGTTCTACTTCTTGCTCTCATGGGTAAACAAGACTCCAATTTAGGTTGATGGGATAGCCAAATGAGAAATTATGTGCTTCAAAGCATCCCAGTGCCCCAAGGGGTGCATCCCAAGTGCTCCCCCAGATCTCAGGGTCCCAACTGACATGTGTGAGCACCCAGGGCAGCCTCCAGCCTTGAGGCACACTCATCCTACTGATGCAGTGGACGTGGTGACACAGCACCTAGGAAACCCGTCCAGGCAAAGAGCAATAACCAAGGGGTGGGTTTTGATGAATCCCTGACCATGTCTGAAAAGACCTAAAATGCTCTTTCCTGCTCCCAGAACAGAATACACCCCAAACAACATGAGGTTTGGGCCCAATGGCTACCCCAGATCAGGGAGTCAGCTTTCTGAATAATTAAGCTGTGAGTACACAACTGCAAAGAGAGTACAAAGCTGCTCCAAGCAAGACCCTGGCAGGCAGCATCTGTCTCACTGACAGATTCTCCAGCCAGGACTCGCTTGGTTTGAAACCAAAATCTAAGATAAAAACAGAGCTCCCTGAAGCTCATGGGCTGCTGGGACAGGTATCCCCAGAGCAAAGTATTCAAACCCCAAGTTACTTATTGTATGTTCAAATAACAGACATTGCGTGCCATGGGAATTTAACGCTTTCTGGTTTCTTTTCCTGGCTCAGCTGACTCCATTCAGACTGCCATTCTTTGCTCCATTTGCAACATGAAGACTAAACTCCTTTTTCAGCTTCCAACACTAAATTTAGCGTCAGCAGAGCCTACTGAAGCAGTATACTAACAAGAGAGAACAGCCTCTCTGGGATACACATTAAACTTGCTCACTTCCAGCTCATACACTACACCAAACAGGACTTCCACTGCCATGCATCCTGGTTCAAGTCCAGCTGAAATAGGAGCAAGCAGCCTGTACCAGCTAAGGCTGTCTCGAAATCCTCTCTATTTTTAGGAGACACAACGATACTCTACCTGTCTTGATATATTCAGAGGGCTCCTTATAAAGCTTTATCCTCAGTCCTGCTCCAAGGAGGAGCTTTTAATGCCAAACCAAATCAATTTATGAACTCCAACAGACTATAGATAAAACCCTTTGGACACTGAGAGGGACCCATACATAAGGGGGAAAGTCACTGATTCTGTACAGTTATTCCAGCTGGAATTCTTAGACAGTGAAGTGTTCACATATTGCCATCTTTTCTATTAATCTGTAGCTTTGAAACTATGCTATGCCTGACATATAGGAATTCCACTTCTCCTTTAAAAAAATATACACTGGCCACCATAAAAGAAAAGTTGATACTACTCCTGGTATGATGGCAGAGCCTTCCACACAAGAACAACCACACTGAATATTCCTTTAGAGTGTTTGCTAGACTGAAGTTAAAAGGAGGGTGTGACATAGCCAGGAAAAAAAAAAATGTCCCTCTGGTTAAAATTTAGCATGCAAGATCTCAACAAAAGTGATTTTTGACTGTGCCAATGCTTTTGTTTTCTCAATAACAGTGACAGAAAAATTATTTTTCTTCTCTGCCGTAGTAAACCATTACCAGCTGTTGATGGTGTTTTTTTAACATGCGTTAAGTCATGTTGTATATTGTCCATTTCATGTGTGCAGGGCATTTTTTGCTACAAATATTTTACCATGTTATACCAATAAATCCAAGACTAACGACCAACCTTGTTATAGGCCTTAGTGCTCATTAACGTGAGATTCCATCAAACAGGAGACTAAAGTTACTCTCACGCAAAGGTGAAAAAAATGCCGCTCTCAAACCCTCTCAAACCCACACAAAGCCTTTCAGCAGATTTTGCCCATAGAAAGCAACAGCCACTCTCTCCAACTAAAATCCATTATGCATTAGAATAGAGAGATAATAGTTAATATTGTAAATCTTCATCTATTTCAAGAGGGCTCTTGCCACGCACTTCTGTCCATGTGTCTTATTACACGATTTTCTGCATCAGCTGGACCAAGACTCAAGAACTTCTCTCACACTGCAAAGTCGTTATTATCTCTTTATTTCAGTAACAGCGACAATTTAGTGCAACTATGAAGATAAACAGGAATTTTTTCTTATGCCAGGACCTTATAATATGCCCATTTATGGGCACATCCATTTGTGCAAATAAAATCATGTATTTGTTTTGTATGTGTAAATTCAGGCCAGTGGAAAATGAAGCCCCATGGGGATAATCTTACCAACAATACAAAGAAAATTGTGAGGAAAATCTGAAACTTTGTCCTTAATTTACCCTGTTAGGGCAAAATAAGGCAGGAATCTCATACCATGTGTGCTACAAGGCTTAGGTACAACAGCATATGTTAAGTAAGGAGAGTCACAGCCTCGACTCTTAATCTCATTGTTTATTGTGGTTTAAAGTCTGACCCTTAACATTATATGTGGTTTAAAACTACATTTGGAGGAAAAGAGCTAAAATGACTCTCCTAGGTTCGCAAATGTGTTTGTCTTTAAGGTTTGTTCCAGAGGAAACCATGCGTGCCATAGCTTGCTCCATATGCAAACCCTTACGCGATTTTTAAACATGCTAATGCCCACATTCTGCATCTCAGGTTAATCGGGAAGGGTTTTTTGTTGGTTTTCTACTAGCAGCTTGCCTACAATCCACCAACCCACCACTCTTTATGTATATATGTTGAATAATTATGAAGCAGCGAGTATTTATCACCTTTTCTGAGCAGTAAGCAGAAAGAAATACAATACTATTACTTCCAGCTACTGGCTTTCCCAAGATAATTAGATAACACAGTGGACTGAAGCCTTGGTTAGTCCAATGCTGTTCAAGTTAAGTGATTGACATGCCTCTGTCTGGCTGCTCTATTAACTGTTTCATTTTGTTGCTATTTGCAGTTTGCTTGGCTAATACTTCGAACAAATACAGACTGTTTCTTTAGCCCCTTTTTTCTCTTTGACCTTCTCCTGCCCATTTTCTTTGAGTCACTTCAAACTGCCTTGAAAAGGCCTGTTGAATGCGCACAGTCCATCAGAGTCCCAGGTTCATCCCATTCCTTGCCCTGAATGCTTTACTTCAAAGATGGGCCGCATTCTTTAATTGCCCTTTGAATTAATATCAAAGGGTCACAATGCGAGTGCCAAAAGAGAAAGAGGCTTTAATGAAGCAAAGAGCTGCCATTCATTTGCAGATAAGCACGTTTTTATGCCTGACTGCTCACGGCGGCTAAACGCCGGGTGAGGAGGAGGAGGAGGAGGCGGCGGCAGGGCGGGCAGCGGGGCTGCGGTAATGGTGATTAGCGCAAATACACACGAGTAAACAAATACAAACAGCGCCAACAGCCCGGCAACATAAAATAAGTTAATATGTCCGAATGTGTTAAAAACCCACCGCGGTTGTAGGGGCATTAACGCTTTGCCAAGCGCTGGGGGGGTTTGCGGAGCTGGGCTCAGTCCCTACTCCAGCCCCCTCCCTTCCCTCATCTCTCCCAAAAAATGTTTTGGGGGTTAAACTCGCACCCTTAGGCTCGGACCAAAGACACACATTGGTTTAATATAGTTGTTTGCGGAGGTATTTTTTTAAAAAAATTAAAATCAATCAGACTTTGCAATAGGGAATGACGAAAAGGAGTCGGCAGAGTTCGCTTTGCCTGCTTTTTTCTGGGACGGGGCACGTTCCGTGGCTTGCATTTTACTGCTTGGGTGAGGATCAAATCATTCACTGATTTACACTTTACCAACGTGTTCAGTAGTGTGTTAAAATCTGTGAGCGCTCAGCCTTCTTAATTGCCTGAAGGTCTCCAATGTTTTGGTTTAAGTTTCAGTACTTGGGGATTTTGTTTGGTTGACTGGCCGGTTTTGCTTATTTGAAACCTATGAAGCTGCACTAAGAAAACTTACTCAGCTTCTTAATCCTACATATGGAGTCCTCTATTTTCTCTTTAAAATACTAAGAATACAAAATTAAAATGAGAAGCTTTAACGTATATTGTAATGCAATTACAGCCACAAAGCAAGTATACAGAAACAAGAAGTTCACAGGTGTCCTCTTTATAAATTCTGACTTATTATTTATAGACTTGGGCTACTCTTTGCATAGAAATAATAACTTACTTAACAAATACAAGGTTGTTTTATTGTAGTAGAGTTATCCCCCCATGAAAGAGGATTAGCTATACTCATAACAGTGTAAAAGTGCTTTATACATGCATTCACATCAGGAATTGTGCTGGTATCCCCCCTAACTAAGAGGGTTGTAGGGGTACAATCCCATACCACATTTTTAGCCCCACTTCTCCAGAAAGGATTTCTCATTAATATTGCATACACTTAAACCTATCCCTGTGTGCAACCTGCCACAAGACTTTCCCTCACTAACGCTTCCTGTGATTTTTGGTTTTGTTGTTTGGGTTTTTTTTTTAAACACCCCTCTGCTGCTATCCTACTCCTGCCTTGCTCAGCAAGAGTGCTCATCGCCCCGATCCCAGCACTGAATCTTTATTACTCACCAGAACGTGAAGAACTTTGACCTCAAACATCCAGCTGGAAGCTCAGTACTGACAAACACTGGAAAAGCATCTTGCATTTGTGAACCAAAGGGGAGAAGCTCAGCAATGAAAAACATGCAACACAAGAGCTCAAAGACGTCAGCTGCAGAAGAGGGACAGAAGCAGCTCAGAAGTTTTGATGCCAACACTAGGATAGCTAAATTGCATCTTTTTGGAATATAAATCCATACATCAAGCAGCCTGCTAGGAAACTGCCCAAATGCACTACCTTTAAGTTAACAGTACTAGTGAAACTTCCATTTTGGTGCTTTTTGTAAGCTAGCCTGATATACAATCCTACTTTAACATTAGTCAAGACCCTAGAAACCCTGGATTAACTCTCAGATTTATTTCAGTACATGTCAACCACCACCAAGGTGGTGCCATTCTTCCACTGCACCTGATGCTCTTCTGTTTCAGAAGCGTTAAATTTTCTAACACTTTTTGCCAAAATATTAGCTAATTCATTTTCCCCTATATTTTCCATATTTCAGATAATTAATTTCACTTTCTAATGTTTGCAGACAGT
>VXBZ01001616.1:833263-843263 GCA_013399135.1 Heliornis fulica | reverse complement strand
AAAACAAACCCACAAGTGAGCATATTGCTTCTGACATTTTCTTCAGTCAGTCCACTAAAGGACACTTTTTGGAGTGATAAATCTTGGTCCACAGAAAAGTTGAGGATCTCCGCATTTGTTTTCATTCTGGTTAAGAGCAGAACTATGCCCCAATAGCAGAAACCCACAGGGAAAAACACTGAAGTACATTCACTTTGTCTCAAAAGCAGCAACAACAAAAAGTTATCAGTCCTTTAATCTTCATTTTCTAAGGGTAAGAGTTTAAAAATTAGAAACAAAGTTTAAAAATTAGAAACAAAGTTTAAAAATTAGAAACAAAGTACTTAGTTCTGTAAAAACGTTGAATTATTTTTTTTCTAGCCTGAGTACTCCCCTTTTATTTTCTTCAGAACAAAACCATGCCATAATTGTGATTTGATGGAGTTTCATGCTCATGACTTGTATCTTCACAGCAGAAAACAGTACTGAGATCTCCTGATCAGCAGAGCCTCATAACAGCGCTTAGAGAGACAACAGCACTGAGTATTTCAAAAGACGTTACAGTGCTTGCATGGAGCGGTGCCAGAAAAGCGCCTTAGAGGATATAGCCTAGTTCACTAAATTGTCCATCACACAAAACATTATTAGGACCGTGTTTGTTTGGGACCTGGGGCTTAGGGTGGTTTAGTTTTGTTGGGGTTTTTTGATTTTGATTATTTAATTATTTTTTTTTAGCTTGGAGGCATTAATGGGTTTTGACGACAAGCCCCCTGAGCAGCAAAAGAAGCTTGTCTTAAAGTATGCTTAAAATCCTGCAACTGTGTCCTTTTGCTAATAAAAGCAGGTACAGCTTTGCTTGCTACAACACATATATTTGTAAGTGGGTACATTATTTCCGTCTGCCTACAGAAACAACGTGCCAGTTCAGACTCAGCTCTGCCCCAGCACCTTCACACACGCATTTGCCTTGTGCATCTTGATGCTTATGCACACAAACTACAACACACACCCAACAAGCACGGATTACAAACCATCATTATTTAAGATATATAAGACTCCTTATCATTACATTCAGGGGACTTGTATCAGATTAACAGTCGCATCAGACTAAAGTGTGCTTTACCATCCATTAGAGAAACTGTATTACAAGTGACCAGAATTTTTCTTTGTGTAATTTGAATAAAGATCCTCTACTAACATTAGAATAAAGATCCTCTACAAACATCAACTAATATCCCAAAGAAAAATTAAAAACCCAACAAAATCCGTACAACACAGATAATCCGATGTGTGGCAGCACATCTTCCGTGACTTTGCTCAGGAAAGAGTCCGCAGCTGTTCAAACTGTACAGAATTATCCATAAATCTGGATTCAGATCTCGCTCACACCGCTGGAAATCAAGGGACTACAACAGAGGAACCACTCCAATTTAATGTCAACAAGCAGCATGTTTTACACTAGGACCAGAACCCAGTCTTAGAACATATTCCATACCATGGCACCAATTCCTACAAGTTTATTGGAACATCTACATGGAAGTACAAATGTGCAATGCCTCAGTCCAGTATTTCTTGTTTCCCAAGAGTAATTAGGTTAAGTCAGTATCTCAAATTGTGCTAGTTTAGTCTTTGTAACCTAACAAAACATAAAAGGAGATTAAAAATTGTCTTACTAAATTCTCTTACGAAAATTTGAATCAGTGATACACAGTAACTACAGAACCATATGGAGGAAAGGAGATCATGGTGACTAGGTATACATGTACTGAACCTCACGCTGAGCTCTTTACACAAGTATTCAGGATGTAACAGAAACCTGTCAGACAATTTTTGTCGGAAAAGAAGACGCTGGGAGACATTTTTCTATCCTGATACTTGTAAAGACTCATTCTGCAAGTGCCTGTGGCACTTAATCCACTCTGATGAAAAGTGGCAGCAAATACAAATCCCTCCAGGTCCTCAAATTCCACCAACTCAATCTCTGGCAAACTGACAGCAATTTAAATTAGGAAAAGGAATAGTGTAAAAAATAATACCCTGACATTACCTAGTACTTTTTTACTAGGGTGTTCAATATTTATTATTTTACAAAAACAAATACTTTTAACAATGATCATGTCTCTATTCTCATCTCCAAAAAGCTATAATCAAATTGCAGAAGTCTAAAAACGTTCCATGCAAGTGAGAACCAAATTCTCTCATTTCCCAAATACATTTTGAGCTCTGTACAGCTGATGCACAAGGACTATTACTCAACAGTTCAAGGCTGTCAGCCCCACAATAAAAAAAAAGGCCCTCTAGGTTTGAAAAGCACAAATCCCACTGACAGCATTCCACCAAGTCCAATATGGCTGTCTCATTTTTAACTAATTCCTATTTATCCTTTCACCCTTTTTCCCAAAATGGAAGATAAAATTAATTGTAACTGATTGCTCACACACTTGAATTTGAGAGCTAGATGGCATCGCATTATGCCAAAAGGAAAAGCTTTTGCCACAGGTCGTGGCATTTCTTACTCAAAATTTATTGCAAAACAGCACCCCTCCAGATTACTGCTCTCCACAATCACACATATCTTTGTTCTGCACTCCCTGACAAATGCTCCTTTGCTTTGCCAACTGAAACTCTCAGCAATGAGGCTGAACTCCCCTGAGATCAAAGATGCAGTGTTGACCTGTATTTTTTCCACTTTAAGCTTTCCCTTGGAAGCTTTCTTTGGTAGGGGAGCAAATCCTTGGATGGCAAATAGGGACACTCAACACTAAGGTGGCTTTTCTCAGTTACCTTCTAACAACCAATGGCTTCAAACCAGTCCATAGGCTCTGTCTAGATAAATCATGTAACGCACTCCAGGCAAACATCACTGATTGTTCTAGGCAAACAATTTATTTTCAACCTAAACCGCAGAGAAACCCCATCTCCTTCAAACAGCCTGACTGAAGCTGAGGATACCAGAACAGGTACAGCAGGCTCCAGCAAAGAGAGTATGCAAAGATCTTCCACATCACCCAAAAGTCTCGGTCTCTGTTCTTGAAGCCATCAATTCAAACAGAATGTGAAGCAGTTACTGAAACACAGTATTGCCAGTTTGTTCACAATGACTGGTGGTTCTTCTCCACCGAACGCACAGCTAACTGATGAGAGCTGTCGTGGAAGGACTCAAACAGCAAGTCTGGCACAGGTAGATGACCAGGACTGGACCACACAGCAGGCAAGCAGCCACCACCTGTCATTGTCATCCCCTGCAGTGCTAAAGCCCAAATACAGGTTAGCACCAAGCACACTTTAGAGAAGAGCCTTCTTTGATGCTCAGATAAATTGGTATGTGCTTCAAGAGAAAGGTGACCCCTGGTTCCAAGGCTTCACTGGATGACTGGCTCCGTGGTGGCACAAGCTGTGCTCCCTGATGCTCACATACCACCCCAGACATGTGTGGGCAGAGTTGGAGCTTTCTTGCCTGTACAAGCATTTCTCAAGTAGTAGAGTTGAGATGCTGCAGTATTTCTTTTGTTCCAAAAGGCGAGTGACTGTGTTTCACTGCCCCCAATCCCCAGAAAGCAACTAGCTTTGCACGCATCAGTGGGAGAGTGGGCACTGTTTGGACCTGTGGTACAGACTGCTCTGCTTGGAGGCCTTGGGAACACAGAAGAGCTTTCTCTGTCAGACATCCTCTGGTTTCTCTGACATGCCTATGCTTTCAGCAATTATCGGTGTGATAGGCACAGTCCACCAAAGTAGCGGTACCAGGGTTTCTGCACACCTCCAGAACACAGCTTTGCAGGTCACACTGAAATGCTGCTTAAATCCAATTTTGATCTGCATAAGTGACTGCTGCATTTAGCATCATGTAATAAAACTGTGAGGTTAAAAAAGGGTTTCAAAAGTCACAAAACAAGATGATGCTAAAGACTTTTCTCTGAATGTTATTTACACGATAGGCATCAAGTTCAGTGGCTGATTCAACACACCACAGTTATATCCTTGGACTATTTTGACTAACATGTGTTCCCACCTTAAAGAAAACCAATAGTGCATGAATAAAGAGTATTTTCTTGAGGCAGAGAAGTAGATTGTGTTCTCTAGAAACACAGTTAGAAAACAGCTTCCCCTTCCATGTGGCATGGTACCTTCCCAGCAATGCTGGAGTGGAATTTCTGAGACCTCTTTATGAATAAGCAGTAAGAGACTCGTGAGATGGGATTGTTTAGTAGCTTCCAAAAAGGACCATCAGGCTGGGTACCTCAGTCCGCATCTATTACGCCCCTGATACAAGCTCAGCATAGTCCACTCTCCCCATCTTACCTCCAGAAAAACCTGTCAGGAAAGAAAGAGCCTAGCAAGTTTTAACATTGGCCTTTGAAGTTCTTCCTTGGCTGACTGATGCTCGCCCATACATAACTAGAAGAAAAGACCTCCATTGTGCCACTCTTCACACCAAGCGTATTATTCTCCAGACAAAAGCTTTCGGGTCTAACTTTTAAACACACCTCTCTTTAGAGTGTACTGTTTCTAAGCCATAAAATCTTTTTTGTTCATTAAAATAGACAGCTTCCCCCACACACACCCCAGCAGCCTGCTCGATAGTTTTTTCACGTTACTTTTTGCAAACATCCACGCAGCAGTTAGTGACAGAACAGCCAGTTCTCGTCCTCAGAAATACAGTATTTTTCCCCCAGTGTAGTCTCCAGCGGCTTACCCAGACCAGCTTTAAGCATGAAATACAACCATTGTAGGAAGTCCCTGGTTTTAGAGACCTGGAGAATAATCACGTTCCCTGAAAACATCTCAACATCTGGCAACTTGCTGCTATTTGCAGGGTGTGCGTGCTGGGTCAGGGCAGGGATGCAGGAGCAGGGCAGGGGGTTAAGCAACGAACATGCTCAGCACCTGCTTGCTCTCTGCCTGAGTCTAATCAGTATTCTCCTCTCATGCCCAAGAATGCTAGAATTCCCGTTCCAAAAAAAAAAAAAACCCGAAAACTTTTTCCCCCTCAAGGAAAGAAGGGGGGAGGGGAGAGAGAAAGAAACCCTCTTAGCTTAGGGTCTGACCAATTTTCCCTAAAGACAATGCAAGTCTCGCCATGAAATTCAATAGGCTTTTTTGGAGGTTTATGAGAAATCTCACATGCTTGGCACTATAAATTAGTGGTGTAAAAAAAGTTTAAAAAAAACCCAACCAAAAAACACACCCAACAAACCAAATCCCACAATTTTACCGTTAAAAAAAGAAAAAAAAAAAACCCAAACCCTGACTGTAAGAGTGTGATTTTCTTAGAAACTCTAGAAATCAGCATAAATTATTTGTATCAGCAGCTCTGGAAATCAAATCTTGCCTTAGTGCAGTACAACTTGCAGTCAAATCTACAAACTTTTTCTTTTCTTTTTTTTTTTTTTTTTTAAGACTTGCTGCCAAGTTCAAGCCAGTTTATCAACCAGAACTGGCTCCTTGCTTTTTTGGCTCATACCTTTATGTCCAAGTCACAAGATTATTTCTCTCTGTCAGGAAAAGCATTTATAATGGAAAGTAGGGATTTAATTTTAAAAACTCCAATAACTTCAAGACAAACCAAAACATTTCATCTCCAATCAGCCTGTGTAACACAGAATCTCATCACCAAGAAACATATTCTGTTGCATAAAGATTTTGAAAGCTACAGTTTGAAACTCTAAATATTAGCAATAAAAAAGAATGTTTAGAGCATGATTTTTGTCTCCTTTTCTTCTCTGTTCATGCTTCTATTTTAACTTTTTTAGTAAAAAACAAGTAACATTTTAAAAGACAACGGGTTTGAAGCAGCCACTCAGAAGTTATGATACATTCTTAGTGAATGCAACGACAACACCCAGTTTTGAAAACAGCCCGAGACCTGCGTGCCCAGTCACAACCACATAAATTTCAAGCATCAGATACTTGCTTAGAACCAAAAATTATTTGCATATATTATTGAATAGATTTTCCACACTACATATTTGAGAAAATTGCAGGCTATTCATGGGAAACCCAGCAAAACCAGCAAGAAGTATGTATCATTAATTGCTGTACTTCAGTAAACACACTCTATTGCAGTGCCTCAATGTAAACTGAGGCAACATCTCCAAATTCATGAACTTAACCCCCATACTAGTTATTGATCTACTTTTGCTGTAAACAACAGTAGTAGAAATATTAGAAATAAAAAATGCTAAGTCTTGCTAGACTTCAGCAAAATGCACTCACCTGCTCCTCCGAGCCAGGGGTCACAGCGTTGCTCCGGTCAGTTAAGAAGCGCTCCATGCTCCCAGTCCCCTCTACAACCAATCCAGTCCTCCCCAGCTCTTCAGCATGGAAGGCTGGAAGTCCAACTGCTCTCTCAGAGACAGGTTATGATCCTGTCTAGCCACAAAGCATTCATTCTAATCCATCCTTTCATCTGGATTTGCCATCTCAACAGACAAGCTATGGCATTTGAATCTATATAACACTTTTATTTCTAGATTCCAGACTTTTAGAAATACCATTAAGGAAAATTTCATTGGTCTCATTTCTAACTGAAAAAAAAAAAAAAAAAGATACAGAAGGAAGATGTAGCCAAACAGGAGCAGCTGACGCAGACAGATCTCCTACACTTTAGCCCCTTCTCCACTCTCAGGGTGCACGGCAACAGGAGGAGAAAAATAAAAAAGTTAAGGAGACCGTGAAAAGCAAGAAACAACAGATTCTTCCTGCTGCTGGTAATTGTGACTGAGCAGAGACCCACAACCAAGACAGGGGGCTGAGCAGTCCCACCTCAGCTGGCTCCTCACAAAGGCAACACGGAGAGTCGCTCTGAGAAACGCAGAGCAAATTATACCAACGCAAACCAGCTCCCTTCCAAACCAAACCCAAGTCTTCCAGCACTAATTTTGCTACTACCGCTTTTCTCTTGTTTGCTTGTATTTAGGGGTATCACTTACTTATAAACATATTAAACTATTCAAAAAGGGTATTAAAAAAGCTCCCCCACTCCCCAAAGATGTGGAATTACCCTCACCACCATGCATCCAGAAGGCTGCTAAGGCTGATGGAAAGATGCCTTTGGCAGCCCCTTCCTGGAGTTGGGGGAGATCCAGCAGCAAACCAACACCAGCTGTGCAAGCAGGGGAAGAAGCCCTGTAGCCCAAATCACTGGGACCCACAGCATCTACCCGAAGAGCTGAACATCACCAAGTGCAGTAACACCACCTACAACACACAACTGTGACCACGCATTTCTACTCAGAGAACACCACAGTCCTCAGGAAGCTTTAAACTCAACCAAAAACCATTTCCAAGGCTCCCAGAAGAGTAAGGAGCTCCCCAGTTTGGAAATTGGGCAACACCAGCTCCCACCTGGGCTAGGAGCCATACCTACACTTAGGAATGCTTCCCCAAATTCCCACAGGGCTCTCCTCAACACTTCCAACCCACAGTCACAGCAGCACAAAGGGTCTTTTAACCAAAGGATCTGGCTCAACAGAACTGGTCCATGGCACTCCAAAGACACATCACCAGTCCTCAAAACCCCCGAGGCAAAGAAAGGCAGAGTAACGGCAAGAAAACAAAGCCTATCCGGAGGAGTTCCCTCTTTGCTATCCTGAGAAACTCATCAGTCTGCATGCCTTCTCTGGTAGCCAAAAAAAAAAAAAGTGCCAGCTGGCCTATTTATTTAATAGAGTGACTTTTCTGCGTGATAACACCCCAGATTGGAAACAGATGAGTCCCTGCTCCACTCTTCAAACACCTGGAGGATTTTTCTTTCCCCCTTATAGGACTTTTCAGGGGTGTTTAACTTTTTATTTATAACTACCATTACCTAGATTCAGATGTATTTAGGATTCTTTTAATACTCACTCTAAATTTTTGTCTCTGATTTACTCTTCCAGGGCTGACAAGTCTGTTCCTGATGCCAGATTAAGAGAAATATTTATGTCATCAATCATCACTCCATCTTTTTGACTGCCAATGTAGGAGAAATAAGGTAACTCTGAATCCTGGCTTGTTTTAAGTTCTTCCTTGGCCAAGTGACCTCTGAGAATCTGGAGAAAAATCCCCTTTATGCCTGTCATAGCATAGAGTTTGACAACCGTTCCACTTGGAGTTCCTGATTTCTTTCCCAAAATCTCCTTCGCTGTGTTGATTAGGATCAGCGGTTTTCGGGGAGGAACGCAATGCAGCTTCAGAGGACAGAGCGTGCCTCCCCTTGTGATACCCTTCAGCCAGGGAGGAGCCAGAAATCCAACCAAGCAAGCAGTGCTCTGCCTCCTGTCCTGCTGGGACAGACCAATGGAGCAGATGGGTTACAGAGCTTCCCGCTCTGGGCTTTTTTTTTTTTTCCATTTTCTTTTTTCTAAATTATATGTTAATTTTTAAGTGCAGTTCTCTAAAACATCTCTTCTTAATTTGCTCTGCTTGTAACACTTTTCACTATGCTTACTTGCCAAGTCAGAGCTCTTATTTACTGAAAATAAATGGTTAGTGCTATGAATTGCAGCTACAGCTGAGAAAGCAAATTAGTTTCTTCACTCTAAAATGGAATTTTAAACTTTCATATCAGGGTCAAATTGAACCCTTGGCAATCTGCATAGCCCTTGATGACAGCACAGGATCGTTCAGATGTAAATGACAGTATAATTTGGTCTCAATAAACTTTGTAAACATAGAAGGAGAAGGAAATAACAAAATAAACAAAATGTCTGCTGTATGCAGCCATTTTGCATTTTCACCAGGAAAAGTGAGCATCCCGAGAGCCCGCAGTACCTCTCACTGCTTGAGTCCCTGCTGGGCGCCAGCTCAGCACAGGCTGGCCCAAATCACCTGCCCCAGCACACAAAACATCCGATTTATGCCAGTCTCAGAGCTGTTCAGAAGAGGTGGACAAGCACTGAAGTTTTAAGGGGGTTTCAAAAGGTAGCAATGTATTTGTTGGAAAACAAATTGTGGGTGCTCCAGCAACAGGCATTTGTGTGGTTTCCTGTATAGCTGCCAAATATTTGGGAATTTTTGCTTGATCCTGATGATTTAAAAGGAGCAGGTCCAACCAACTGTGCTAAACCAGGGATGAACCCACAGGGCTTTTTCCTAACTGCAGCATCTATTGTATGATCTTCTAAACAGATTCCTAAATGTTTCCTTCTATGATTTTCCAGTGCCACAGATGGTGGCAAAGAACCTAGTTAAGCTCTATACTTACTGTACACTTACCATAGACAGCAAGAGAAGTCAGAGCATACCGTGCCTTTCTCTGCACTGCACATAGTAAAAACTTAAAGAAAAAGGTACAGAAAAATCTGTACACTGACTGACCTCCAAAATTCTGCACTAGAAGGGTTTGATGACTACTCCTGTGAAACGTGACACTGTAAGCAGCCTTTAGTCAGACAGGTCCACCAAAGCCAGGGAGGTTATTAGCAGGGGGAGCACTTGGATGAGAAAATTGTGCAGCTATTTGAAATGATCCCTTCCTACATGTCAGTAGTGAAGATCTAATTCAGCGTTTGCCCACACGCTGGCGTCAGTTACCAGCTACAGGGGAGCTAAGCTTGATCTATACATGGTAAATAGAATTCCTAAGATTTTGGTTTTTTTGTTAATTTGAGCAAAACATACTTCACAGAATTTCATTGTGAAAATGCAAAAGTAGTGAGTTTCACCCTCCATTTTCACATTTCTATCCGTTACGAAAACAACTTTGTTTTGCTGCCAGTGGAACCAGTGGAAACCTGACTTACAGCTACTTCTGTGCAGGTTTTTTTTTTCCCTGCCACTCAGCCTAACTGGAGAGGCTGGGGAGATGTGAGAGCCCTCACTCCGACACTGATCCCCCCCAGCTAACCCTCCAACCCTTAAGCACTTCGTACTGGATCAAACGACCAGCCCATAGGTCAAAATGAAAAGGAAGAGCTGTCTGTACTCATCTCCACCTTTTTCCAAGTCAGTCAAAGATGCAGAGATGGAAAGCAGTTTTAAGTCTGATTTGGTTACACCGAGTAGATTGGTGCTACTGCCTCACGGGGGGGGGGGGGGG
>VXBZ01001616.1:821676-833255 GCA_013399135.1 Heliornis fulica | reverse complement strand
GGGGGGGGGGCATATGGATTATACATTGGTCACGTTTCTAACAAAGAAAAATACTTTTGCCAGAAGAACTACAGTTATTATTGCTTTTCTGGGCTGGTATATGGAACAGATCCCAATTATACTGGCATGAACAGTCCTACTTATTTAAATAAGGTGAATAAGATTTGAAGGGGGGCTGAGTGAGCTGTCTGCTTGCAGAAATGTCAGATGCAGACAGTTTATTCTTCATATGGTTCAAACCACACTGATCTCTGTGACATTATATCTGATAAAGAAATTACTACATAGTCATCTTTGGATCAAACATCCAACATGAGGCATATCATAAATATAAAAATCCTTAAGACAGGTCCATATATGGACTTGTGCATGATATAAACATTGGTCTGTTTGGCAGAAAGACTAGATCTAGGCACACTTCCATAAAAAAAAAAATCAAAAGGTAGAATGTATATCACGGCGGCTCTCCCTGGAAACGAACAAGTTGAGTTCACGGACTTCAGGGAAATTTGTACCTAAAATGCTTTCAAAAGAATTTAGCTGTTACTCTGAGGCAAGATGTCTCCTTAAGTAGCTGGAGACTTGTAAAGTATGCACAGACCAATATTTTATTTAGAGATAAGCAGACAAAATGAAAACAGAGTGTATTTAAGAACAGGAATGAGAAAACGCTGATTAAAAACATTCTGGTTTAGCCCTTCGCTCTGCTGCGTGTCACTGCAGCAGGGGAGGCTCACCCACGGAAAACAATCGCGATACCAGGAGAGGCTGTCTGGCTTCACCAGGCTTCCTAACACTGTCGTGAAGCTAAATTCTTGTGTCCAGAGCTGCCAGTGGGAGCAGCAAGACCTGGATCTAATGCCCACATACCCTACAATTCTGCTGAAACTCCATATCATAATTACAAGCCAGCATGACACATCCAGATTGCACAGCCTCTTCTATTAAGGATGTGGTAGGATATGTTTTACTACCTCTGAAATAAGTACAGCCTGCTGCAATGCAACAAGGAACCGATTATTCTCCAGGGCTCCCGCTTGCTCTTCAGCACAGTCTGGCTGATCAGGATTTCCCCCTTCCCGAGGAGGGGCAGTACAATTATCCCCGCTGACAGGAGTGAGGACTGTAAAACCAAACCTGAAGAAATTGCACGAAGAAGTGCTGCAAGTTCGTTTGTGTCCCCTTTGTACCGAGAGCCCAATCCAGAGAACCGGCTGACCTCTCAAACCCCCTTTCCTTTAGTGGCAGCCTTGGACCACTTACCTCCTGTGTGATTTGGTATAAAAAACTCTTTTTTTTTCTTTATATTACAGTCACCAAAAAGATTACATGCAATAAAAGTAGTTCCCTTAAAATTCAGTGACATGCCGCATATTTTACCTGTGTTAATAGTAAAGTTTCAGTGCATTGCAGAGTACAAACCAAACACAGCAAACAAACTAACCCCACAATGCTAAACAAACCTCCCCCCCAAAAAAACTGTGAGAGTGTACAGTACATCTGACAGACCATGCAAAATAAGGATTCCGTTCAAATTTCACATCTCATTAAAGACAATTTGGCCATTAATCCATTCGGGTTTAGGAGCAAAGAAGGATTTTCTGAGACAGATAAACTGAAATGATCCTCCTTTGATCTCTGAGGTTAAGAAACAGTGACAATGGAAGATGAACAACAAGGGGCAGAACTACTGGCTTTTTTATGTGCCACAATGGCATCAGCAAACAACTACTTAATCAATATTTGGCCAGCGACACTGAAAACTGCCTTTTCAAATTTTAATTCCTAGTTGTAAAACAACTGTAGGGCAACCAGCAAGATAAGACATTAAACTGACTGCTTAATTGCCTTTTACTGTCTTACTAGTTATATATGCACATTCTTAATAGTTCGTGAATCTTCATTTACTGGGATAAATAAACGACCTGTCAACAATTACATCAAACCCCACTAACTAAATAATCTCGGCACATGACACACCTTAACTCCAATGTGTCCTCGGTGAGTTTTAATTTCATTACACTTCACTTTTTTTTTTTTTTTCTGGGCAGAGTGATTTAAACTGAATTAGTTTAACAGCATGGGACAGGACTACTCCAGGGCAAGTAAAGTAAAATGCCGCGCTCACACGATGCTAAACAAAGTCTGGTGGTGAATTATGTTACAGTGCATCATTTTTATTAGCCAGAAAGCTCAGCGTTTGGGGAACACTTGGAAGTATCCAGCTTTTTTATTGATATATTTTGTTCTTTCTCTAGCCACATGTGTTTGTTACATAGGATTTAAAGTGACATTTACATAGAGAAATTCACATTGACTGGCTTGCTCTGATTTATTGCTTTGCGTTTCAGTCAATTTCTTCTTAAATTAACCAGAGAGCACTTTGTAGTTCTGCTTCATTTCCCAATGCAGTTTTATTACACAGCCCTGGGGACTCGTGATAATTTATCACTATCAACTTTATTGGCTTTCTCTCTTCTAAACCCTGTCCCAATCCTTATCAATAGGTAAACCTAATGCCAAACTAAACCTTCCCCGAGTAAGAGTTAGATAAAAGCATCCTCTTTGACTGATACAACAGAGAATTACTATTCGAAATCAGAACCAGAAAATAATATTTTAAGGATTTGATCACATCAACTTTCACTTTCAGAATTTTTTTTTTTTTCTCTAATTAAAATCTCTGTCTCTCTGCCGACACCGTTGCTTACCCCTGTGTAAACACAGAGATCCTTGCCCTCAACAAGAGTTTTGCCAGAGACTTTCACACGGGATTAGAGCCACGCTCCCCATTAGGGGGGAGTTTCTATTAACAGAATAGAAGAAATTTGGGACACATTCCTGCCTGCCCCCACCCACGTAACTTTACACACATGAATAGACCCTTTGAGTGGGACAATCCATTACCCGCACGTGATAGTGTCTGCAGAACTGGAGGTCCGATACCCGATCCAATACACCCATCTCGCACCCTAAACCCAGAGCTGCAGTTGCTCAGCACGCTGCAGAGCTGATTTCACAAACAGCCCAATCTTTACCATGGCAAATTCCTACTGACGTCAAAGATTTGCAATTGTAGGAGAATCTAGAAAGCCAAAGATAAACCCCACATTTTCAGAGCAAGCCCTAGCCACGCTGAAGTTGACCAACCATGTTTCTTGTCTCAGCCTTTCCAGAATCACGCTGTTTAAGTCTAATAGATTATTACAATTTTCAAAGCAACCAAGTGAGATGCAAACAAATTCAAGCAAACCATCTGCTGTGTGTGAAGAAATCCTGGTATTTGCTAAAATAACATTTGCCTTTGATCTAGATACACGCAATTAGAAAAGCTGGAACAGATGCCCACAGAAGCTCCGTTTGAATAGGCACTGACTCTTTTCCGGCTGAAAAAAAAAGTGTCCCTGAGGTGGCAAAACACACAAACCCATTAATGAAACTGTGGTTTCAAGAAAGGGATATGATGTACCTATGTAATGCTTCAGAAGGTCATTGCTAGACTGACACCCTCTCTTCCCACAGCTGGAAGTATTACTAGTGCTTATGTGAGGCGATTAGCGTGCAGTTCGTTTAACAATTAGTGCTCTCCACAAAGTCCCTCAGCTCTCCTGTAAGACAGGAGGGCACTGGCTGCTCCAAACCCTGCTCTGAAGTCACTCACAAAGATTTAGCACCTTTCTGAAAATGGTCAGCATGCTGGAACATCAAGCTCTGGCATGACAGTGAGGTAATTATTCATTGCTGAGGTCATCAGTTATTACTGTTATTACTAGCCCAGAATAATGAATTGGAAGTGGGAGCCTGGCCCAGAGTCCCACAGTGACAATGGGTCGGGCAGAAGAAATGAAGCCGTTCTGGGTTCACGTGGCATCACCTACGATTTGCGTTTGTACGGCACATGGCATTTCTGTCTGGGACTGGCCTGGACACACCACATGGTATGAGGGAAGGAAGAGGAAAAAGAGAGACAAACAATTCTCTTGGCACTAGAGCCAAACCCTGGAGTCACCAGGGAGATTTTCTTAATTAAATCCTATTTTCTTGTCAGTTCTGAGAGCCTCAGAAACAAAATTCTGTTCAAGTTACATGAGCTGCTTTCTTAGACCTGCCTGCAAGGTGAAGTACACTTTTCCTTTGCTGTATGTAACGTACTGTATAAAATCCCAGGCTCAGGAGGATAACTGCCTGCAGCCACCATCATCACACTACAGTCAGTAAGTGAATCTGAACTGGGAGCATTGAGAGAGGGAACACACCGCACTTCTCAGCCACAGGACACCGCAGGATTTTGCACACAAAGTCCTCCTACCGCTGCGCCCTGGGTCAGGCCGCTGAAGCAAAAGCGCAACAAGCTCTTCAGTGGGAAATTGCAATCAAAATCTAACTCAGGATCTGCCCCGTGCCATGCTGCAGCCGCTAACCCGACCGTCTACAGCGCCAAAACGAATGGGATGACTCAAACTGATATCTGCTGCCTGCATGTTAATCCTGCCCCTTAATAAACTTCCTTTATTAGTTTAACAACCTAAAAATAACTGGCTGCATGATACTGACCAACCCTAATCAAAACATCTGCAAGCCCATCTAGCTCCAGCTACCCTTCAGATCATGTGCCACCACTTCAAAGCCTGTGCATCAAGTCAGTAATTGTAACATTGCATCTAAATATTTAAGCTAGGGGCTGGTAGTCGCGTGTCCCATTTACAGGCAGCATCTGTCCTCTAATTCCATTACAGTACAAAGCAAAAATGTTTCCCAAAACTTGCAAACAGGAAAGGCATCACACAGCTAGAAAAGCAGCAGCAGCTTGAACTTTCTAGCTGCTAAGCAGGGCTTTTGTGCGAAGGTCTTTTTTTTTTTTGTTTTCCCCTTTTTTCTCCACCCTCCCCTTCAAACTCCCCACATACACACACAAAAATAGGGGTGGTGCCGAAATTGTATTAATGTGAGCCTCAGGCACACAGAAAAAAAGAAAAGAGGAAGGGGAGGGAGAGGGGGGGAAGGGTTTGGTCTGAGATGAAAGTAAGAAGGAAATAAAGGAGGCAATTTAGTCTGCTGTAGCCTGAATTGCTCTCAGTACAGCCAAGGGTAAAGCCGGGGATGAGTAGGGCCCTTTTTGGACGGGTGCGCATGACTGGGGGAGGATCCGCCAGGACAGTGCCCGGGGGCCAATTCCGCTGGCCGGGAACAGAGACCCCCTTTGAGGCCGGACGGGGCGGGGGGGGGGGTCCCGGCCTCAACCCCAGCCAGCGCCGCCCGCTCGCAGCGGGCCCGAGGACCAGCTCTACGCCCCATCGTTTGAGCGCTGAAAGCCCCCGGTTTCTGCCAGAAAACAACAGCTATCTTATGAAGCGGGAGGTTATCAGATTAGTCAGCAAACCATACCGCGCATAACTCCCGCTAAAGGTACAAGTGACTCCCTCTTCTGTGCTAAAAATATGCCCTGATGTGCCATATAAAGGCACAAAAGTTTCTCTTTCATGTTCTTTATTTATGGCTTATGCCTTTAAGAAAAATACATCACGCGTGCAGAAGTACAGATGCGCTATTATAGAATTGTAAGCGTCCCGATACGCGCTGTGACAATCAAGGTTTTCTTTAAATACATACCCAACTTCAGGGCAGAGGGTGACTCTGACAGAAATGCCGAAAATGCCAAGCGGGATGCACATGTGGCATCCATAAATGCCAGGGAGAGAAGAAGGTTTAAGTGTCCGTGAGCAGTGGCTGAAGAAGCAGAGTTTCAGCGCGGCATGTGAGTCTGCCTTCTGCGGTGGGAGAAATCCCAAGCCACGCAATATACTGTTTCTATTGCATGCTTAAAAAAACAACACAGTGTTTCTCTTCTCCCTAATCCCGCTGTGCTGTAAGTACTCCCCAAAACTTGAGTTAGCTACCAATAAAATTACAATATTTTTTATCCTTTCCCTCAGAAAAAAATGCCTCTCCCCGAGCCACCAAAAGCCCACGGTGAGGAGAAGATTTCAGGCAGTGTCAGCAAGTGTCCAGCACTAGATATGTGCTCCTGAGCAGGAAAGCGATTCCATGCTCAGCCCCAGAACTTGCTTTCAGACCTATCCCACTGCCCTCCCTTGTGTCTCCCTGCACCCAAGCTCCTGCTACCGGGATACCTTCAGACCCTAACGCCAGAGCTATAAAAATTACTCAAACACACAAAAGACTCCAAAACACTGTGTTTTCTCCGTACCACAGAGCACTCCCACAGGGAGCACTCGACAGCGAGATACCCAGCACAGGTTTTGCTGCACACCATGGGGGATGACCAGCAGACACACTGCAAGTAACCCAGGCATCAGAGACCCCCATCAACGAGCACTCTCTGCCACAGCAGGTTTCATGGCCAGGCTGGTGGGCACTGGCAGACACAACCCTGTGGCATCAGGAGTGCTGCCAGTTATTTCAGTAAGAGAGCGGGATATGACCTGATGACTTTTATAGCCAGGGTGAAAACAAAGCTCCTCTGCTGGCACTGGGAGTTGAAGCAGCACGTTTTTTCTTGGCAGGTAGAGAAAGTAGTGGTGGACTTATTTTATGGCTGGGTTTTTTACACCTCTCCAGTGTGTTGTCCCCATAGTATCACATTATACACAAAGCATGTGTATGGAGACACAACTCTCTGCTCTTTCACACTGTAGCATCCTGGCCACTCCAGTAACAAGATTAAGCCAACAGTATGCTAGTCAGGGATGGGGAGCAGGCATTGCTGCAGGGAAGAGCACGCTCTCGCTCCAACTCCCAAACCTTCCCAGGCACTGTCACAGAACAGACGGGACTATCGAGCTGCCGTTCACACAGAAATGCCTGGCCACATTCATCCAGCAAAAGCCTGGGTGCACAAGGACAGGATAGTGCTGCACTGCCCTGTCCTCTCAAGGGGATTTTTGCCACTGACTGAACTCAGAAGAGGCAAAGGAGGAGATTCACATCCACAAAAAGTAAAGGAGGGGGTACATCAGAGGTCAGAATGCAGCCTACGACCGTTGTGGGGCATGAGTGTGTCCCATTGGCAGCAAGGCACCACCACCAGCGCTTCTCCTGCATGGGTTTCGGGGCTCCCCTGGGCTGAAGGGTGTCTGCCATGCACCCAGACATTGAACTACAGTGGGTCAGGGACCCTGCTTTACAGAGCAGAGTGTCAATGAACAGGAAAACTGTTCCACAGAGAAATAGAGACATGGGTTATAATGGAAATATGTTTTCTCTTGCTGTCTCTATTAACTACTCTTTATTCCATAAAGCAGGGATATTAGTGAGGCTTCTATCTTCTGTTTCTAATCTTTGATGAGAAATTCAGGAAGAAAAGGTAGTTATTGTAACAGTCAGGGCACTGAGTACAGCGATTTTTCTCCATGGAGTCCATCAGAACAATTACTGTTGCAGAAAGAATCTGGGGGAAACTCTGTGACCCATCACACAGGGACAGCTACACTGGGCAATCAAATTGTGCCTTCTTGCTTTAAAATCTGTAACTTCATTAACATCTTTTGCATGTTTGCATTAAGCACATCCGTGTGGAAGACGCGGTTTCCCTGAAAACTTTAATAACAGAGTTGAAAACTAAGTTTTGGGAGCGTTTCTGAGTTTGTTCCTATACAACAAGGAGATAGCCTACTTTAAAAGGACAGCTTTCAGTCGTCCTTGAATGGCACTCGGCATCTCTAGATGTCTAGAAATGCTAGAAACATTTTTCTAGGTAAAAACAGCTACTTTTTCCACAGTGGAGAGTCCATAAAACTGCGAGGAGCATCAGCTATTAGGGGCTCATTGAATAATTCATCCCTCATTGCAAGCCCATAATGTCTTTTCTCAGCCTTTTGTGGGGCTGTTTTCTCTTCTTTTCTCCTTGAATTATAAAAAGGTTGCCTTCTTTTGTTCACATCAAGCTGCTGCTAGCTGAAGCTTTGTCTGTGCAAAGCCAAAGTGTGAGTTTCAATGGACTCCCCCCTCTTTGTTTTCCAAGTTCATCTCCAAGTGTAGATTGTGTATAGAAGGCCTTCTTTGTAAAAGCTGGAAAAGTTGTACAAATGTTTGACCAGCTCATTTGGTACTTTTGTCTCGCCTTCTCCAGTGCCTGTGCATGTGCCTGGCAGCCACTTCCACGCAAAGGCCAGCCCCACCGGGCCCTCGCCTGCCCCTCCACTCCAGCCCAGGCACAGAACTGGGCACAACCCCAGCGAAGGCAGCGGCTGCCCCCGGAGCAGCCCTTCCCCTCTGCCTTGTTCAGGCTGCAACAGCCTCACAGCCCCTGACCAACCACCTACACAAGTTTTCCCAGCAGTTTTCCTAAGAGAAGAAATGAAACGTGCGGTTCCGTACCCTGCCCACGGCGCAGAGACTCAAAGCTACGCAGCCCTTGGCTACAACCACACCTCTGCGCAGCTCCGGCCCTTTGCTCTGCTTGGGCTAGGAAAGCAGCCCCTGACACCGCCGTGCCAGGGTCTCTGCAGCAAGCTCCAGCCCCCCTACTCCCTGGCCCCCATCCCTACTATTGAAAGCCAAACTAGTGGCGACCCTCATCTTTGCCCCCACCTCTGCACCACTCCCACACACCACAGGGTCAGACTGGTGGAAGAATGGGGCAGGATGGGACATGGCAGCCACCCTATCAGGGATAGCTCTTCATCCTATACCTCCTGTTACACTGGCCTCAGGACAACCTTTGGGATGAGGGGGAGGGAAGGGGGAGAGCCATACCCACCAGCGCAGGCTGGTTCCAGGGCTCTGTGGAGAGCAGAGGAAAATGGGACTTTACCTCTTTCGCTGAGGATGCCGTCAATGCTGTGCTTGGTTTTCTTGTCTCCTTCCTCCACCTCCTTCCTTTCCAGCTCAGTCTCCTCTTCCTCGCCTTTCCCAAATTTGCTTCGCAGGATGCGGCTGATGGAGCTCACTTTTGGGGGAGCACAGAGCTGTGAGGGGGCTTGTTCCCAGCAGCCCCCCGTAGTGGCCGGGTTAGGCCAGGGACTCAAGCCCCACATCAGTGGCACTGTCCCGTATCACCCCACAGCTACTGCCAGTCTGAGCTTTTGGGGTGACAGCTGCCCACTCCCTGCTCTGTGGGGGATTTCAGGGAACACTGTCCCACAGCCGTGCTCCAGTGCAAGCACAGGAGACCCACGACATTTTTAGGTTGTTTTTTTTCCCCCAAACCCAGACAGTGCGTGATGAGAAAAGCTCACGGCCACCCACACCAATACCGCGCTGGCTCTGCATGCTGCCCTCCCGTCCGCCCGTCCATCCCTCCGAAGTGTCCCGCGGGCACAGGGAGCTACTCTCCGACTCCCACTTCCCAGCTCTGGCAACCGGCAAGACCCGAGCCCTCCCGCGGCAGCAGCCCGGCAGGGACGGCGGGCAAGCATGGGGAGGGGAACAGGAGGGGGCCGCAATCAGATTTAATCGACCCCCCCACCTCAACACACACACACACACCCGCCGAGCGCAGGAACCCTCCCCGGACGCGTCTGTCGGTACCAGCGCGCTAACGCCGCCGCTGCACGGGCACCATTCCCGCCCGGAGCTCCGCTCCCGCCGGGCCCGGGGGTCGCCCCGGCCGTCACGCTGCCCTCCCTGTGCCGCCCCCGGCGCTCCGGGAGGTGTCCGAGCCCCCCCGCCGCCCCGGCGGCGCCCCGTACCTGACGGCACGGTGTTGCGGTCACACACCCCGTCCTTGAGCAGCTTGTCCCGAATCTCCCAGCTGAACATTCCCGCGTTCTCCCGCTTGTACTCCTCGATTTTCTTCTCAACGTCCGGCGTCGTCACCTGCTTCAGTAAAGACAAGGCGAGCGGGCACAGTCTGCAGGGCCGGGAGCGGCCGCGGCCGGGACCCCCGGTGCGGCCAGAGCCTCCCGTCGCCGCCGCCGCTCCGACCCGCACGGCCGCCGGCGAGAGCCGACACTTAGAAACGCAGCTTTAAAACATCCCGGGATTGGGCAGGTTAAAATCGGGAGGGGGACGCGAGAGTTGACAAGGGGCCCGCACACCCCCGGGTAAAGCGAAACTTCCCGGGAACTCCTCCGGGGCTGCGCGGGAAGGCGGGACCGAGCCCTCGGCAAGGAAAACCCCGAATTAGGCAGCACCGGCCGCCGTACGGCCGAGAGAAAATCCCGGGGAGGTCCCGAGCCGCGGTTAGAGGAGGGCTCCGAGCCCGCGGAGTTCCGGCGGAACAAAGTCCACAGCGCCGAACCGAGAGGAACGTAGTCGAACCGCGGAGAGGTCCGAGCACCGAGGGGTCTCTCCGGCGGCCTCCTCATTTTAACGTGAAGCCGAATCCAGACAGAACAGAGATTTCCCAGCTGAGAACGGGCTCTCGTTCGGGCAACACGCTCATAAAAATTATCTCTCGTCCTGGCACCGAAAGGGAAAATTCGGTTGTTGCTACTTCAGGAGCGAGAAAGGGGAAAAAATAAAATGTAGCAACAACTTTGGCTTTTGTGGGAACGAAAATCATGCTGCAGGGTAATCTTGGGACACGGATCCATCTTTGCATTATGGAAAGCATAAAGTTTTTAGCAGTGTAGCTATAAATACCCGATAGGACAGAAAAATAACCGGAGCAGAAGGAGCAGTAGCGGATGGGCAGACAGACAGAAATACAGGTAATTTGGGGTGGTTTTTTTAGTTGGCTTTTGGGTTGGCGTTGAGGTTGTGGGTTGGTTGGGATTTTTTCTTCGCTTTGCAACGAATACCGCGAGAGCCCGATCCCGCCGCGCTGTGCGAGCCCTGACATCCGACCGAGCGGTTCCCCGGCCCGGCCCGGCAGCGCCGAGCCCACCCGCGGGCTGAGCGTGGGGTGCTTGGGCCTTTGGACAGCCAAGCGCTCGCAAAACCACCCCTTTCTGACGAGTTTCGTTTGGGAAGTTATTTTTTTAATAGCGTTTTCTTAATAATTTTTAAAAAATAAAAAATCGTTGCCACGAAACTGCAACAATTATTTTTGAGGCCCTGGAAACTTTCGGAGCAACAGGCGGGGAGGCTGCGGGCAGTGCCGTGACCGGTACGTGTGTGCACCCGCCCCCGGCCCCTCACGATCCACCCTGGGTGCTTAAACACACACACACACACACACACACACACACCCCTCCCTCTAAAGAATAAGGGCATAAGATCAGATAAAAGATAAAAAAGGAAAGGCACTGAAGAAGACAATGAAGCATTGTGTANGGCTTGCCCGGCTCACGGCGGGAGCGGAGCGGCTCACCTTGGGCTTGCTGCCGCCGATGGCCCCCGGCCGGATGGAGCCCGTCTCCTGGTACCTGCAGAGAATTTTGGAGACGCAGCCGTGGGACACTCGCAGCTGGCGAGAGATGACACAGGGCCTTATGCCATGGTGGGCCATCTCCACTATCTTGTGTCGGATATGGTTGGGTAAAGGCCTGCCATTGATAAACACTCCTCCGAGCTGATTGACTCTGCCCTGGCCTAGAGGAGTAGAGACTAGAAAAGGAGGGGAGGGGAGGCAGGAGGGGGAAATGGCGTTAACGTCTCCTTCGGATCCTGCTGGGTCTTTTTTTGTTGTTGTTGCTGTTATTGGGGTTTTTTGTTGTCGTTGCTTTTCTGCAAGG
>VXBZ01001616.1:807129-817733 GCA_013399135.1 Heliornis fulica | reverse complement strand
GAAAGAAAGAAAGAAAGAAAGAAAGAAAGAAAGAAAGAAAGAAAGAGAAAGAAAGAAAATGAAGGAAAATAAACGAAAGAGGACGAAATTAAATAAAAAGACAATAAAATAAAGTTAAAATAAGAGAAAGAAACAAAGGAAAAGAATACTGGCATGAGTAGTGTGTATGGCGCCTGTAATTTCTGGTTCGTGCTCCTCGCTGACTTGGCTAAACACCTCCCAAGAAACCTCAGGGTTTGGGGCTCGGGATGTGGGCTGCCTCGGGGCTGGCCGGCTTCACCCGCTGCTGATGTATCTGTGCAGAGGTTTCCCTCCTTCTCGCCCCGAGCACGGCCCCAGAGGGTTGTGCCCGGCGGGACGGGGACCCAGGGCTGCGGGGCTCCCAGCAGCCCATCCCGCCCGGGTGCTCCGGGGGTCCGTCCCCGCTGCAAGCGAGACCAGGTGGGTGAGTGGGGTGGGATAGGAGCGCTGCCACGGCCCAGAGGCTGTTAAATCAAACCAGTATCGACTTCTTCGGACGACAGTGACCCGAGTATGGCAGCGAGTAGTAAAATGTCACAAAAGAGAAATTCCAATACTATTCTACTAAATTGGGGGTTAGAGTAACACTAACGGCTTTGAGCAAGGGGCGCGATGCGGGGTGGGGGTGCCGGAGGAGCGCGGCGGGGCAGGAGGGAGGAGGTAGGTGATTCCCGCGGGCGACGGCACCAAAGAAGCCACCGGTTACAGCCACCGGTTACAGCGGCAGACGATGCCGGTTTGCGCCTCCGTCAATACAGCCGTCCCAGGGACAGCTTCTCCAAGTCACATTCTCACACATCACTCCTCCGGTTACGGTCCCAGAGGTGTCCGAGGACATCACCTGTCGGGCCGGGGGCGTGTAAGGGAGCTCCGCCGCCGCGCTTCGGCGCAACCGGCCGAGGAGCACTCCCCCGCTCCCGGCCGGGCCGCTTCGCCGGTCAGCGGCGGGACCGGGCTCCAGCGCCGGGAGGGAAAAATTAACTCTATCCTAGCTGAAACCAGGACACAGACCTCACCCCACCTCCAGCTTTAGAGGGGAAAATACCGGACACCTCCCCCGGCTCCCTCGTTCGGAACCGAGCCCGCAGACGCTTTTGCGCCGGCAGAGCCCGGGCCGGGTTCCGGTGCCCCAGGAAGACCCTCCGCTCGGCTCCTGAGCCCCAGCCTCAAAAATATTACGAGGCAAGTAGCCTTAAGAATAATTGTTTTAAGGGCTAAGGGGGTTGCGTGTGGGTGTGTTGGTTTGGTTGGGGCTTTTTTGTTGGTTTTTTTTTTATTATTTCTCCAGAAACATAATACTATTTAGCGAAAAAAAGAAATTGCTAGCAAAGGGCTGGGGAGATTAACATTTGGAAACTTATGAAATGTAATCTGCATATCCAATTGATTCCCAGCATATCAGTTGAAAGGATAAAGATGCATATCTCCATGATGGATATTGCATTAATAGGCACATAAATAAAGGTTGAAAAGTCATCACCGAAAGCTTTGAACCTTTCCCATCGCTTTTATGTCCCATCCGCACGTCTCAGCACCGTCTTTTTTTTTTTTTTCCTTTTTTTTTCCTCGTTTTTGTTGTTACGTTTTCATCAATTTACAGCCCAGGAAAGGCTCGGTGCGGGGCGCGGAGCTGGCGGGGCGGCTCGGTACCGGGACAGGACACCCCAGATCCCGCTAACCACTACGGAGTCCCTCATAAGGGGCTGCTGCCCCTCGTAAGGAGCAGTTTTCTTCCGAGGTTCTGCCCACCGCGATCGCCTTTGCCAGGACCACGGACAAAGGGAAATCTGGAGGATGAAGGCAAAGCACTTCCGCGGGTGGGTAGAGCCGAAGCAGCTCCCGCACCGGGGCCCGAGGGAGCCGTGAGAGGGAGCAAAGGCGCAGGGGAGGCCCCTCCACCGCCCTGTGCCCAGGGTCTTGCCTTCGACGGCTCCCACCCGCGGCCCAGGGACCGGCCGTGCCCCGGGCTAGGAGGTGGTCCCCAGGAAGGGCGAAATTTAATTCCTCGTAGACCAGCGAGGCTGCCCGTGGGAGAAGGCTGAAACACTTAACCCTACAAATGGCTCCCTTTGCGGCACCGGCCGCCCTCCCTATCCCTGTAAACTGGCAATAAATACAACATGTATTTCACTAACTCCTCACCTTTCTGATTACTACCAGATCCTCCAGTAAGCGATACTACAGCTGCCACTCCATACTAACACATGCCTGCTGAGGCGAGGAGAGATGCGTCTGCGGTCTGGGGCTGAGGGGCAGGAGGCAGCGGCGGCGAGCGCGCTCCGGGCTCCCCCAGCTCGGCACAGCCCGGTGGGCTCCTTCCAGCGGGCCACGACGGCGGGGACGGGCTGGTCCTTCCCTGCAAAGAGATGGGGGGAGGGGAAAATTTAAAAAATGTTGTATGTTACTGATTTATTTGTGATTTTCGAAATTGCAATCGAATTTCGTTTTGTTCTCACTGGGGGGAGGCAATACCCCGCTGTGTTCCCGAAAAGAAGGGCTGGGTCAGCTCCCCTGCGCCCACCTGCAAGTCTCACCCACGGGAGGGGAAATCCGCATCTCCCTTCCCCACCTCCCCCGTAGTTAACAGCCACATTTCAAAACGAAGTGTCTAATCCTCATTAATTACTTGTAAAAGCACCAGTGATGATTAATCCCATCAGTATCGCAATAGATTTCCACCGGGAATTTTACCGCAGTCAGGAGACCACGAGTGTCTCACGGACTCAGGGCGATCAAATGTCTTTGCTTTCGGAACAAGGGGGTTTCACAGCAGCAGGGGAAACGAACAACACGCGTGGCTTTGCGTCACCCACGCCGGGTCTGCCAACAGGTATCGGGACACGGGCAGGCACCCATCCCTCGCTCCCGAGGTGTCTCTCGGGACATTCTTCCCTCCCTCCCCGCCCTGCATCCAACATGACGGAGCCAGGAATTAACAGTATTACGGGGAAACGGCCTTACTAGCACAGACATTGAATCCATTAATCGGTATTTCGCCCGGAGCTATATGATTTCACCACTTATTCTTTGAAAGATGAACTGAATTAGAAACTGGGAAGAGAGAAACCGAAAGAGAAAGAACGAGAGGAGAGGAGAAGAAAATAGAGAGAGAAGACAGAAGAAGAGAGAGAGAGAGAAGAAATTAAACAAGAGAACAAAAGGAGGGCCGGGGGTGGCGGGCAAGAAAGAAGAGATGAACGTAGGCCAAGGAGGGCCGGCGCCCCGCTCGGTGCCTGCCCGGTGAGGCTGCTGCCGGCGGCGTCTTGGCCGCAGAGATGCTCTGGGCTGGGGGCTCCCCCGACGGAGAGCCGTGGGATATCGGGGAGGGGTCCCCGCCGGTGCCATCTCCCTCTCCGCCACCCATCCCACGGTAAATTAAAAGGATCCTGCTCCCCGGCCGCCGAGCGCTGCTTCCAACGCCGGGCTAAGTAAAAGGTAACGGGAACACACGCAGCACAAGACCGAGCCGGCGCATTGCTTGGACCCGATGATCTTCGAGGTCGTTTCCAACCTCGGCGATTTGGGGCCCTTGCACCGCAGACCTGTGGTTACCCTTTGGGGAGAGCTGTAAAGCGGCTCCGGCGGTCCCAGCTCCCCCCGGGCTGGTCCCAGCTCCCCCCGGGCTGGCCCTAGCTCCCCCCGGGCTGGCCCTGCTTCTCCCTTGCGGGCACCGAGCGCTCCGACCCCATGGGCAGCGCAGCTCCCCCGCAGGGAGGAGAGCTTGTGTACCGAGGTCATAATAGTGATCGGGACCAGAGAGAGACTCTCCCCTCCTTAAGCAAGCAAGCGGAAGTAACTTCCAGAACAACTAGAATGGCACCTTTTTCCATACGATTTTGATACTTAAATAATACAGAGAAATCTAAATTCATTCTCACTTACTACCTGACTAGAAGAAAGTGGGGAGTTTATTTTATTTTATTTTATTTTATTTTATTTTATTTTATTTTATTTTATTTTATTTTATTTTATTTTATTTTTTCATTCAATTCACTGCAAAGCCTGCAATAGTTACAGCTTTTTAAAACATCGAAATATTTTTCTGTCACCTATTATAACCTGGATGAGTAACGAGTCCTTATTTACAACGTGGAAATCAAACTGGAATTATTGCTCATCAACACATTTTCTAAATCATAAAATATCTCATTCTTCCCATTCAAAAGGAAAGTAAATTTTGATTTATATTGCAAGCGTATTTCTCAAATTTCAGTCATTAACCACCCCCCAACCTAAATGCTGTTATTGCTATTAATCAAAAGACAAATAAATAACTGAAACAGATTTGTTAGACTCTGCTACATGGTTAAACAACCTAGTGACAGGATGTTACTTACATCTGGACCTCTAACAAACTGAACCATTTAGATTCCTTGACAAATCAGGAGTAGATTTGGGGGATGAATAAGAATATTAAAAGCAAAACTTTTTTATAATAAAACAGTAAAATAGTAAAGGTATTTATCCCAAATTTCATAATCCAATGAGACAAATCAACCTCACAGAACTTGTTTACTGCAAAGAATTCTGTAAAATAGTGGAGATATTTCTCAAGTGAAGCTATTTGTAAGAGATTTCAATTGTCTTGATCCAAAAATCTCACCATCTGCATGATGTGAAAATTACACCTGAGACCTGCTGAGAACAAGAGCTGCAAGGCCACTTTCATAGCTGGGTGTTTTCAGTAAGACGAGATACACACCAGAGCACCATTATTGCTCTGCCCTCTAACACAAGCAGAACTACCTTATGCTGCACTGATCAAAGATCTGCTTAGTTGAACACATCTAGTATGAATGTGTGTATTCCTCCATGATATGTTACATTTTGTTAATGCAGTTGTGCCACTTCTTTTAAGTATCTCCATTTCTACATGCACACAGATAAACTGTAGGAGCCAGATAAGCTCTGGCATTCTCTTGCTTTAATAAGGCTGAGCCACCAAATTTAAATGCCCTTCAGAAACATTAGAACTCAGCCATCAAAGACCTGCTCCCCAACTCGCTTCCTTGATTCCTCCATAACATGCACAATGGATGTTTGTAATGTTTGTGTGAAAATCTTGGACCAACCAGCAACTGACAGGGAGTCACCTCTGATGTGGTTTAAATGAGCAGAGGTTAATACATATACAGATTAAAGTTTTCTTTGGCGACCTAACATCCTAAAAAACCCAACTAACTTCCAGTGAGATAAAGCACATTCTCTAGGTCAGCAGGACCGGCAGGGACATGGTATCAGAAAACTGTCCGTAACACAGAGGAAAGGACCTCTGAGCTCGGGAGGATTCAAGTACACACCAAGAGCTCTGACAAGGTTGGGCAAACACTCCTACACTTTTCTTGCCAATGAATTTCAGGCACTCAATATTATGTTCATAGAGATATCTTGCACAGTATTAATCTCTAAACCACTGTTTATGCTTAAGCCTGTGGGACAGAGACAGTTAAGAAAGATTCCCCGGAATGATGTACATGTTCACATGTAAATAGTCTTTTTCAGCAGCTGTTAAATTTTCACTGATACACAGTGCACACTGATACAGGAAAGAGACTGAACTGTGCCAGGCATGAACATGAGCAGCTCTTCTCCTTGGGATTCATGGTTATTCCCCTGAGTAAAGGCTTTCAGCACCAGATCTGAATGCATGATTGCACATCATCTTCCAGGGAAATCTGCACCCAAAATTCCCATTCAGTGAGATTTTGCCTGTTTGCACACCCAGCAGCCTTGACTAGTTTACCCTCGTCATGAAATTGCTCACTGCAGTAGGACTTCAACTGAAAGTCCACATTAACTCTGTAACTACACCTATATTCTTCAGTCTGAGGTAACTCCTGTGTGAAGGCGACTCACTTTCATCACTTACCAAAACATTTTATACAAAGTATCGTTGTACACCATAAGCTATTTTGGTATGTAAGCCTTGAAAGAAATTAGAAATTTGAACTACAAAACAAAAGGTAAGAAGCAACAGTATTTCCATATGCACCTTTAATTCACTGTACTTTAATAACGTGCTTTTGTAGCGCAACGGAAAACAATGGAGATTTGTTCTTTTCTGTCCTCTAAAATCTAAATGCAGACAGAAACTTGCTTTTCAGAGTAAGATGATCTTTTGGGTTCTCAAACCAAAACAGCGTGCCTCATTTTCAAAACGTGCTTCCAAAATGCTGTCTGAACCCAGCCAAAAATACCCAAACAGCCAGTCACTTTTGGAAATTCAGGTCACTGATGTAACTTGCAGAGATGTATGACTGCTGCTGCAGATGTGTGTACCCACTGCTGCTAGCTACTTCATTATTTGGCTTTGTGGTACATATCTAGTGATTGCAAATACCAGAGGAACCACTATGCTGTTTTTTGCAAGATAAAAGAACACGAAAGTGCCTGCACGTGCAGGCCTTTTAACCAATCCAACTAGACTAGGGTTTACACCTTCCATGCATTTATGAAATACCCGAGTGTTTTTCTGTCAAACCTGCCTTTCAAATGATTAAAACCTGACATTATGTAAATTAACATTATATGATTATTTCTCACTTGTGGGCTAATAATGCACAATGGAATATAATTACTTCCCTGCAGCCACAGTATTGACCAGAGACACTCTCAAAGGAGAGACAATTTCTACACTGTGGCACTGACAGTACATTGTATGTGTTAAAAACATAGTGGTGCTTTAAGAAAATCAAATTCTTGAGCACAAGTTACTAAGGACAACTAGAAAGAAATAAAGTTGTAATGTGGAATGGATTGTCCTAACACAACCCAATACACTGTAAGTGGCAGAAGCTCCCTCCAACCAGCACACACCGAGCTTTATCCTGTGGCTACAGTTAGCTCCAGCAGGAAGTTTCCCCAGGCAGAGATGGAAGTCACTTGTCCCAGAAACACTGGATAGGAACAGTTTACACTACGTCACTGCCCACCTGGCAACCTGGGTTCTGCCTTTTTCTCCCTCTCTTGGACTAATACCACTAGTGCCTGGCAGCCTATTCCAGACCATGAACTTAATGTTCAATCATCTCCCAGTCTGGAGCCCAGTATGCTGCACTCAGGCAGAGGGATAGGGGATTACTGCTTACTCACAAAATTTGAGTTCTGACATGTCCAGAAACTACAGTTCCTTCAGAGTTCACATAGCCTGTGATCTTGCAGAGGTCAAAAATTGCTGAGAAAGCTTCAGGTCTTTGGTTTTTTTCTGGTGCTTTCATTTCTTGGCTGTATCTGCTTGTGCCCCAGACTGTGTAACACAGAGAAATGTTGCACACACCAAAGAAGAAAAAAAAAAAAAAAAAGGCAGCAACTTATATTTCCCGTGATTTTCCCCATGGTGCTGTGGTATACTTTGCCTTCTCTGCTTTCCCACAGAGTGCCCCATAGCACTGGGTTTTTTTTCCCCATAAGATGCATGCCCAGTGTAACTGACACAAACACCTTCAGCTGCATCTTTCTGTGCATTTTTAAACAGAAAACACAAGCGTTCTGACTGAGATAGCTACAATAATAAAACACCACCAGCCATACAGATTTTCTCCTTTTGTATTTTACTTAATTTTTTTAACTGAAACTGGAGCAAAGTTTGGCTTTGGACAAGCAATCTGTACACTCAAAGGAACCCAAAATACAAATATTATGCCAGGATTCTACAGTAGCCAGAGATGTATACAACACGATTTTTTTCTGACTGGCACTGTGATCTGGATCCAGATTTACACTCCTGAAACCAGCGGAGTTCCCCAAAATTTGCATAAGCAGAGAGAAGGATTTGGCATACTCTCAGACTGTCCATTTTAATTTGGCTCTGAACTATTTTCAAATATATGGGTAGAGAACCTGATGTGTTACACGATTGAGAAATTGTGAACAGGCCTGAAAATCCTATTTAGGTCTGTGATCTTGAGGTTTTTGTAATGTGCCAACCTCTAAGCATGTTAAAGTTGACCCTCATGTAACAGATTTAAGCTTCTGACAACCAATCTACTTTTCTTACTTACCTTTTGTAGATCCTTTAGAAGTAATCCACCGATCTTCGTTGAAACCATTGGTTTAGTCAAAATGGCAAATACTGTTTACAGAGAAAAGTCAAAAATAAAACTATGACGTGGAAAGAGAAGCAAAGGACGGAGTACTCATTTCTTACTATAACTGGTATTTCAAGGCATAGCTTTCACTGTGACTGCAGCTCCTGTAAACACAGCCAAGCTGGCGTGAGCTCCCCAGTTCACCCCAACAGCACCCCTGTGACATCCAAGCATCTCACTGCAGCCAGAAACCCACAGGAGTAAAGCAAAGCAAGGGCTCTGCAGGGGGCTCCAGCTGAGCTTCACTGGTGCTCAGCACTAGCTTCGGCATGTGTGTGAGATGGAGTTAGAGCTGTGGGTGGCTGCTGGGTGGGCCCACTGAACTGCAAGCTCCAGACCTTACCTGATGGAACGGAATGCTGATACGCACGCTGCGTTTGCAGCGGAAGCACAAACAGGTAAATCATGTATTGGTGCATATGATGTACACATGTACATATTTAATATCTTTATTTTTCTTAGAAAACATCGCTGCTGTTTGTCCATTAATTTACATATATTTATTCTTACTGCAGTATCATTTGTAATAATACTTTCACTTCTATAGCACCTCCTCTTCAAGGATCTCCAATTGCTTAAAAACTTCAATAAATAAAGCCTCACATCTTGCCTGTGAGGTAGGTCAATGCTATTATCAAACTTTACAGATGCATTAACTTAAGAACCGAGAGGTTAAGGCCAAAATTTTCAAACATTTGTACCTGAAGTCAACCATCTAAATTCTCATTTAGATGCTTAAATAAAAAGTCTCGTGATTTTCTTTGGTGCAGAACATCCATAACTACTGCTGAACTCATCGGGGAGCTAATAGTCAGGCCTGATTTAAAGAGGCATACACCTTTTACACAGGTAACAAGCAACTCCAAGTTTGAAAACACCGGTCTAAATAAACATACCATGGTCAGAGCCATAGTTGATGCCAGTAATTTATCTCCTCGGGGCCTTTGTATTATGATATACATTTTTAAAAGGCTGGTGCGGATCTTTTCAAACAGACATGACTCAAAAACCATATACTGTTTCCACAAACTGTATCCATCGTAACAGAGTCTGTATCAATACTGGTTGGGTTTCAGGGGATTTTTTTTGGGTGTCAAGGGGTTGTTTTTCACAGACTTGTTATAATCAAGACAATGCACGGTACATGTCACTTGTGCAGTCATAAAATACATCACATGTCTTCACCTTTTGTCTTTACATTTCTACATAGTAAATTCCTTTGCACTTGTGATAAATAGTAGTGGTGGAGTAAAGGTCTATTAAGAGGATACTTGTCAGAATATCATGCAGACAGCTTGCAAAATACACATACTAAAAGATCACTTTCAAAATTCTTGAATTGTTAAGCACGAAAATAATTACCTCATTCCATTACAGTACTGTGTAGAAACATGGAATAAGCAGCAGTATCTTATTCCCAATAGATCGTAACAACTAATTAAGTTAAAAAAATTCAGGCACCAAATGAATTATCCTGCAACATAGAACAGTATCTATATAAGTGTTCTCCTTAATATACTACAAAACCAGCTGTATGGCAAAGTTTTTCCATTCCATACCATGAGCATCTTGTTACATTTCAAAGACATCACTGATGTTCCAACCTCACAGAATAAAAACATTTTCTATTGGCCTTTACAGAAACTGGTAACACAGAAGAGAAACTTACCAAGAAGCAAAACCATTGTCTTGCGATAGCTACCTCGACCGAAGGTAAAATGTTCAGTACACAAATGAGGCTACCGCACTCCACTTTACAGCGATGCTGAAAGTCCGTATTTTAATGTGGGCTTCTCTCTCTGTAAAAAATTGGAATCAACCACCACTGAAATACTACTCTCTACTGCTGGAGTCTTTTAGTTCTATTTTAGAGCCCCATTAATTAAATCATTTTCCATAAATTGTTTTAAGTGTGCAATGCAGTGTTTCAGTCTCCCACATTAAATGAGAATTTCAAATAATTAAATAATAAAGCTTATTTTAAGCAACCAACAGAGGGCCTGATGGCCTTCTAATAAAATTCTAACAAAACTCAAGTCAATACACTGTTGGGAAACTTTGGCTCAGTCTCTTCGCGATCACACATTGCCGTTATAGCTTCTTCTATGTGCACTTGTCGCCTTCATAAAAGGGAAAACGCAAAACGCATCTAACATCGCGATCCCGTTCTGCTCCCAACCACAGCGTTATCTCTCCAATTATCTTCCAGGTGGGGGCAACAGTAAGCCAGTTTTCTTCAGCCGAGCCCGTGTCCTGGTGCATGACGGAGCGCAGAAACCAGGGTACGCTCCCGGCAGAGGAGGGATGGGGCGCGCCCCGGCCTCCGAGCCCCAGCTCCCGGGGAGGCCCTTCCAGACACCTTTGCGTCTCGAAGACGCGGCCAGCCCCCCCTCCAGCGCGGCCGGCGCCTCCGCGGCCCCTCACCCGGTCACCGTGCAGGCCGTCCCCGCCACCCTGCCCAAGACAAGGGGCCCACCGTGCCGCCACGGCGGGCCT
>VXBZ01001616.1:705323-805806 GCA_013399135.1 Heliornis fulica | reverse complement strand
CGCTGGCTCCGGGAAACATGCGAAGGTGGAAAATGCCGCTATCTTTTCAGCCCCGATTTGCATTTCTGATTAGTCGTTCTGTTGATTTTAGCAGTTCGCGAGGATTCCCTAACGTGGTGATGCTTTAGGGCCGGCAGTTACGTTGCAGAACACAGGCGATGAACACGGCTAAGGAGGGGTTAATGCGGGAGGGCCCGTGTGGTGGCAGGTTAGCGGCGTCCTGGCCATCGCAGCTCCCAGGCGAGCATGTCTCGCTTCTCTTTGGGAAGAACTTTTTGTGCTTAGTGATTCCCTTTCATGATGTGTAGTGAAAATAGAAGATATTTTATTCCGGGAACCAGAGGTGAAAGGAGCTACAGATGTTTTTATTTATATCCTGATGTTGCATTACAAGATTGAGAGCTTTTGCTCAGTTTAATTAAAAACAAACAATAAGGCATTCTTAGCCTCCACTGTCACACTGTTAAACAATCCAATAGGGTTCCCTAAATGAAATTCTGCTCTGTCTCATCGGTGAAGTTTGGAGTAGCTCTTTAATCTTCAGGTCTAGCACAGGCCATAAAATAATCGTTTGTAGTTCTGCGAATTCACTTACAGATGGGGAAAGCTCTGGGCAGGTAAGGCCAGTGTTTCAGGTTCACCACATCGCCCTGCTGTTTTGCTAAAGCTGCATCTTGAACAAACAAATCTGGACTGAGCTGTCTCAGCTCGGCCATTTTCCCCCCTCCTCTGCTGCATGGCATGCTTCCCCCTGGAATTGCTAGGAGAAGCTCCCTCTCTTCCTTGGTACTGGACCCTTGTTTCTTTTATCTGCCTGTGCTAGGACTTTGTTCTGGAGCCCTAAGCATTCTTGAAGAGAGAAAATGGGGAAACTTGTTTGGAAAGACTGACTTGTTGGAAAGATGTGAAAGCACATACTGCTAAATTGCAGTGACAGATCTGAAGATTGCCCCTGAGACCGTGAACAATGAAACTAGCAAAAGGGAGAACTTCCTTAAAGTTTTTCAGCTTAGCATAAACTGAAATAATAAGATAAAGTCAGAGGAACGTAGGAACATTGTCTGTACGAGGAACCAGATCCTCTGTGTATTTCATCCCAGGAGATGATTTAAAATCTGTTAAAAATCTAGGTTTGTTCTCTGAAAAGAAAAAAACTACTTTTGCTGTCACTGTCCCTAGTGCACAGCTACTTTGGCATGGAGAGTCAAAAATCACCCCTTTTTAAAAGCCCACCCTGATTTGCAGCAACTGAGCTAATCAACCCCTGCCAACTGGAGGACTTTTCCAGTGTTACTTGTTTTCTGTGTGCTGCAGAATACCCTTGATGAATTTGGACTGTTTTAATCTAACTCTTGTATCTTCCATTTTTTACTCTAGATTTCATCTTATTTACTCAAGTCTTACATTCTTAAAACTATGTTTATGGTTTCTGTTTTGCCCTTCTTCCCCCCCTTAATTTTTTGTTCCCTACTGCTTCCCGGCATCATCTTCCAATTTAATTAGTTCATTGTTACAAAGTGTTAGTCAAATTATACCAGGCACCGCCCTTCTACTTAATATTATTGCTGCTTCCATAACCTTACAACTTCCAATTACTTCTCAAAGCATGTGCTAGTCCTTAGATCCAGGCAAATCTGAATTAATTTTCAAGTAAAAAAATTTGAGGCACTGTATCAAATGCTTTAATAAGGTCCAGATACATCAGCTGCCTTTCTGGTTCAAACCGCTTTGCCCCTGTCTTTTGTGTTTGAGTTTCCTTATCTGATGTGTATCTGCCTTGAGGTCAACTGAAACTCCACCTAATAAGTATATGAAAGTCAGCATTGGGAAAGCTTCCTGTAGTTCTGGCATGAAAACTACACAGAAACGATGGCAAAGTTGAACATAACTTGAAAAATAATAGAAGGTAAAAATGGTAAATGAGAGATTAGGATGAAATTTAAATTTCTTTTTCTAAAACTAAGAAAAAGTAGTGTGTAGTCATAGAAACGTCTTTAGTTTTTATTACTCCTGTGAACACAGTGCTGCATGACTTCCTGCAGAAGAGGGTTATCTTCTGTGCAGTCCCTTGAGAGCGTTACTGAGTAGAACATGTAAGACGTGTGGTCCCCACGCCTGGCGAGATGCTGCTTTTTTCTGTGGAAGGGCACGACTCCTTTTTACCGTTCTGTATCTAGTGGCACTCACAGGCTCTGACCCTTTGTCTAACACAAGACCTTGCGTGATAATGCAGCAAGTCTGTCGTGGAGATGATCCAACAGAACACTTTTTTCATAGTTTTTCTGCCAGAACAACGCTGTGAAGTGGGTCACATGAGGTCTGCAGCCAGTGCAAGGAAAAATGTGGATAGCTGTGTGGTAAGGAGAGGAAATGAGGCTGGTACCACGGTGACAGTGATTTATGTACACTTACCTAACTATGGAACAAAGCCATTAATGATTTCAGCCCTTTTGTCTTAGTCCAGCATTGTGTCATGTGCATGATGGGATATTATAATCCAGAACAAGGCTTGAGCATTGATGACCTGAGGAATAAGCTGTGTTCTTGTATGCCCTGGCAGCCTTAGCTGTGTAGGATAACCTTCATCTGTAGCTCTTGGGGGTTTTTGTGGGCTCACTAGGCAGTGAGTGTCTGTGCAACACATCCTTGCACTCCTGCAATGTGATGCTACCCTGGTTCCTCAGTCACTTGGACCAGCCAAGTGCCTGGCGCAGAGTTGAAAATGGTTTATTGTCTGGATTCCTCTGGTGACTGAATCCATGGTTCTGCACAAGGGGAGGAGTTGTACCAAGAGTAGAGGAAAACATCTTCAAATTGCATTTAAAAGCTTCCTAGGCTGGGATTGAAGAGAATTTTTTTCAGATTTTAGAAGAGTTAGTGTATTTCTGAAGATCCAGATGCACTCTCTTTTTTAGTCACTTTAATTACAATGAGTGTTTGTTTTTTGGATTGTGAGCTTGTAGGGACTGTTCTTTAGTGGGAAAGACATATTAGTTATTATAAAAAAAAAACCAAAAAACAAACCAAAAACACCACACTGAAATGCAACCAAGCCAATTCCAAGGACTGACTTTTGGCTGAACTGCTATCTGTCTACAACTTTGGATGTTATTCAGCAGAAGTTGTGTTATGAATTCTGAGCAAAAGTGGCAAACAACCCTTATGAAATACACATTTTTTTCCACTTACAATAATCATTCTGTGGCTGGTAAGAATTGATTTGTAGCATTTCAGATATTGGGGCTGATTTAGCCAGTGCAGTGTGCCAGTTTTACGCTGGTGTAAGACTTTACCAAAAGAGCTGTAACAGTGTAAAATGAACTCACTGATGAGTCAAGCCTTCTTCTACCTTGTAGAAGAACCCTCCCTTTTATTACAAGGATGCTGGCATACATCCCTACAGCAATAATACCTTGTTTAGTTGGGGTAATTCTTCAGAATTTCTGTGTTGCAGTACAATAGGTGTGTTTAATGAAATGAGATGCCTTGCTTTTTATTGACAGATAGGAAGAAAGTTCTCTCTGATGATGCACAATTGGAACGGATCAGATGCTAGCCCATTCACAATAAAGAAGTTGAACTCCCCTTTGTTATGCTTATGTTTTCTGTACGTTTCAACAATTAAATAGCTTGATTACTGAAGTCAGACAGCTCTTCACACAAGTCCCTGTAGTCTAATATACAGCTATGGTTGACTTCAGATGTTTTTTGACAGTATTTTAATAACAGGATTTTTTGTACTTTCATAAAAGTCTTCTTATTGTATTACTTTAGATCTAAAATGCATTAACTAGCTAAGCCTAGAGCTCGTGGTAAATATTTAGAAAAAGAGAACTCTCTTGCTTTTCATCCTTCCACTCAACTTCATTTACACAAGTTTCTTCCTACAAACTCATTTCCACTCACTTTTGAGGAGTAACTAAAGCTGTGCATTGTTTTTATGCCCTATCATTGCACTGGATGATGCTGCAACATCATTTTCTGCTTTCTTCACGTTAACTTTTTATTTCATATAATGTATTTCTGAATAATTTATAATTAAAGTGCTTTTTAACCTTATTTTGTGTCTTGCAACTAGTGTAAAAGCTATTGCACACAGAGACTACTGCATTCAGTACCAATAAGAGTGCTAATTTTCAATAAGGCCACTTTGGGAAGATGAAAAAGGAGAAAAGGAGGATTACAGTTACGAGCAATTCCACATCAGTCACAGCCATATACCAAATGTGTTGTTCTCTTAATGAATGTAATAGGGAAGATGCAGAGGTAAATAGATGCAAAGTTACTGTATTTGACACCTTTCTTCCCCAAAAATATACTTAATATGTGTGGTGTTGGTAAATACAGTCCTACTTCGATTGCCTCAGGCAGCGAGGAATGTGTGGCAGATGACACCTTTACTGACTGCTGGTGAGGTCTCCACTCTTCTCTTNGCCGCTGGTCAGGTCTCCACTCTTCTCTTCTCTTCTCTTCTCTTCTCTTCTCTTCTCTTCTCTTCTCTTCTCTTCTCTTCTCTTCTCTTCTCTTCTCTTCTCTTCTCTTCTCTTCTCTTCTCTTCTCTTCTCTTCTCTTCTCTTCTCTTCTCTCTAGGTTAAGCTTTAAGCTTTGCTTTCTCACACAGCGATGACGTGAAGCCCCAAGCACAGACTTGGTTGGCACCAGTGTGATGCCAAATTGTGCAACAGGTTCGTTGGCAATAAAACGCTGAGGGACGTGGGCTCAAAGCTGAAGATGACTGCATCTTTTCTTATAGGAATAATTTCTGATTATTCCCATCTATTTATTTTCCATAATCTTGTGGCTTTGGCAGGTCCCAAGCAGGTAACTGCATTATGAGCTTTCGTTAAGAAAATATGTGGAACCGTTTAAACTCATGATTCTATGTCCCTTAGCGCAATGTCCTTCCCAAACAGCCAGTGTTAAACAGCAACGACAGGCTTGCTCTCCAGAGCCCATATCAGAATTGTTACTTAAACTGATAGCAGATATGGGCATCGGGCAGAGATGACTCCAGTGTTACCCCGCTAGCTAAAACGGGAATATCAAGATCAATAGTTGGGGCTCCAGAGCCCTGTGTCCCTTGGGTCCCTCAGGCTGGCCAGTATGGTGAAGTGCAGCCGAGGAGCTCGCATCTCTCATGCATGGCACTTCATTAACAGCTCCCTGGAATGGGAACTGTGTTTCTGTGTCAGGACAGATCTGCCCTAGGAGTTTGCAGGGAATTAATTAATCTCATGGAAAACGGTATTTAAATTGGTGCAGTCTTCCAGGTTGGTTGCAGCTTTAGGAAGATAATGTATTTTTATTCAATTTACCTTCTACTAAGCAAACCACACTTCCTCAAACCCTTTGCTGGTGATATAATTGTGAAAAGAGTCCAGGAATTGCTCCGATTTAACGTTTTCAAAAAGAACGAAGTGAAAAAGAGAGAAAACCTCGGAGAAATCCTTTGTTTTGGCCAGCCCTGGGTTTTCTGCACGTCACGGTAATAGTGAAAATTGAATTGAACGCTGGTTGCTGATTTAGGTGGCAGTGTGGGGCTGGCAGAGCCTGTTTGGGCTTGCTTGGTGCAGCCTGCTGCCTCAGCAGCCTTGGCAAGGTGACAGATCTTTGCGGAGCACGGCATTTCGGGATGTGGGACTGCTGTGTCTCATGTGGCACCTTGGGGCTTAAAATTAGCTAAGTGGCTATGCTGACCACATTAGAGCAGCTCTGTGGGAAAATATAGCCAGACCTAATAATTACTAATAATGGTGATTAGAGTAATTAGTGGATATCAGCCTGGCTCTACTCTCAGGCAGTTACTTTCTGCTACTGAAATTGTCCTTGCATTGTACTGAGGAAAAAAAAAAGGGGTATTCCTGTATGGAATCCCTTTAAAAGATTATTTAGTGCTTTAGGAGCTCTGTTTAAAATACAGGGTACGCATTTCAGTTACTGCTTTTATTAGAGCATATCATTGGTAACATTGAGGTAAAATAGGGAAGGTTATCTCTGAAGTAAATTCCTGATCTAGTGAAGCTGGTAAGAATTTTTTCATCACCTTCAAAGGGGACAAGATTTTATCCTTGATAATGACAGGGCAATATTTAAGACAGCTTGGAAACAGCTAGTATTTCTCAGACCACAATAGCATGTATATGAGCTTAAATCAATTTCATTCAGAATGAGAAACAGATGAAGGCATTGGGGATTTTTGCATTCATACTATTGCGTATATTAAGATATTAGAATTGTAATGATATTTTTTTTGGTTTGAGCTGAAGTGATCACATGGGAGTTTTTTAAGACAAACTTTAACATCTTCTCACAAGAAATAACAAATTTAAAAATCATTTGACGTGAACCTAAAGCTTGATAGCCAGCTGAATGAAACCCAAGGGAGGTTAGTGACAAATAGTATTATTTTCTATTGTAGAGGTCTTTTCAGCTTTGTACTTGAGCAATATTTATGTAGGTGAGAAGAAACATCATAAGCTGCACCTGAGCTAAGGTAGCATGTAAGGGGACACGGAAATCGTGAGTGGCAGGGCTGCGTGCCACCCTCGCCACCCCTGCTCTCCACACCTCTGGGAAGCATCCTTACAAAGGAAAACCAGCAGAGCAGGACTCCACAGACTCTGCAAGAGGCAGCTTAGAGGGGGATACAATAGTGATCTAATTGACTCTGCCAAACAAGCCAAGAGACTCAGACACAGCGAATGGATCTCCACCGTTACAAGGGGATGGAGACTGCCAAAAGGGATGCTGCCAACTTCTAAACTTGCCCAGCCAAGGGTGACTGTAACTGTAGAAGGAGAGGGATATCTGATTTGTTACTTGGCATACTCCTGCTATATAGTGTGCTGGCCCACTCGTTTTCATATTATTGGACAGGAAGATGAGAGACTTGTTTCTAAAGGATTGATTAGATATTAAATATTTTGGAACCGAAACAACCAACAACTGGTCCTGATAGGGGTGAGAATGCAGGATGTTACATCTGGAGAGAAAACTCTCCAGTTAGCTAAAAATGCAGTTCTTGCTTAGTCAAGAGAGAGATTCCTTCATCCTAATTTGAAATCTAAATTACTTTGATTGGAAAGTATATGGTTCCTGAGTTTTATGAGTAAGAATAATTGAAAATGGATTCAATTTACAATATTTTTTTGTTCACAATTGTTTTCCCCACAAAAATGTGGAATAAATTTGTACTCCCACGGGTGAATGCTAGTTTGGAGGAATTCCACTGGATTCATTGCAGTTGCCTTACTTGCACCTTTCTTAGCGAGTACAGAACCAGGCTCTGTGTGCATGATTTTTCCACTTTTAGACCTGAGGGAATATAAGCAGGAGCCAGGCTGAGGTTCTATTCCCAATCAAGTCTCTCATACCCAGATTACAAAATTAGTGAAACACAAGCTTGGTTTGGCAGTTGCTTTAGAAGAGACCTCTGGATGATTTTATCCACAGCAGAAGAGGCGATTCATTCTTCATGCTAGAAATCATCATGTATCGTGTTTTGGGAGATGTGATGTATCCTGACTGGTTTTCATGTAGAGAGAAAAATACCATATTTGGGAGAATACTTTGTGAGAGACATTTCAGGTCTCTGGAGGAACTTCTGCCCCCAAAAACCTCATCCTGTAATCTCCAAGGAATATTTTTACTCAGTGTATTTAGATCTGTATTTTTATTTTATTTATTTATATAGTCTTGTCTCTTTGACCATCTCAGGATTCAAATAAGATTTCAGAAGCTCATCTGAAGTTTCCGTAGACGCATGGACATTGAGTTACAGCTGTGGTTCAGATTTGTAGATGGTGATGCAAGAGAACACCCAGGGAATACGTCTCTCAACTCTTGTGGTGCTAGAGACCTCATACAGCTAGGGAGGCAAGAATTTATCTTCATCCATTGCCAGGAAAGCTGCCAACCAGAGGGATGATCCATGGTGGATGGTGAACGGCTGTTGTTAAGAGATCTGTAACAGCTGCCATTGTCTCTCAAAAGAATGCACCTTGCCCAAATGACAACAAATAGAGGTAACCGCCTGGATGTCTTCTCTCAAACAACCAATGGATGCCTCAAGTCTTGTTGGCTTGCACAGTGTCTATGCATGGGTCACTGGTCAGGCTGTAGCACTGCAAATGGTGCTGTAACGTCCACCCTCCCAATCAGAGGCTCCTGTTGAGTGTTACCAGTTGCCTCTCAGATGACATCTGAGATTTAACAGTTTGATGCAGAAGAAATATTTTTGCTAAAATACTGAAGGATTACTAAAATAGCCATACAGGCAGCTGATAGTGTTTTGTTTGGATTAGAGATGACAGAGTATGGCCATGGTTCTCTTCTGAAAAAAGTATCGAAGATGGCTGCTGTTTGGTGATACTTAAAAACAATTCCACTAAATGTTTGCTCTTTGAGTGAGGCTGCCATGAATTATATGATGTCACCATGGGTGTGGGACCTGCCCAGGCAAGCCACCTCCTCAGTCTGCCTACATCTGAATTCAGTGATGTCTTCCACAAATTGGTCTGCAAGTGCAGGGTAGCCCTGTATTTCTGTCTTCCCTATGGATCGTCCTTCCTTCCTTCCTTCCTTCCCCGGCCTGAAGATGGTCACATTTTTCAAGGGTTGCAGACTGTTTTGGAAAGCAAGGGCAAGACAACCTGACGACCTGGAAATAAGCTGGTCATGCCTGAGGCAGATGGAAATCTCAACTTCCCTAGAATCAGGGCAAATATCCAGATTCTAAAAGGTTTTTCCTTACTGCTCTGTACAGGTAATTTCATGGCTTCCAGCATTTGAAGTGGATGACTTACAGTATTTCTGATGAATCAAGGAGAATGCTGTCAGACCTCCTGCTGAGTGTTTCTATCTACTATACCATTAAAAATGTACATATGTATCTGTCTTGCTTTACTGACAGTCAGTCAATGTTAAAACGTTGACATATGGGTGTGGGATTTTTTGCTGTCTTTAAAATAGGATCAATGACATTAAGGTTTGTCATGTAAATAGTAGAAATAAAGCAAAAAACCCAAGAGCTATTTATGGGTTTAGGATGACATCTGTAATGTGGGTGGCAGTAGAATGAAAAGTAGAGAATCTGAAGCTCTTCATAGTTGAATGAATTAACGGAGCATGTATTTTGTATTGGTTTAAAAAGAGTTTGTTACCCAAAGTTCATGTAGACAAACAAAACAAATCTATGAAATAAAGATATGAACTGGCTGCTCTACCCTCAATCCATTTCATTGCTCATTTTTCACTCCCACTCTCTTCTCTCTGGACTAGTAACTTCCAAACAGACTTTTAGTTGAAACTCATACATTATCTGGAATTTTAAAAAAAATAAAGAAAAATTTGTAACAAGTCAGCAGGTCCCAGCAAAAGCCACTGTTGCCTTTCTCGGGATGCTTTGAATTGGCTGAGTCTGCAGGGACCAAGCCATTTCTGATGGACAGATTAACCTGCACTGGCAGCGCCTGGCTCCATACCACAAATAAACAGGGCTTAGAGGAAAGACTCTCAGTCTGTTGTGTTCCTAACAAGTGTTTGACAGCAGTTGAGTCATGCCATGGTGATAAACATTTAGGAAACATAATGCTGCAGCTTCAAAAGTGATGGCAGGAAGTTTCTTATAGGTGAGGTGCCACTAAGGAGAAGCTCTGAAGGAGCAGGATGGAGAGGTACCTGGCTTTCTAATCCATCCTCTGCTCTGAACAGGGTGAAGAACCATGGAAAAACATGCAGGGCATAGAGGACATTAGGAAGCGGTCTCTGCCAGGGCAAGTTAAGCTGTTGCTTTTCAGAACTAGTGAGTATTAATGACTTTTCCTTTAGGAAAGGTATGTGGATAAAATCCACGGCTCCTTTCCAACGGTTTTTGCTCAGTTTCGTAATGCTGGGTGTGAGGTGCCTGTTAGCTGACTGCTGAAAGACATCACACTGTGTTCAGGTGTCCTTCTGTGCGTGTGGGCTCAAGGCAGAAGTGGCCTTTCTCAAGTAACAGCATGATTGAAAGACAAGGAAATTGTAAAAAGCAGGATATTACACTGCATTCAATAATAATTACTTGAGAACCGTCATGTTGCTGCCTTTTTTTTTCATATGCCGAGTGAGGATTTATTCAAGAGACCAGGCCAGGAGATGTCTCGGAATAAAACAGCAAAGAGATGTTTGTTCAGCTGGGCATTTCCTCCGTAGCAAAGATGTATTCTCTGAGTGCTTCTGGGGGAGCTGGGTATAACAGTCTGGGAGCAAAGTCCCTTGAGATGCTTTTACAGGGGTGATTTAAAGAGGATGATGAATTCCATTGTCCCTGTGTCATCCCTTCGGTCCAGACACTGACCGTTACCAGGAGAGATACACCAGACAACACCATGGGAGCTGCTACAAAAATATTGCCCTTTCCGTGGTGTCAAGTTCATCAAGGCAAAACTCAGCCTGAGGAGAGAGAACCTTTCACCATTTTAAGCCTAGACTGCTGTGGAGACAATTGGAATTTTTTCCAGCAGGATAGGACATGGTATTGTAAATAAAATTGCATATGAGTCCACTCTTAGGATAGTCCAGCTTTTAACAATTCTTAGGCATTAAGTTTGGCATTTAAACACAGCGTTATTAATGTCTCTTCTGCTGTTATTTCCCAGAACACTGAACAGCCAAGTTATGGTATAGCCTACCAATAACTCGAGATGTTGAGAACACCTCCAGGAATTTCACAGTAGATGTCTGTGCAACTGAAGTGTCCAAATGATATGGTGCAGAATATTTTATTTAAATGATATGCTAATCATCACTGGAAATTAGCAATACCATTTCAAGCAATGCAAATCATAAGCAATTACATAGCATTATCTGGTTACTTACACTGCAAACAGAAAAGTTAATTATTCCTACCCAAGACAGCAGCCGCAGCTTCAGCACGTTCTTTCTCAAGAGTTTTTGGACATGCTTTCATCTCTCTAAGTTCTGAAATTCACTTTCCTCTTGTACTTGCATTCCCTGAAACTGTAAATATGACCATATACATATAATAGGGATATACATATAGTAGGATGCAAGAATTATAAAAACATGGGTCTGCAATTCCCTTTTTCCATGCTTAAAGTTACAGGCGTTGATGAGCAGTTGGGACCTTAAAGGACTGAGGCTTTCATCACACATGTGCAGAAGTTTACAGTTTTAAAGCCATCTGTGCAAAGGCAATCAGCTATGTGTTCAGTGCACTGAAGGCTGCTGAGTTGTTACAGAACCATGTTCCAAGCTTGCTGTACTGCACCGTTAAACTAAAGAAGATATTTGCTGAGAAAGCATTTTCTCATGGTCAGAAAAAGGCATATGAAGCACGCAGGCTTGAGACCCGTTACAGCTGCGTGGACTCTTGTTGAGTGAAATCAGGCTGGTTTATGTTGTTACGTCTCAACTGGAGATCAAATCTGGGAGAGGTTCAGTGAGAATTGTACCTGTCCATGGCCTCACATTGAAGACACAAACCCATTCCTAATACTGAAGAGCAGAGCCCGGTGAAACTTTGCCATTCTCTCCTTATTGGCATACGTTGCTAAGGATTTTTTCCTAAGGAAATTTCTTCAGAGTGAGTTTCATTTGAACTTTGACATGCATTAAATCAAAAGCAAAAAGAGTCAGGTGCTGTGAAAACCACAGTCTCTTGTGCATCGGTTTCTAAGGGCACCTTCTGCAGAACTTTGCCATCTCTTCATCTTACTTCAAAACCTTCAGCTCTTCCAGCTAAGCTGAGAGAGCTCCTTCTTGTTCCCTGTGAGGTTAGCGGGTCGTTCTGTCTGGCGCACAGTACAAGTCATAGCTACAAAATGATGTGTTCAGTAATGTGTCAACTAAATGTGATAAAAATGGAAGAATGGTGCAAAGACCATTGGTGAAAATGTACAAATTTATAATAGATTCTTATGCAGTATAAACAGTGACAACTGCAAATTTCCAAAACATGGTGGAGGAAGATGAAGGTAAGAGTTGGGCTCTAAAGTTCACTGAGAAAAATGACTGAGGACATGAAAAAAACCCAAACATGTGGGATGTAGCTGGGAAAGGAAATTTGTATAAAGCCTGTTTGAATACAATGCACTGTGATACTGACGAGTTGGGGGGAATTGTGTCCTCACAGGCTGAAGGATTTCTTCATCTAGCTTAACTGTCTCCCAGGGGTGGAGAAGAGGGATCAATGCAAATCTATAAGCTGACTCTGACCCCTACCTCTGGCACAGATCCCATCCCACTGTCACGCACTGCAGTCCCAGGACACAGTGTGCTGTTGTTTGTAGCTCTACCTTGTTCAATCTTCAACAACTCTCTAGGGGTGTAAAGATACTGCTAAGTTTTTTTTCCCCTAGCACCAGAGGCATCGCATGATGTGGTGGCTCTGTGCCTGCTCTATGGCATTTCAGCGGAGGCATCAGCTTGTCCGTGTTCACATCATCTCAGTGGTTTTTTGTTTGGGAAGTTCTGCAGTTCTGATGTGGGAGTGTACAACCATGAACCCACTGGTTAAGGGCTATCAACTGGGGTTACTCTAGGTCAATTCTCCACTGTGAAATGTGGCTGTCTGTAGAGCGACTGTAGAAGTTATCCTTGTATTTGCTCCTTCAGACCCATCCCCTTGGCTTACGAGTCAAAACAAGACTCGTCTGTCTGTCAGGATTGCAAACTCATGCTGGCATCTGAAAACTGAGCTGTGTTCTAGCATCATTATCCACCCCCAGCCATTGAATTTCGCTCTTTGCTTTGTTGATGCTGGAGGCAAAATTATCCACTGTCATGACAGTGACACCCGTTGCTGTTAAGAGAATGCTTTCAGTGCAAGGCACTATTTTCAGCTTTCTCAAAAGTTATCCTTTGTGTTCTCATCTTTCACATATATCCTCAGCCCAGAGGTGATTTTCTTCCCTTGTGAAAATGTAGCTGAATGCTGACCAGCTATTAGTGAGATATTTTGGCCCTAGATGATGTAGCTTCACTGGTTTAAGCTTGAAATAGTGCTTCACAGTTGGACGGTTTATAAATAGCTTTTAAAAACGCTTTTAGAATGCTACTCATCTAGTCTTTGCGGTGATGTTACCTCCACTGCTTTTACAGAAAGCTGCCTGTCTAAATGTCAGGAAATCTGTATGGGACATACCAAGTCTGGGACAGTCCTTGAGGTTTTTTGTTTGTTTGTTTGTTTGTTTTTAATTTTTCTAAAGCAAATCTTTCAAGTAGACAACTCCCGAGTATTTTTCTTGGCCATCAGAGGTAATGTGAAGTAGGTCTCAGGAAGCGGCGATTACAGCATTGTTCTATAAGAGGAGTAAAAGAGGAATGATTCATACCCACTTTGAGCAAGAATAAACAAGTTGTTCTACAAGCAGTGCAAAGGATCAAACACACTTCCTATAGATTTCCATTCCATGTTACCAGGCACTTCCCACTGCAGTAGTCGTCTTCTGCCCTTGGTTCTCTCCTCCAACCCTCCATCCCCTCCGTGGCCCAGACACGTCCCACTGATGTGCTACGGTCCCTCCTCTATTCCATCCTGGAAATGTCTCTACATCCCTCTTCCAGTTCCCCCCAAACCAGGCTGCTGTATCCTGGAGCCATGTCCATGCCTGTTAGGTACTGGGTGGGCAAGAGGTGGAATAGCAGCACCCTTTCCACGCACAGTCTTATTTTGCAAGGACAGTCACTGCAGTCTCAACCTAAGGGATGTTTAAAGTTCCTTCAGACCTGACACGCTTCAAACCCGATTTGCATTTTTGAACCGAGTCACTGCAGTTCTGGCCTTACTTTCTCTCCCCTTCCCCGCTGGTTCGTAGCTGGTGAGGCCAGAGCCCTGGCTTAGTCTCCTGCTTTGCGGCTCAAATGCGGGGACAAAGCTGCACGCAGATGTTTGCTGTGAGTGTCTCTGCTAAATGAATCTGCTAATGCCATCAGAAGTCACAGTTGTATTAAGTAAACAACAAGAAAATTGTAAATTCTTAAAAGCAGGATTCCTCCTCTTTGGCATAAGTAAGCAAAGACAAGGCAAGAGATGCAGCGCTCAAAGACGTGGGCAAGACAGATTGGAATTAACAACAGGTAGAAATCCTTCTCCCCTGCCCTCCCTCCTCCCAATTTCTTTTTCCTTCATTTTTTGGTCTCTTAGGTTTAGAGTAAGTTTGGAAATGAGGAAGATCCCAGTGACCCTGAATGTGTAGGAGCTGGATGCTGACATCCTCCCTGAGGCACACTCCCACTAACCCAAGCATTTGCCTGGAGAAGAATTTGGTAGAAGCTGGCTACGAACTGCTGGTTCTATTTTCATACTTGGGAAATATTATAATGACAATGGGGAGACACAGGTATGTAGGCAGATCAGATAAATATTGACTTGTGGTTGACAAAGATGTTTTAAAATACTGTAGAGTGCTGGCACCAACCCTGCACTTTCATCCCTGCTTTGCTGCTTTACGTCGTGTCTCTGGATGAGCTCCTATCTCACCAGCATCAGCGGCAAAACTCCCGGCCACGCTGGCAGGGCTGTAATTTTACTCTTTAAATTAACATGTTAAAAACCTCTGTACACATTGTCTTATCAGTTGATAAAATGAGGATGAAATAATTTTGAAGGCTCTTTCTGTAATACAAGGGAAATAACCATGAAGGAACTACGAACAGACCTCATGTCTTACCCAGCTCTCCTGAAGTCAGTCTAGGTAGAAGAAATGAAGCAGTGTAAGTGGAATTTATAATTGAAATTCCACACTTGTGAATGTTTTGCCTGTTCAAGAAACAGGAAAAAAGAACAAAAAAGTTTCCCAGGTGCTTACGAGGGCACCCAATAAATTATACAGCCATTAAATACCAAAACAAGGAGCAAAGAACATATAATTCCTTCGAGTAAACAATATAAACATTGCCAGCATGGGCAGCCTCCCTCCTCAGTCTGCGTGAACCGGTTCTGCCGAGAGGAGAGCTGCAACCCTGTCATCAGAGCCCTGGATGAGTGCAATGAGGAGAGCGCTCAAAACACAGTGTCACCTGGAGCCGCGGTTGGGCAAACCTCAAATGGCAGAAGTTGATGCTTTGTTAAGATAAAAGAAAATGAATCACATGAAACTATTGGATGGGATCCATGGAGTCAGCCCCAGTGTTGGGACAGGCGCAGAGGCCTGTCCCTGCACTTCCTCATGGAGGCCACGCTGCCCATGGGCATGGAGCTGGTCCAGTCTGGGCTAGGACAGGAGATGGCCTGTCCATCCTGAGACCGTGGGCACTTGCAGAGCCTGGGTGAGCGTCCCCCAGAGCCAGCACATCAATGGCACTGGGACAAACTGGCTTTCTGAACAGCAGAGGAGCACAACCTTGCGTTTCAAGGTTTTCTAGGAAGAAGAGAAAAAGCCTTGTTGCGGTTGTGGATAATGTGGGGGATTTGAGAGGGGAAAGAAGTAACAAATTTGTGACGAGCATACATCGAGCGAATGACGATTGTGCCAACTTCATACAAAACCTGTTTCTGGGGATAGAGACTTCTGAAAATCCAAACACACCATTAAAACTAAGGTCCTTCACGTCCCCGGGGCAGGGATCAGCAAGTATCACCTGCAGCAAGGTGTGCGGCACCATCCAAGCTGTACCTTCGCTCTTCCCGTGGGAAGCTCCATAGCTGGAAGTCAAGGAGAAGATGGTGATGTATGCTTGGTGTCTAGGAGAGCACGCGTATGTGTACAGCATGTGCGTGTAACTGTTGAGGAGGAAAATAAACGCGGCCTCCAAGGTGGGACAGAAGGAGACTGGGGCCAGCCCAGAGGATGATTTATACCCAGGAGGAGAATGGCAGGGGATGAGCCCCCGCAGCGCTTCCATGCGGGGAGCGGCGGTGTGAGAGCCGCACAGGGGAGGTGAGGGGCTCTCCTCTCACCCGCAGTACCCCTGCCCGCCTTTCCGCGGCCCCGCGTTGCGGCGTTCTCCCGGGAAATCCCGGGCTCCCAGCATGCCTGCGGGTTAAACTGCGGTGTGCGTCTCACGGGGATGCCGTTCTCTGTCGCACCGGCACCAACCGCGGGACCTGGCGGAGCTTCCCGCCGCCGCCGGGCCGGCTCCGCGGGGCGAGGCGGGANGTCCCGCCTGGGTCGGGGCTGCGCCGTGCGGAGAGCGCCGGCAGCATGGCCCGCCTGCTCCGCACCCTGCGCAGCTCCCAGCCCGTGGCGCGTTTCCAGCGCTGTTGCGGGCTCTTTCCCGCCGGCGAGGAAGGCGGCGGCGACCCCGCGGAGGGGCACCGCGACCGCTGCGCTCGCAATGGAGCGGGCGCTCAGCGCCTCCTGGCAGCCGCCGGCCGTGTGTCCCGCAACGGGGTGCAGAGCGGCCGCGGCCCGCAGGTGAGTGCCGCGGTGGGCGGCCGGGCGCGGCAGTGACTCAGCAGAGCCTCCCCCTCCCCGCGGCCGTGCGAGCCGGGGCTCCCCGGGGCTTCCCCCCACCCCCGCCCTCGAAGCGCTGCGTGCCGCCGCCTGCCCGGCCCGGGGACCGGGAGGAGGGATGGAGAGTCCGGGGGGAGGAGGCGCGGTGCCGGAGAGCGCTGAGCTGTTCCGCAGCCCGGCGTCATCCCGGCTCCGCCGCGGAGGCGTTTCGGAGGGTGTCCCCTTGCCCCCCGATCTCCGGCGCCCCCCGGAACGAGATGGCGGTGTGAGCAGGGGAAGGGTGTCCTCCCGCCCGCTGCGGTGCGTGAGGGGCTCCGCAGCAGCGCCGCCCCGCCCCGGGATGCGCGTTTCCCCGTGGGCGGCGGTGGGAAGGCACCTCTGTCCCTGCCCTCCCGGGGGTCCCGCCGTGCCCCACGCCGGGCGGGCGGGCGGCCTCCCGCGGGGCCGTGGCTCCCGCGGCTGGGTGCGATGGAGATAAGCGCCGTGCTCGCCGCTCTGGCCGAGCAGGTCGCGGCGTTTCGTGGCGAGGTCTGGAATTCTCCCGAGCATCCGAAGGGAACGGGGAAGGGCATGACGCAACCTGTGTGTACGGTTTGGATGACCTGCTTTTCCCTTACTGTAAGGACATGATTCCTTAGCAGATCGCCCCGTGGTGCCTTTTGGCAATGAGCTCTGATAATGGTCTTCCAAGCTCTGCCGTCAAAACGGACCCGGGTCAGCCGTGAATGCCACAGCTCTGTCGTTCCTCCCTTCTCCTACTGTTTTACCCTTCCCTTCTCCATATCCTGTGCTTGGATTTCCACTTTAAGCATCTAAAAATTCTCCATCAGCTGCTGCTTGGCTCCTCCGCAATTAGAAGATAAGGAAAACGTGGGGAGTCCTTCACATGGTTTGCTTCTGGACAAACAGCAGTAAACTCTATTCTAGGAAAGTTATGCAGGTAATTCACAGAAAGATTTCCTTGTGCTACTGACTTTTGCACTGTGGGGTAGTTAATGGAACTGATCTCGAAAATCCTGCCTGAGTGAATGCTTTGTGAATGGAGTTGTTGGCTTCACCCAAAGCAGTTGCTTTGGGTTGCATGAAATAAGACATGACTACCTTTATGTAAAGGTTGAATATGTCCTCGGTAAGGCCTGGGGATAGAGGTCTTGTTGACCTCTCCAACCTGGGCTTGTTGCTACATAATTAGGACACTTCTAAAACATGTGAAAGTTGGTTTCAAACCCCCCAAAATGGGGATGAGATGGCTTGAATCGCTGTTTCAATGGAGTGCAAGCATTAGAGAGACATTGCCTCTGAGAAAATCTGTTTATTCAAAGGGGATTTATCTGCAACCTGCCAGGAGAATCATAGAATCACAGACCAGTCTGGATTGGAAGGGACCTTGAAAATCATCGAGTCCCCACCTCCTGCCATGGGCAGGAACACCTTCACTAGCCCAGGGTGCCCAAAGCCCCATCCAACCTGGCCTTGAACTGCCAGGGATCCAGGGGCTTCCACAACCTCTCTGGGCAGCCTGTGGCAGGGCCTCACCACCCTCACAGTAAAGGATTTCTTCCTAATGACTAATCTAACCCTGCCCTCTTTCAGCTTGGAGCCATTGCCCCTTTCCAGTTACTACACTCCCTGGGGAACAGTTCCTCTCCCATTTATTTGATCCCTTCAATATTGGTAGACTGCAGTTAGGTCTCCTTGGAGTCTTCTCCAGGTTGAACCAGCCTAACTCTCTCAGCCTCTCTTCATAGGAGAGATGCTCCAGCTCCCTGATATCTTCATGGCTTCCTCTGGACAGAAAGTGTTACAACCACACTCGCTGTGCTGTTGCTAAATAAGCTGGGGTTGCCCTGGTGTGTATCTGTAAAGCGGGTTTAGGTGCCTAATACACACAGCAGAGTCCTTGCCATGAGTTCTTAATGGATAGTGGTACTTTCTTGCTCTTAACTGCAGTTGTCTGCAGAAAGGTGCTTAAGCACTGCCCGGGCATCTCACTACTGGTGACCTTGGATAGCTCTGTGCTCAGGTTGAGCATCCCTTCCTGAAGCTTGTGAGCTTCAAAGTTTGTATTTATCGGGGCAGAGGGTTTCTATGAGAAAGTAATGTTCACATTATTTTGTCTTTACTGCCACAATGCAGTAGTCTTAAAGGTTTCCAGGTTCTCATAAATAAGTTCTTGAACTATCAGTAGGTTATACCTGTGAAAACAGAGCATGTGATTGCATGCTTGAGTGAAGAAGTGAGTGGTCAGCCAGATGCTGGGACTGCCTCAGCTCCATCTCCCCAGGACATTTCTCCCTTTCTTCTGTGCTAGTCTCCATGTCTGACATGAGCTGGAATGTGTGGCCCAGTGTGAGGGACTCTGGGGAAAGGAAGCTGAGGGTGAGTGATTGGTGGTGGATGGGGAGGGGATGGACATACCTGGTAGAGACAGGTGCCATCCTGCACGGAGAGAGGTGTGATCCCTTGGGAGGGTAAAGAGACAGGACAGGCCTTCGTCTGGGAGAAGGTGGCCTTTAATTACCTGCATGTATTTGTTGCCAGCAGTGCTGCTCATGATGATCAGTGTGGTCTTTTGTGTATAACCTGCAGGTTAAATGTGTTCTGTTGAGTATTTTTTTAAAGTCAACAAGGTTACAGAGGTCAGCAGGGCAGTGAGTGGCTGAATTTCTGCATCTTTGTAATTGAGTCCTGTCTGCCCCACAGGAGCTGCCCTGAGGTGATGAGACAAGGTGTGAACTGCTTAGATGTGACAGGAAGGGCTGCATGTGTTTCTTAAATATTGAATCAGTCACCTAGCCTGTGTTCTTGTGTTCCCTTGGTTGCCAGATCAGTTAAAATACTTTTTAATACCGTGAGTGGGAACCCACATATCTGAGGATGTTGCAGAATGGGGATAGTCCAACACACCAGCCAGGTTTATGCCCTGGCTTGGACTTAATATAGAACTCATGGGCTTTTAGTGAGCAAACCGACAGGTTTTATTGTTATGGAAGACAAGATAGTAACTTCTTGTAATTAACCAGTCTCTAGCTAATACTTCTTTGTTTTCTGTACTCCTTTCTAATATCAGTTTGTTTCACGGGGAATCTATTTCTGAAACTGCTTGGAAGATATCATTTCCTGATGCTCTGTATGAAGTCCTAGAGCTGCACGCTTAGAAACACTGGTGAACTTTCTGAAGACAGGTCCAGTCTTTGGTCCAGAGTGGCCAAATAAATGTTACATATATTTAAAAAGTAGAGCTCTGCTTATCTCTAACCTCCTGACAGATCTTTTTTTTTTCCTGAAACTGATAGCCTGAACCAAAGGGAGCAAAGAAAAAAAAATGTTATTCCAAGTTCTTTGTAGTGATTTGTTTGTTTTACTACACTCTTCCTCTTCCCAGATGCTTTATCATCTCTTGAGATCTGTCTTCCTGACTTTGAAAGAATACAGTTTGTATTTACACTGTAGTTATACCTTAACTGTCAGGACTGCTCCAGACTGGTGTAATGTTTACAAACTGCCCAGTCGTGTTTAGGGATCATACAACTCTTGCCTGTGCCTTGGCAGAGGAAGCTAGTAACCAGCATAACAGCAGGGTGATGGTAACAGAAGTGAAAAAGAAGGTAAAATTCCCCCATCCATCTCGGATGTATTGCAGTCCCCAAAAATATAGTTAATTACTAGCAAGGCATAGATGACACCTGGTAATTTGTAGTGGATTTGCTTTAGAGCTTGAGTCAAGGCCTGACTTCCATGGTGTTCCCTTGGAGATTTTTTGCATCAGCCTCAGCTTTGCATTTCCCTTTTAAACCATAGTACTAGCTTGCTTGGTTTCATGTTATTTCCCTTTCCTGCAGCAGTAAGTTTACAGCAGCTGAGGAGGGTTCAGCAGGTGAGAAAAACCCTTGTGAGAAAAGGTCATGAGCATCATTAGGACAGCTGGCAGCAAGGCATTTCTGCCTCAAGTGCTACAGCTTTGTCCTTAAGAGAATATAGCTGAACTTTTGGGAGTTCCTCGGTTTGGAGCTGCAGCTGGAGAAACATGAGATCCAGTTTCTTGTTTCGATGGGCTTAGCACGAGGCTCACATTCCTCGGCATCCCTCCTGCTGCTCTGGCACTTGATGTTTGGCTCTCCCCTACCCACTGTGACTGTGGAGGGAGGTTTCCCGTGTCCAGTTTTGGTTTCAAGCTTCCCATGGAAAGCAGCTGATAAGGGATATTGCTAGCCTGTGAGAATGAGGCGGTTTCTTCGGGTGGTTTTTGGCCAGCACTGTGGGTGCTTGTCTTTTGGAAGGTGACAGTACAGTCAACATCCAGGATTCCAGTAGTGTGTGACAACCTTGTGTAGATCTGTTTGTGTTGGGTTTGCTGCTTCTCAGCGAGAAGACCAGCGTCCCATGCAGAGAACAGGCAGCAGAGCCAGGCAGAGGGCATTTGTTACCAACATCTGGTCATCACCTAGGTCTAACTGGAGAACCACCTGATGCTAATCAAAGTTGGTGAAACATCACTGGCTGATTGTAGGGGGTGTCCTTGCATGGCTGTGCAGCACCTGCTACTGAGGGAGCTGCTGCTGGTGAGGTGAATGGCTATGCAGGGAGCATGGGTGACTGTGGTGTTACACCAATGGTGAGGTGCTTCATGAGTCAGCTCTTCCTGGCTCACAGCCTGAGTCACCTTTTGGAGGCTGCTGGACCTCATAACGAGGAGCTGTCAGGATCCTAGGATTAATTCCATGACTTGAAGAAGAGCTACTTAGTGTTCTGTAATTCTGCTGAATGTCTTGGGCCATTAGTTCAGACCTCAACCAGAAGAATAAAAACTCATCTGCTGTAATTTTTCTCCTTTGGTCTCTGGAGAACAGGGGTAAGTTTAATGGGTGAGGAGTCAGAGGAAATATCTTCTTCATGGAAGATTCCTTTGGACAGTTCTTGTGATTTACCTCGTATATATGCTCTGCAGGGAATATTTATGGGTCATTTGGGCAATGGAGGATGGCTACTGACTGCTGCAGCGAGTGAATCAAAGGTCTAGAATGTACAGGTAGTATTGTCTAAACCACAAGATTTTTATTTAAAATGGCAATTCCTGCTTTACAGGGCTTTGTTTCAGTCCAAGATAGCACTAACTCTGACTTCTTTTTCAAAGGCAGACTGTCAGTGGTCTGCATCTAGAGGTTTGTGAATGTTTTAATATAGAGTTCCACTGCTGATTCATTACTACTTTATTGTATTGCTGTATTTGGGAATTTTATTACTGGTTATAAAAACGATGTTTGATCCTGCCTTTTGAAGGCAACTGGCTGTTGCAAACTACTGCAAGCAGAGTTCTCTGAGCCTGCTGGTTCTGGTACCTATGAAGCTGCATGATCCTGCTGTACCAAGAGGAGGTGGCAACCACCAGGTGGTTGTTAGCCCCTTTGCTGCTAGCACTACTTGATAAAGTTGTAGCTGCTTACTCAAACTGGTTAGCATGAGTGCCTTGTTTTCAGCCCTGTTTGCCCTTTCTCTGTCTGCAGAGGGCGAGCACCGAGGTACTGTGTTTTACAGGAGACAGTGTCAGATGCTTCAGCTGTGCCACAAGACCGAGTGTTTGCACGGGAAAGGGCTTGGAGGAGCTAGCCCCAAGGAACCCTGCTCCCTGGCGAGCACAGGGCCAGTGGACTGGCATGTGTGGCACGAAGCAGACAGAAGAACAGGCAGAAGAGTGTAAGAGGGGCTAGGGAGGAGAAAGGTGTGTGTGGCTGTGATACCAATGCCATCCCTACCTGTGAGGTGCCAGGGTGGGTAGTGAACCGGCACAGACCTTGCGAGCACCTGGCAAGTAGTGCCAGCAGTGCTGTGCCGAGCAGTGATGGCTCCTGGAGGCTACTGGGCTGCCAAGGGGGCTTCAGCCACAGTCTGAAGAGATCCTGGCCTTGAAGCAAACCCTGAAGCAGCACTTGGCAACACTGGGCTGTGTGTTGGTAACCTTGTGCATTTCCCCATCAGAAACAGAACTGGCATCAATATGACCTGCACTAATTGCTGCCAGTTCTCTTGCTGCCTTATTATTAGTTGCATCTTATTTACAGAGCTCATCCCAGGGCTGCTGAGGTGTCCTCCAACATGTTTCCCTACAGTCATGGCTGCAATTTGAACGCTATGTCCCTCCCTGTTACAGTGGTCTCTGCCTTCCAGGAGGGCACATACCTGGGGTTTGCATGTTTGTGATGATACTTAACCCAAAGCCTGATTTGGCACCCCTTAGAAAGCTGCTCTTTGACTGGAATCCTGGAATTATCTGCTGGGGAAACAGGCACTTCTCCCTGTGCTGCTGCCTGATCCGAACAGGTTAAAAAATAATTGAATTGTCAGAAAAAGATATAGTCTCACTCTGCCCATTTATCTTCCAGAAGCCTTGCTGCTCTGTGCCTCTCCAAACAAACCTCTGCCATGGAGCCAACCTGTGTGCAGAAGCAGGCTGACAGGGTTTGTGATGCTGCTGGGTAGAAAAACGTGACAAGTCTATGGTGTCGAATTTCCAGGCTGTAGTTAGATTCTAAAAACAACTGTTAAGATTATAGCAAGCATTTTGTCTGAAACGAAATGTAACAGAGAAGTTCTGGCTCTCCACAGTCATTTGGCCATTCCTGTGTGCTCCCGGGTTATGATGGACCTCTGTTGAGGCGTTCCCATCAGCTGGAAGCTCCTCAGACCTGGTGTGCTGGGGAAAACATTGAGGGGTTTCCCACTTCTCTGGATCCCAGCAAGCAGCCCAGGTACCTAGCAGCCATACAGGTCCTAGTCATGCTCTGATGTGTTTTGGCAGGGAAATAGGAGCTGATGGTGCTTGAAGGGAGCTGGTACGTGGGTAGGGTGGTCATCTAGTGCTATGCAGCTTGAAAACTGTTGTTGTTAAGCATCTTTCTTCTATCTGGAAACTTTTAGTAAGCTCATCCTTTGGATAGATCAAATAAGGTTGAGTTTCAGAGGGTTTTGTGTCTGCCTTTTGAAGCTCCTTCTGAGCCATCTGTAATTTACTTTCCCTGCTTCCTAACTCATGTTTCCCCTCCCTGTCAGCAGTTACCTAACCCTTAAAATAACATCTTGAGACACTTTCAGGCACAGACTCCATGGTGTCCATCACAAAATCACAATCTAATTATTGCAAATTAAAATGCAATTAAACAAGCCTGTTCTCCCACTGTAAAACAGGGAGGAAAGCAGCCTTTTCCTTCAGCCCTTCCCTGTCCTCTTGCCCTGTTATTTCCTTATTGCATAAATTGGCTGGTTCTTCCTGGTATGTAGGAGGATGCTGAAGTGCATGGGAAACTCACCCACCGCTTTTGTCAGAGCACCTTTAACAGCCGTGTCCAACCTGCCTAACTAACCTCTGGCTGGCAGAGCAGGGCTGGCCGCTTGCTGAGAGGATGGAGGAGGTGAGCCACCCTCACAGTGCTCATCAAGAGACCCTACTTATGCTGGTGTTGAGTGGCTTTCTTGGCAGAAAACTGCTGTTGACACCCATCAGTGATTAAAAGTAAAAGCATAAGAATTGGTCATCTGAGGAGGAATTACTTCAGCAACTGCAATGCCCATGAGTGGGACAAATTTCCATAAAGAGCATGAAAGGAAATAAAGACAGGTGTTGCTCTCTGTGTGAAGGGTGTCTGCATGGGTCTTTACTCACAGCTTGGAGGACTGTGGTGGAAGGAAAACCTCTTTAGGTTGATTCTTTAAATGATATTGGAAGAAATAGGATGACACCATTGTGTGGAGAAGATCAGATGATCTTGCCTTTTTATTAGCAACTAGTACAAGCTTCAAAGCATAGGAGCTGGTAGGAACCATGGATGTCAACTCTACAGGCTGAGAAAGGAAAATATGAGCATGAATGTCCTGTGAGAACACCCTTTGATGGAAAGCAGTGAGTACAGATACTCGTAGAATAGTTTTCAGTCATGTGGAAGTAACTAGCTGGAAATAAAGGCTTTGAAAGGCATGCTGCCTGCGAGATGAATTTAGGAGCACATGAAGGCTGGCTGGAGGGCAAGAACAGTCATGTCACGTTTGAAGGTATGGTTGGAGATTGAGTTCTGTTCACTAGGTGCAGATACAACCAAGTTTAATAAATACTCATCTGCAGAATGGGGAACGATGAGCTTGGTAGCTTTGTTGCAGAGGAACAAAGTGGTTGGAGATCATGGGCTGAGCATGGTTTAGTGGTGGCATGTCATTCTGAAAGTAGCCTGCAAAATGGAGATGTGCAAGACTACTCCTTCAGCATTACTGTGTCACGTCTCCTCTTTGGGCACTGTAATTCAAGACAGACACGTTAACTGCTGCGTCTGGAAAATGCTAAATATCTTCTGTAAAGAATACCAGGGGAGTAAGGAGTGGAAGGGAGGACAGTTTCATCCTTTCTGAATGCTTGTAACAAGCTTGTCCCGTGTCAGTCTTCAAAGGGAGGAAACAATTTGTTCCTTGACTGCAGTAGATAAGAGTCATAGGTTTAAATCTCAGTAAGAGGGTTTCAGGCTAGGTGGCAGGAGAGCAAAGCACTTGGAGTCAAGCAGTGGAGACTCCAGCATCAGTAAGGACAAGTTAAAATTCTGCCAGGGTGATGGGAGTGTAAACTGTCTATCCTTGGTGGACAAGCTGGACTGGACTTTGGTTAGGCTGTATTTCAGCACACATGGGGCTGTCCTTCAGCTGACTGCAGCTTCTCGAGCAGTCTCAGCCTCCTTTGCAGCCATTCCCCTCTGTCACTGAAAGAGGCTTATGGGCTTTTCCTCTCTCTCTTTTTTTTTTTTATTTAAAAGGTTTTCTTTTAGAAGGATGACATAGTAATTTTTCCTTCCTTCATTCTTCCTATTAATTGCCTAAACAAGTGCTCTGTCAACTCTAGACTTATTTTATTCCCCTTCATATTTAAATTACTCTGCAGATTCTGCTACATCTACTTGTGTTCTTTCAGCAGAAGCGAAGAGGGATAATTATGTTACTTCAAGAGCAATATACAGAAATATAACCTATAATTCAGTCTGCCTCCTAAGTGTTAATCAGAGTGGAAAGGAAAATAATCTGAAGATTAAAAATGAAGTCTTCAGGGATAAGCTGAGGTGCATGTTGATTGGGGGGTGTGTGGGTGTATTGTCTCACTGCCCTTTGCAGTCTGAAGGGGAAAGTTTGGCTGAAGATGTGCTAATGTAAGATGAGAGGAACATGAGAGACATCAATTGGGTGACACTGTGCCCAGTACAGCAGCACTGCTGGGTGGGAGTCCTGGGGGCACCTTTCCTGTTTCACTATTGACCGGTCTCAGCCATGGGTCCTGCAAAACGTGGCCCATTCCAGCCCATCCCCAGTGCTGCTGGCGGTATGGCGGCTGTAGTACCTGTAGCTGGGCTGTAGTACCTTGCTGCCAGCTTTATGCAATGACATTTATGGGTGCTTTGAGCGAGTGAAGAAACTACCAAAATGCTACCAGAAGTCTTCCTGCCTTCAGACTCCCTGCTGCTTGTGTGCCTGAGACCACTGGAAGTGCCATGACTGTTTGGCTTAGAGCTCACATGTCATAACTGCTTGTGCGCTGATTGTCTTGCTTCAAACGATGATTCGAGGCCATCTCCCTAATGATGACACCATTAGTTCATGCCACTGTGAAGTGTTGCACAACAGCTGCAAGTCGGATGTTGCCTCTCTGTGTACTAGTCACCAGTCCCTTTCTGCTCACAGCAGAGCTGGCCAGACCTTTGCAGCACTCACGACTTCTGTTTGTCTCCGTTCTCATGTTTCTTGGGTTTCACTAGCTCTAGATGTCTCTCCAACAAGGACACAACATAAACTCCAACAGCTCTTGTTAACTGGCTGCAACACATTCTGGAGGGGAGAAACAAGAAAAGTAATGACCTGATTAAAGGTGCTTGAACAGAGTGGGAAGCTACACATATTTATATGAGTGTGGTTAGGTAATATTTTCATGCCTTGGGGCTCCCTGGTAGCTCTCTGTGCTGCCACCATCCCCTCTGCTGTCTTTCTGACTTCTCTGCAATGTCTTCCATGCTTCTGTATCCCTCCTTTGCCACCTCCTCCATCACCTTATCACCAGTCCTGTGCCACCCTGCGATGGGCTCGTGTCCAGGGCATGGTGTCACACAGGGGCACTGCACCTTTGTCCTGGCCACCCTGTTCTTTCATCTTGGGGTGATGAGTTTCCAGCATTGATGGTCCCAGGGGTGTGACTGTGTAGATGCTGGAGATGTACTGGTTGCTCTCAGCTAATTGTTGGATCTTCAGAAAACTCAAATTCTTTGATGTTCAGCTATGTAAGTGGGTGGAAGAGGCAAAGTTATCATTTGTTTTACTTTCTCCTGTTTTCCAAAACCTGATCACTGATACCTAATAGTTGGTTGTGGCTTGGTAGGTTGTTTCATTAATCAGGTAGAGTTAATAAGCAGAAATGATATAAACTTCTCTGCTTATACAATAATACTGCAAAACTGAAGGGTGGTTTTCCCCACTGGTTTTATTCCAAACAGGCTTGCACCGTGGGACTGAATTGTCTGATTTATACTGTGTGTACAGCAATATCTATATCAGATTTTTTAAAGCTTTTTCTTTTTTTCCCCTCTTGTGCCTGGTCTTTTGTGGCCTCTGTACATTTTGTGTCTTTTTGCAAACCTAAAAGAGAATAATCCCTTAAGTGAGAAGTATTGGAATGAAGTAGCTAGGGGCTCTGAGGGAGAAATCCTGGACTTCTGCAAGGCAGTGCTGTTGGAAGGGAAGCAATGTAATGACTTCAAGACTTGAATTAAACGTGCATGTCTCCTGAAGGATCCAAAGTAATTGAGAGCTGAGAATACAATGTTGGTTAATGGTATCTCTGGGTCAGGCTCAGAGCCTCAGACATCTGATGCTACAAAGCTTGTCTCTAGACACAGTGCAGGGAAAGCTGGTGCCTGTTTAGCACTCTGATGAGAAATATCCTTCAGGAGTTGGAAAGAGTGGTACCTTTATTCCACTTTATTTTTCCCCCATGTGGGGTATATGTCTGTCTTGCAATGAATTTAAAATTTATTAGTGCTTCAGCTGTTGTTCCTTTACTGCAGCTATAGAGTAAAGGCTAAATATCCCTTATGTATGTACTGTCCACAATGCAGTGCTGGATCCCCGCTGCAGTCTTGCGTTAGTGTCTCCCAAGAGTCGCTGTGGTGGTTTGATCTGCTCTGCTGGCCCTGTCATTACTGCTCCCCAGGGAGGCTCTGGGGAGGCTCCACATTCCGAGGAAGGTGGGGTGGGTGCTGCCACGGTGTAGGGGCTGTGCTTGGACCTCCAATGTGTGTGGGGCAGCACCTGGCATGGGTGACCCACCCGTGACCAACACGGAGATTGCAAGGTTAGGATGCCATATGATAGCCATCTTCCATGCCAGTCCTGCAGGTGAGCATTCCATTTGCAGGGACTCACGTGAATGGGCAAGTCTGGTAATTTGCACAGGTTTTTTCACAATGGGTATTTTATAGCTGATAGAAACTGCCTGTCTTCTGTGTCTGTGAATGTTGTGGCTTGCTTCTGAAATGTTCTTAAACTTTGGACTTTCTCTACAGCCTTAGTAGCTGCCCATTAAAACCTCCCTGACCCAGACTGAACAGTAACCGTGGCAGATGGAGGGGCTGACCCACTGAAAGCACTTCAGAGGTTGGGGAGGGCAACAGGTCACTCCAGTGTATTAAATAAAAGCAATAGTTATGTAAAAGTAGACAGTGAATAAGCTTCTGAGAACATTAGAAGACACTAGATGCTTACACAAATAATTGTATAAAAGCCTTTGCTGTGCTGGGGTTAGATTGAGAATGGAAAAGGGAGGCACCTTGCAAAATACAGTAGTCTGATTTCTACAGAAATAATGGATATAAACAGTAACATGAGCTAGCTGCTGGGGCCCAGTGCTGGCACTGCTGTGACTGGGGGTGAGCTGGGTTACGAAGGTGCATGGGGTGGGACTTCTGCTCTTACAACACTTCAGGATCACAGGGATTGAAAACATTTTTTATTAAAAAAATGATTCCTTTACGCTACCTAAAATCAAATGGAGCAGTTCTGTGGTACACAACCTGCTTGCCATGGGTGTTGCCACCATGTATCTTAGGTGTGGTCTGCTCGTTCCCTGCCACATATCTTGGGCTGTCCACCACTGTTGGTGTAGGGTTTAAAACAAGTTTAAAACACCAGTGAAACAAATGGGGGATGATTTCTGATAAAAAAGGAAAATACGAAAAAAGAAGGGGTTTAAAAATCACATGGAAGGACTTAGTCTTGTCTTTTTTTTTTTCATTCCAGATTTCTTTTAGATTCTGATGTATTTTTTTTTAATTCCCATCAAAAGAGATTACTGGAATTAGAAAGTTTTATCCCTCATCCCGCAAGGTTCCAAGTGTAAAAGAGTTACCTCAGGGATATGTCGGATCACCTTTGATCTAAAGCCCATGAGCACCTAATTCCTAATGCATTGGAGATTGATGCTTAATTGAGGAATTAGCGATGCCAGAAGAGGGTTTTCTCTGGGGCAATGTAAGTGTGGCCAAAACAGGTTTAGGATCTCAGACAGAAGCATCAGAGTTGCTAATTGCACTGGGGGTGTTTTCTAATTGACATATGAGACTGGAGACACAGCCTGATTGCTCTGTCATTTGGCCAGTCATGGCATAGCCAAGGAGGAATTTTCTCAGAGGGATGCCAGTAACTCATCTGTGACCTCTGTTACTAATACATAGGGGGACACTTCTGTGACCCAGGCCTTTCGAAAGTGTTGAGTCATCATTTCTGTTTATTGATGCAAAAATCAATTTAAATAAACTCTGGTTGGTTTTTTTTCCCCTATGATAGGTGAATAGAAGTTCTTTCCATCTTGCCTTTGTGCCTCTTGACTCATCTCTGTATTAAAAGCAGATTAAGGGACTGGAGCTTCTAATTGCTTTTACAATGAGTCACAATTGTATGTCTAGACTCCTTGGGTGATTTTTGCATTTTCTCCTAGGATGTAGGATGAGAATTTCTTTCTGGTACATCAGGTGCACAGTCAAGTCCAAGCACAGTAGTTTTTCCCCTTAGAAGGGTTTTAGGAGCTTATGTCAAAGATATACCTTAACTCTGTGTCTGTACTTAAACCTTCATGATTACTTATGGGCTCTCATGTTTAGGAAGTCCTTTCATCTCCTATGTACACAGCTACCCTCCATACCTTATTTCTTCTGGGGGCGATAGAGAGAGACTAGACTGGCTCCCTTGCTCCTGCCCCCAATCAAAAATCCTCTTCACACACTTATATCCCTTTGTTCTGAAGTGTGCAGTTGTTTATGGAAAACGTGATTGACATGCATGTTGCTCTACTAATGAGGTGGGAGGTTTCTCAGTGGTGGTCTTGTCCCAAATGGCAGCAGGGCTTCACACAGCCTTAGCAATACACACTGATGTGTGGCTTCCCAGCTCCGGGCTGGGCGCATCCGGTAGGGTGAACTTTGCCTGTTATAAAGAGGAAAGCATTAAAGGAAATGTTTACTTTTTTAATCTCAAAACACATTTCCAGTGAAAGCAAAGGTGCATTTCTTTATCTGCTGAGGTAGGAACTTCAGAACTAATGCAGCAGTGCACTTCTGTGATATGCGCTTGGTTTCCCTGGAGGAAAGGCTGATCCAGTCTCTTGGAAGTCGTTGTTGCTGTGATGCTACCCTAAATCAGTTTGATTAGATTTCTGATCTGAGGAATTGCAATTATGCTGTGACTATGGTCTTCATCGAGGTATAAAAATTGTTGGAACAAGTGTTAAGAAATTAAGTCCAATTTTTTGGTTTAAGGGCTGGGAACTGTAGCAGTTAAACTTTCTGAAATGTTTGATACAATTTGCTAATTCACTGAAACTTTCTAAAACTCTCATTTCCAGGGCTGCACACAGAAGTATATTGTGAAGAACTACTTCTACTACTACTTGTTCAAGTTTTCAGCTGCTTTGGGTGAAGAGATTTTTTATATCACTTTCCTTCCATTCATCTACTGGAACATAGATCACTCTGTGTCTAGGAGGATGATAATCATTTGGTCTGTAAGTATCTCTACGAGTCATTTAAATATAACAAATGAATATTTGAGATTAAGAGACACCCTTCAAACAACCCCCCTCTTATTTGTGTAACTCCTGTGTTCAGGAAGCAGAAGCATTGTTATGCCAAGAGAGGAGGTGAGTGGAATTAGCTGATGGAGGGTCCATCTCTCTTACAACTTGAACTGACTTATTTTTCAGCTCAACAACTGATTGAGCTGCTTTTGATAAGGTTTGCACAGAACACTTGGGAAGACATGTCCTCCCCAATGTGTTGTAGTGTTTTAAGGATTGTTTTTCATCCCTTTAGGAAATCTTTCCCTTATCCCAATTACTTCTGGGTAACCTTTTCATATAGTTCTGGCTTGGTTGAAATTACTGCAAACCTGATAGGAAGGGGATGCGCAGGCTGGTGAGGAATAAATGGGGTGTTTCTGCAGTCACTTTGGGGTGGAAATCAGATTCTCTGTTCAAAGCTAAAAGCATTGTGTTTTGTTTTTTTTTTTTAATTTTTATTACAAGACTGTTCTCAAATTAACAGGCTTCAGCCTTTGCAAATGTGGTTTGGGGTATCCAGAATAATGTATTTCCATTCTGGCACTGAAAACTAGTAGATAACCAGGCACTTCAGTCTGAGAGTGGCCTTTGTTTTGTCACGGCCGTTGCTCATCTTGGTATTGATCAGACCTGTGCTGCCCAAATAAGAACGTTCTAGAACAAAGAAAGGAGGCAGGAAGCATCTCTGGCAGATGACAGACCCTGGAGTTTTAGCTGTCAGTCTAAATTGATTTAAGAAATTGAAGCTTTGTAAAAAATCTTGGGTGTGATACCCAGCTTTATTTCTTTACAGTGAACTTCTCCTTGACTTAGTAGTTTCCGATTAGTATTATTCTGTCTTTTGTCCAAATAATATGATGACAAACAATAAAAACTATTTGAATGGGGTCATGCATTTCAAGTGCACCTGGCCTTGGACAGGAGGCACTGGTTGTTCTGTGCCAGTAACCCTAGTCAATATGTTTTATAAAGAGAACACAAAAAATAACTGCAGAAGAAATTTCAATGTAGGTGGACACTGTATAATTAGAGTTGGGTTTTGGCCAGGAGTACACCTACTGCTTCTGGAGGTGTGCCACAGAAGACGATAATTGGTAGTCACTGCCTTCTGGGATTGCATATTGCTCAGAAAATAACTCTTCAGAGCTCCTCGTGTGCCTCTGCAGGCTTGCCTCGCCTTTCCCATGCAAGGACTCCATCTCTGCACTGCCCAGCCCTAGGCTGGTCTAACTGGAGTATTGCAGCATGTGATGTCACGATTATCGATGATTTTTTTTTTTTTCCCAGTTACTGAGGGAGTCATGGAGCTGCATTTTAAACTGAGAAGGAGAAACTGTTCCAAATGCACAGGTTGTGGTTTTAAAAACACTTTAATGATATGTAATAGTGAAATGACTAAAAATGTCTGTGCAGGCTGTGTGTTAATCTCCTGGCAAGCTCAGAGTGGTGGCCTGTTCTCTGCGAGCAGGCATCCGTGTGGGGTCTCAGTCTGCCCGGGACACCTCGGTCATGTACGCACGGCAGAATCGGCTCAGCGGCATGGGAGGTGCCAGGGGTTTGATGTGACGAAGCCGCGCTTTTAAACTGCTGGAAGGTTCTTGGGATTAGTGCTGGTGCCATGCCTGTCGTGCTGGAGAGCACGACCTGCAGGCTGCCCACAGCTGGGGGCTTTAGCGGCATGCTTCTGTTTCTGCATGGGTGATAATGTGGGGCTGAGAAGAGCCATGTTAGAAGCAAAAATCTGGGTAGCCCACAAGTCTGCTGCTAAGAGGCAAGTGCAGCACCTAGGTGTGGTCTGCAGAAGGCTCTTACCCAGCTGGTGAAAGGACTGGTGTTGGAGAGCTCTATGGAGAAGCTGAGAAGTTCCCTTTGGACAGTGTTTGGGGTGAGGAGAGGTTATTAGTGAAGCTATTCAGCAGGGAGAGAGTGATGACCTGTGAGCCTGGTGCAGGGTGTACAGGTATGAGGGGAACATGTTCTTGTAAAACCTGGTTGGTGGGTGAGGCATGACCAAGGGGTTTGATGGCCACATGGGAGAAGTGGGCTTTCCCTTGGGTGGCGGAGAAACAGGAGCAGTACCCAGCATGGTACTTTGTGTCTTGTGCTACCAGTGATCAAACCTGTGAGTTCCTGCTGCAACTTGGAAATTTCAGTGTCAGGGTCCCAGGATGAATTGGGGGAACTTCTTCCTTTAATTACAGCACTGTTAATGCTGTTTGTAAGGCCTTCGATGATTCTTACCTGCCATGGTTTACGCAGAACCAGTCACCCACGTTTGAGAGCAATGTGAACTGGATCAGGGCCAGGGATGGTTAGGGAACAGGCTACTTCCTGAACAGAGTCTGAAAGCTGCAATAAATCCCTAACAAAATGAAGTCAGAGAGAATGGGGCTGAATGCAAACACCAGGGGAAGGAAGAAGGTTCTTAGAAGTGCATTCACAAGAAGAAACATGGATGAGATGATCACAAATAAGCTAGGTTGAAGCCAAAGGCTGTGAAATAGCTCTAGAAGAGCAGTAAGCAAAATTACAAAGAGTTCATTGTAGCAGAGGAGTATACTTGGTGTCCTGGGATGTCTCCTCCAGCCCTGGATCTCTAAAACCATCTGCTTGTGGTTTTCCTTAGCTGGATGGCTCTGGGAAATACTCACTGTGGTCACATCCAGGTGCTTTGGGAGCTTCAAACAGTGTGTTGCCCTTCTGTGGTGCCTTTCTCAGGATTCACAGTATACCTGTAGGATATACATTGGGGAAATAACAGCCTGAAGCCTCTGAGCAAGATGCTGGGTCAGTGCAGAAGGTGACCTGAAATCTCCACTTCCCTTCTTCAGCTCTTTGAAGCAAATGCTCTTTCAGCTGCTTAGATGAGACTTTGATGCCTGTGGCTCTTGCTACTTCAACCAGGAAGTACAGAGGTGAAAAATAACTTCACGTGAGCCAGCTCCTACTTGAAATTTACTGCACATCTTGGCTCTGGAGGTGAAAGTTCAGTTTGTTGGGTTTTTTTTTTAATCTCTGCATCCCTTCAGAGTTGAAAACTTTATTTTACTATGGAATTTCAGCTCTAAAGTAGAGACCTGGAAGAAGGAAGACTGCTACATTTTCTGCTTGCTATTCAGCATGCTTGGACATTCTTTCTTCTTGTTATTTTTTTCCAGGGTGAGTGGATGTAAAATGTATCCCCACCTCTTTTGAGCCTATAGAACTTCAATTTATAAAATATAAATAAGAGCTGGCTGGTGTGGACTTTGTCAGGGCAGGTGTGGAAGCTGCTGGTGCTGAAGAGCGATAAGCTGCTGAGCCAGGCGAAGGCGGCAACTCCAAAGGGAGGCAGAGTTTGGGTGGCTGGTGGTGCTGGGGGTCCCGCTGTGCTGTGTGTGTCCCCAGGGGCTCCTGGGCATGGGTGTCTTCAGCCAGTCTGGGAAGGCCCTGGGTCTGAATCCACAGCAATTTCATGTCCCACCTTGCTTTTCAGGAGCACAGTTTGCAAAAGGCTGTCAGCAGCCTGTTACTTGGGAATGGTGAGCTCTGAACTCTGGTGCTGAGTAACCTGGAGTTTGATAACCAGTGGGAAATTAACAACAGTCCTGGCACCTCTGACACTGCCATGCAGCGACTCAACCCCAGGATGCTGCTCTGAAGGTGCTTTGCAGCCAACTCTGAACTTATCATTAGGTCTTATGTGTTAGTTATCCTTTGTGCTTTGACATGTTCAACCTAAACATTGTTGGGCTTTGACTTTCACCCAAACAAGCCTGGGACAGCTGATAAACCCAGGGAAAGTCAAACCCTTCAGAGTGCCATACGTTACACTGCCTCAGAACTTGTACTCGGGCACTGTCAGAATGTAAAAATAAAGGGTCTGTGAAAGAAAATGCCACGTGCAAGATAAAGTGTTTATGGAATGAGAGTTCTGTATGTGCTGGTAGCTGCACTCTGCCCTTGAAGCAGAAGTGCCATAGCTGAGACTCTGCCTTCAGGCACATGTGGTGTGCCTGATGTCACTTCCAGAGTCCTGAACTTTGGCTGGAATGGTTTACAGGAAGTTTAAATCCAAAGCTTTTGTGTTTTACTAGAACTGCAAGGGGAAACAGCTTCCCAGCTGTAGGTGGTAGCTGACAAACCAGATCAATGTGGCAATACATTTCCTGCTACCAGGACATGGCAGTTCCAAATTTATCTTATTTAAACCCATTACATGGTCAGCTGTCTTATGGTTTTGGCTAAAGACTTCTTCTTTTAAAGGCAGAGTGAACATCCCAGGATGATGGTAGGTTATATTTCCGGAGGCACAAGGCTCTCTTGATCCTGTTCCGGTTTTGTTTGTCTGAAGTCTGACTTGAGAATGCCACACTGCTCCCTCTACGCAGTATGTGTGTTTGTGTGTATATGTATATATATGTATGTATATGTATGTATGCATATATAAAGATATGGTCTATGCTATCTCTTCCCTCCTCCTGTCCCTGCCTCCCCTGCTCCTGCCCCCTGCTCTGCCACTGGCTGCTGAGCACCACAGTGCTTGTGGCAGTCTGGAGACCTACCTCATGTGTGTGTGGCTCACACCAGGGCCAGGACAACTTCCATAAGTGATTGAGCATCCAACAGCTCAGTGCAACCCTGTTGCACCCAAGCAAGCCCTTGGTAAATATGTTGTAATGCTCCTGCGCAGCTAACACAAGATTGATGTAATTTCTGGGAGCCAACAGCCCCTTTGGTGATGGCTGGTCCCTGGGCTCCCCAGCTAGCTGCCCTCTCACATAGAGCATGTGTGTCTCCAGAAGGTGTCCAGCCTTGTGCTCACCATTGGCATTCCTGCATGTGGGGAGTAGTCAAGCAGTTTGGGGTGGCAATGGGGAAGCAGGACGTGACTGGACAGTGGTGTAGGGTCCCCCAAGCTGGGGGTGCCTGGGCTTCTGCAGGGTTTCCTCCACCTGGGCTGTCACTAGGGCAAAAGTGCTGCTTGGTGAATTCCACAGCTAATCACTGAAGTCAAAACTTAGTTCTCGGCATTGGCTTGGGGTAGGAGGAGCATCTCCAGAAGAACATGCTCTTCCTTGCTTTGTTCCTCTTTCCCTGTGAACCAAGCAATGCTGGAGGGGCACAGCCTCAGCTATGATCTGCTGCAGTGTGTATCTACTCACATAAGCCTTAGTTGGGGGATGCTGAGAACAGAAGCTGTGAACAGTGCAGACTGGATGCTTGCTTTAATTCTGTGTGGTGAATCAAAGTCACGCCTGCCTTGACAACCACAAAAAATAGCTGTCGCTTTCAAGATGCAGTCTTTGCTTCTGCTTGACTAATCTCCTGCAAATGCCAGTTTATTAATAGTGTGTCCTTTTTTTTCCCGTCTTTCCAATGTTTCTGATGTGCTCTGTCACTTCTACACAATGTCTGTGATAAAACAGAAGTAACATTATTTTCAAACTGTACATTTCCTGTCTGGGAAGACAAGAAGTACCATGGCAGGGCAGGGCTTCTGGAGCCAGGTTATAGAGTTTCTGTTTAGGAGCCAAAACAGGAGACTCAAAGTCAGGCTGAAACAGTGTGAGTCTTTGGGAAGAAGTTGCCAATGTTATTTGACTCCACATCTTCTCTAGATTTTCCTCTTGTCCTTTTAATAGGTCAGTGGTGCAAAATCAGAAGTTGAAAATAAATGTGTTCTGGTTCACCTTTGTTAGCCAAACCACTGCAGACTGCAAAAAGAATTACTCCTGGCCTCCACAGGCCTGTGGACATGCAGATGTCAAGGAGCCAGGTCACTTTACAGGGCTGTGATGTCCCTGCATGGAGGGAACACCTGTATGTGCTGGGACAGATACATTGGTACCTGGAGCTATGTGCATGTCAGTGCCTTGAGTTTGACTCTTCATTCTTCACGAAAGCAAGGTCTGTTAAAGCTCAGATTTGTCTTGTCTACTCCAGTGCAAGGTCCCAGGTAAGGATGTATTTTTGGGGATGGACTCGGAGCACCTCTCAAGAAAAGGCTATCATGCTGCTATAGCAACTGCTAATTGCATTCCTGTAGTAAAATGTAATGCTGCTGACTGCAGTGGCTATGACACTTTGCCTTTCCATCCCCTGGGGCCTGGCTGTGAAGCACTCCTGCTCCCCTCCTGAGCCAGGCTGCCCAGCGTCCATGGTGGGCACCAGACTGAGCAAAGTCTTGAACAACTCCTGTTGTTCTGTGCTGGACATAAGCACAGAAGAGAGGGGGGCAAGTGTATACAACAAGTAAGAAGTCTTTTCCCAAGTAACTTGGAAATGCTCCTTGTGCTTGTGTGTTTGTTGTAAGGATTTAATTTAGAAGGCTTCAGGGTCATCTGCGTAGCGCTGGCAGTTCAGGAGCGCCCACGCTGACTATCGGTGGTGCTGGCTGGGGGTTAGATGGGTGTCTGTGTGTCGGGGTGCTGCCTTGCCCTGTGCCTTCAGCCTGGGGGTCATACCAGGGGACCGTGGGCAGGGAAGGCAGCTCAGACGTGGTCTGTGTTGCATTGTGTTGCCAGCACAGCCGCAGCACCTGGCGATGAACAAGTAGTAGCAGCTGGTTCAGCTCTGAAGGCACCAGGCTCACTGTGCACTAGATTTCAAGCTTAGTAAGACTAGGCTGCTTGCTGTCTCACCACCATGCAGGACAGGACGTGGGCAATATGTTCCCTTGCAGGGCAGGAGCCCTTGGGAGGAAAAGCCTGCCTTTCCTCCTGGGGCTTTGCCTGCAAATGCAGCTCACGGTTCGGCCCCATAAATGAAGTGTCTGGTTGTGTCCCACCGAGGCAGAGCAGTGGTGGGGGACACAGGAGATGTGCAGCGTGCAGCCAGGCAGCTCCTCTTTGTCTGAAGCCATCATGAATGTGCTGTTTGGCTTACCTGGGGTAAGCTGGAAATTGCAGCGAGTCCTGAGCCCTATGGTCTTGGCTTTGTGACCAAAGCAATCCCAAGGTGTCTGCTGGTCTGGACTTGGGATAGTTTCTGCCCATGTTTCTTTCCAGGGCTATCACAGACTTCTGGTGTTGTGCAAAGAGGTAATTGAAGGCAAGTGTAGGAGCGGCTTAGCTGGGTGTCAGTCTTTGGCCCCATGCTCATCCCTTCACCTCCCTTTCCAGCACTTCAGTGCTCCTGGCTCACAGTGTATCACAGGGGTCTTCTCATCTGCTTTGAACAAAGCAGAACCTTCAGGATGCCTGCTGACTTTCCTGAGGCTGTTAGAGAGTAAAGCCAAAGTGTCAGACAAATAAGGTCAGAAAATGATGAAATGTGGCTTGAGAGAGAATATGCCACCGAACCAAGCAGATACCTACCATCCTTGGAAGAGGAGAACTGCATCAGAGTGCAATTCAGATATATGCTGCAATGAAATATGATGCTCTAAGTGTGTTTCTCTACAACACTTGCCATGTAGTGACTGCACCTGTGGTGGCTTCCTATTTGGGTGGGGTGCTTTTTTTGTGTTTGTTTTTGTTTTGTTTTTAACTGTAAAAAAGTAGCTGAGGTGAGGGGGTTTGTGCCTGGCTCACTCGCGTGAGCGTTGTCCTCAGTTGCCAGCTGTGTGGTGGTCCCCAGCAAGACTGGCCAATGCTCTGGGCCGGTGGGGATGCGCAGCTCCCAGCTGGTCTCTGCATGCCCCACTCCATGCCATGGGGCTGTCTCCCTGGGGTTCACCCTTCTGCCCACCCTGGGCAGAGCTGGCAGGAGCCCTGGGCTGCTCACCTGTCCGTGCTGTGAGATGAAGAGCCTGCGCCGTGCCTGGGCAGCCCTGTGCTCTCCCAGCCGATCGTGAGCAGCATGTGGAGAGGGAGGTGAACCGGAGCGATGCCTTTGCTGAGTGGCTTTTAGCACTAGTGCCCTTGTCATCTTCCACCTTCTCGGGGAAGCATGCCAGTTCAGCTGCTGGGGGATGTTTTACTGCACCCATGATGGCTGCTTCTGCCGAATAATCCAGGGTATTGTGTGTAAAACCACATGCAGAGCACCCAGATAAGCTCAAGGCAAAGGTCTGGTGCTTCAGGGATCAGAGCTTAGCCTGGGTTCCTCTTCATGTTTGATGGAGGCTGTCTCACCTCTCGTTACTGCACATGTCTGTGCAATATGGTTTTAGAAAATAGAAGGGTCAGAACTCCATCTGGGAGGCCAGGAAGAAGGGTGGTGTAAGGAGGGTGGTGTGAGGACGCCTGGTGTTTTTGCTTGCCCATCCACCACCAGCGTTCAGCCTGTTTTTCACCATCAGAAGCCCTAGCATAGCCTTCGTTTCAGAGATGACTCATTTCCCTTTCTGTAATGCTCTTACGTACTAGTGCTAATAATACTTCTGCAAGTGGAAGTCATTATTACAGAGGACTGCTGATAAACTGGCTCATCCTACTCGCCTCTCAGATGGTATCACAAATGGGAGCCTCAATGTTTTGTATTCTGTTGGAGAGTAATTTTGCTTTCAACCCTGGAATTTAATTAACTTCCAGAGATGTGCCTGCATCTATTTGGGAACTGGTGGCATTAACTAAAGAAACCCACGCAGAGGTTTCTTTAAGACACTTGTTCCTTGAGCCCTTGTTTGCCGTGAGCGGTCGGGACAGGGTGTTTGCTGCCTGCCCTGTGCTCCATATGTCCAGGTGAGGTAGGAGCAGCCAGGTGTGCTGCAGGTGGTGCTGCTAGTAACGCAGTAACGTGATTCATGGGATGAGGGATACAGGATGCAAAGGCACCAGCAGGTGCTGTTCCAGCTTCTGGTGCTGGCTGTAAGCCTAGTGCTCCCCTTGGCATGTGCTTGCTGTAGAGAGAGTAGTGAAGGGGTGTGGCTTTTTGGCTTTTCCCTGGTCCTGGTTTGTGAACTTGGAATCCTGATGTCTTTCTCCTAACGTGAAGCCAGTTTTTGAATGGCTGGTGGGAGAGGGAGGGATGCCATGTGGCTGGTGACAAATGTGGCAGCGGGTGATTGTGTTGCTGTTCTGGCATGTGGTGCACACCAGCATGGGAAGGATGTTATTTTAAGACCCCTCCTTTGCTAGGGAAAGCGTGAGAAGCCAAACAACGAGCCGTCTCGCACAGCAAATGAGTTTTCACGGAAGGTGTCAGTTAACCTGATATTTTAGGGAAAAAAAAGCCCAAACCCATCCCCAAAAAAGTTTGCTTTGTTTTGTAGAGCTTGCTTTGCACATGTCTGGCTGCACTACCCAAAGGGAGGAGGGTGGCCAGAGAAAGCAAATACATCTTCCAGGGACAGCATGATGGGTTTTGTTCATGTCCTCCTGCTGTGGATGCTGAGACCTCATTGCCTCTGGGAGGAGGGTGTCAGCACAGTGGGTGCCAAGGGGGGGTGTTTAACCAGTGGTGTGTCCGGGTGGGGTTCCTGCACACCTTGGGTGGGAGCTGCTGGGAATAGCAGAGCTGGTGCTGCTCCTGGATTGCTGCTGCATGCAGCTGGGAGGGATGTGGCTGGGCAAGGTGGTGATTTGAGAAAAAATTCTCTTATGGCTCTTTGCTTTGAGGGAAAAGGGTTGTAAAGGATCAGGAGGAACTTGGAATTCTCTAGCATCGGGGGGGGGGAGCCAGCTGTGCATCTCTCACCATTCTGTATTGATGCATCTCATCAGCAAACCTTCCTTCTGGTCCCACATCTGATCAGGTTACAACATGGTGCAGTAAAGCCACCGCTTCCTTTGCTGACCAGCATAATGGAAAACCCTTTAATAATTCAGAAGATAAATTCTGCACTCAGGGTCCTGGGTTTTGCAGGAAAAAGTGTAGCAGTAGAGATGGTTCTTGGGTGGGCTGAGTGGGGACTGCTTGTGCTGACTGAAAGCCCTGTGGCCTTTCCTCTCACCAGATAGTGATGTACATCGGCCAGGTCTCCAAGGACATCCTGAAGTGGCCTCGGCCCCTCTCACCACCTGTGGTCAAGCTGGAAATGAGGACGGTGGCAGAGTATGGGATGCCTTCCACCCATGCCATGGCAGCAACCGCCATCTCCTTCTCCTTCCTCATTGCGACCGTCAATCAGTACAAGGTAGGGGGTACAAAATAACAATGGATTTAAAAAAGCAAAGCATGTGTCCACTTCCAACAAGCCATAGAAAACTAGCACATTCGAAGCTGTTGCCACTTCCAGAGGGGCTCTGTATTCCCTTCCCAGATGTGTTTTTTCCCCTCTTGTCACCTGTAGCTGGCTGTTAATACGTTTAGCAGAAGTCTCCTTTCCTTTGCACAAGTCCTGCTCAGAGCCAGGGCTGGGCTGGGCTGCCCTGCTGTGGTTTGGTGGGTTTGCTGTGTTTTCCATGTGGGGTGACCACGGGGGAGCCATGGGGCTGCTGCAGGAGATGGTTGGTGTCTGTGTCTTGTGCTTGCCCCATGCTGGCCAAGCCAGTGCTGCACATTGAGAAATGAGGCTTCCAGGGAAAACAGAGGAGCCCTGTGCCACCTGTTTTCTGTGTGATGCAGGGAAAGCATCCTTGGAAATCCCCTGGCTCCAACCTGCATTAGACTACTATCCAGCACAATTCCAGAGCCTGGTGTTGTTGGAGAACAACAGTAGTTTTGCTGCTCCAGAGCTGTAGGCTGTTTAGGAAGATTTCATGGCTATTTTCCCCAAACCTTCAGTCTTTTACCTTTCCAAAAGGTTTCTTTCCCAGAAATGCATTTCTCGATGATGACTATTTAAATTGCATTTTATGAGTTCAAATTTATGTTTCTTGTACTCTAACAAAAATAGCTTCCTGGCTGCATCATAGCTAAGCCTCCTTCTTGGCCCTCTCAAGCATATTACAGAGATAAAGCAAGAGGGCTTATGTTATGGTGGGGGAGGAGTGGTGTGTCTCACTATGTTCCTCAGTGTCCTCTCTCCTGTGTCCCAGGGCTGTGACTCATAGAAATTCCCAAATTATGCTGAGATCTGTGAACTGATTTAACCTCTATCCCTGTAATGGTATGGTAACTAGTTGTAATGGTATGGTAACAGGTTAGCGTGGCTTGGAAATGGGATGGGGATGAGGAGCCATAAAACAGAGTATTTGTCAGCCCTGTCAAACAGACCTGATCAGCAGCACTTTCTCCTCCTCCTCCATTGATAAGGTACCAGTGGGACACACAGCTCTTCACGGGCTGTCTCACAGTTCTTGGAAACTGCCATGAAACAATAAAGCTGCTGTAAAATAATTAAATGATTTAATTGCCTCTATTAAGATGAAAAAAAATCTACCAGTACATTATGCTGCTACCTTCTAAAGCTGCCCTAGTCATCAATTACTGACCTGGACTAAGTCCCAGGCTGCCTGCTGAGGGGGAATAAAGTGGGTGTAAATCCTCCGAAGGCTTAGGGCAGCAGGGAGAAAACAGTGTTTTATGAACTGGGAGTGACACCTGCAGCCGGTCTGGGCTCTCTGCTCCAGGGGCGGGAGTACGCCGGGGAAGGGGTCAGGCACGAGTTGTTACGCGTCAGAGTTCCACTGAAGCCTTTTTGCATTGATCTGTGGCTGCCCTGGTCAGACATCAGCCTCTCGGCTGCAGATGGAGACTTTGTGTCAAACCAAGTGAATTAATTTCATTTATTTGTGTTTTGGATTGGTTTATTTTTTTTTCTGAAAAATGCCCTTTAGAGACCGGATGGAGCCTGCCAGCCTGCTGGGTCTCAGGGTTTGGATGACTGGATTAAGGGCTAACGTTAAGCTCATTCTCTACCACACGTGTGGGCTCTTTTAATTGTAAAATGTCAATTTATTTCAGCACTGCTTTCCATGTTCATAGGCAACTCCCACAGGGAATTAAGCAAACCTGGCTTCATAAGAAGACAATTAAACCTTAAGTGTCACAGGGAAGAGGAGTCCTGACAGCTCTAATAGCTGGACTGTGGTTTCAGCCCAGACATTGATTTTCCCCTCCCAGCCTGCTGCTGGAGGACTATTGATCACACTTCTGGTCCTGCTCTGCAGCTATCATGTTCCCCTTAGGCGACCTGCGGCTGCGGTTCTACCTTGGGCGTCACTTGTACAGAGTCCTGTGCTGCTTTCCCTTAAGGTCATTAGCACTAATGTGGAATTTTCAGGAGGATGTTGTGGGAGAAGCTCTGCAAGCACCGTCTAATTCCCAGGTTTCCCCACGCTAAGACTAGGCTTTTGCAGAAGCGGGTGCAACAGTCAACATGATGCCGATGGCCGACGTGACGTCTCCTCTCAGGTCACCTTAGTCTCTTTGGTGAGGTACAGCTCGGGAACCGCTTCCCGATGTCAGATCCCTGTGTCAGCCCAGCTGCTTGGGGGTTTTATTTCAGATGTATACCTGTGTCAAAGCGGATAATGGTGCAACGGGCATATTGATTAATTCACGTATTTTCCTTTCTCACAGTATCCGTTCGAACTAGGCCTGATAGGAGCATTTGTGTTTTCGACGCTGGTGTGCCTCAGCAGGCTCTACACAGGGATGCACACGGTCCTGGTAAGGATGCCCCGCATCGTTCCTGCCTCCAGCTCTGCTGACTGACCCTCAGCCATTCCCACCTCCCGCTGCCCAAGCCACGGTGGTCCTGCGTGGCCGTGCCACTGCAGGAACACAGGAGCCCTGCCACTGAATTTCAGAAAGGCAGCTGAGAGGAAACCCTCAGGCTACTGCTATTTGAGTCTGAAAGGGAATTATTGATTCCATTAGGGAAGCTGCGGTGTGTGTGGGCTGAGGGAGAGGTTGGTGTGGCATCTGAATTGTAGCTCTCTGTTTTGAAATCTTAATTGCGAGGAATGCACTTGGGCAACTGGCGCTGCTCCTTGGCGTAAGCCTTTTGTGCAATAGTATCACTGTTGTCAGCGAGAAACATCCTGGGTTGGTTTAACCCGGGAGTGTCAGGGAAGGACTAGCAGGTGAGTCATGACAGATGGCAACCTGCAGAGAGGGGAAGAGAGGATGAAACGTGATGAGTGAGTTGCCCTGGGGTCTGGGGGACAGCACCTCCTGTGCTTCCATGCAGGGACATGGCACTTAAAAACATTATGGCAAGCTGCTTGTTTTCAGCTGGACGGAAATTAATTCCTAGAGGACTGAGATGCAGAAATACTTGGTCTGAAAATAATGGTGAAGAAGCTATGACTTTATATGGCAGACATGCTGGGCACAGTTGTTTAGGGAGGTCAGTCCGGCTTTAAGAACAGACTGTAGTGTAAATTTGATGGCACAGTAGCTGGTTCCATCCTGATGAGAGGAAACATTGATCTGCTATGCCTAGGGGTCAGAGGGGTGGTCCAGCTTCCCACATATGGATAAGAACTCTCAGCTACTTCCCCAAGGATAGCATGGTTGGTTGGTTGCATAAGCATAAATAGCTGCAATTTTTCCCAATGTTTGTAATAAGGGGACTTGGTGACAGTAAGTAAGAGAGCCCTTGTGAGGCATTATAAAATACAGCTTGGCCTTCCAGGCCCCTTGGGTGTCTTAAATCAAAGAAGCTGGAGATACCCATTCTTGATTAGTGAACCTAAGTCACTCAATAAAAATTCTTCACATGCTTCCCTTGCTGGTCCATCGTAACGAGACTCCTCTAAATTCAGAAGGATTTTAGGGTAAAGAAGAAAAAGTCCATTGTGACTTTAATGTGATAAAAAAGGGCTTTAAAATAAAGAAAAGCTTCTTAGAGTGAGCAGTGCTGCCTTTCAAAAGGCCAACGGTACCTCGCTGAGGTCTTCATCCCACATGGGCTGTGGTGGGGACAGAGCTGGGGAAGCACCTGAGGAGCACAGCTCCAAACGCCGCCCCTCTCTCTGTGGCAGTGGCTTGCCTGCAATGCAGGCTCTTCTGGGGGAGAAATGCTGAGCCACCTCCCACCCTTTGAGGATGGTTCCTGCCCTGAGCTGCCAGAGACAATGCAGGGCCAAGGCCCAGCAGCTGCTCAGCAAAGCCACCAGCTGAAACAGCCTCTTCTGATTCATTTTTAGCTGAGGTCCTAATAGAAAATGATTACCAATGGGGTATAATTATCTATTAAGAGATGATAACATGTAAGTAAAGCAAATGAAAGGGTGAAATGTATCCAGTGAAGTCATGTAACTGAACTGTTCCCATCTGAGGAAGGAGAGGAGGAGCGGCAAGGTGGTGTCACTGTGCTTTGCTGCAGCTCTGGTGCAGGGACCCGGCTTCTGTAGTCTCAGTTCTAAAACATCAGCCTGGATTTCAGCACTGCTGGTGTCCTTTTTGGGTCAGGAGTGGCTTCAGAAAGCACAGTTACGTCAGTAGGAAAGACGTTGCGATGAAAGACCTTCCAGGGATGTGCTGAGCTGTTGGCACAAGAGCTGTTTGCATCGTTAGGGCCATATCAGAACGAAGACTGTGCTCAGGAGAGGCAGTGAGCACCCGTAGCCTGGGCTGTCGCCAGGCCAGAGAAAGGGATGGAAGCAATGCGTTTCCACTGCTGAGAGAGAATCTAATTACTGCCACGACCTTCACCACTGTAACACGAGAACAGTGTGCTGGAGAAGCAGGGGTGGGGCAGGCTCCTTCCTGGAGTGATGGAGTTGGAGGAGCTGGAGTTACTTGGGAAGGGCAAAGATGTGTGCGCGTTTGGAAGTAGGGAACCCAAAACAACTTAGGGGTTGTTTTTAAGGAGCAAGGGCTCGACAGTTGTGTTTTCCCCAGACAATTGGATTTTAGAAAACATCCCTTTGCTCCCTACCTCATAAAGCTGGCACGGGTTTTGCTCCCTGTCTCGGTGAGATTGCCAAGCTTTTCTGTCTCGCTGCTGCTGGAACGTGCCTGAGTCACCTCACATTGGAAAGGAGGAGCGACGCTGTCCGTGCGAGTGCCCAGCATTCCAAAAAGGTGCAAGCAAGGTCACTGCCGATCGTTTGGGGTGCGCTCCATCAGCAGAGAGCAGCCCCAAAGCAAGGGGAAGTGGGGGGGTGTTGTGTGTGCATTTAGCTCTCTGTTAACCCTTTGGAGCCAGCAACAGGTTCTTCTTCATGCCCCAAGTTGATGGGTTGGCATTCATTCTGTGGTGGCAGAGATGGGTCTCCTGGCTGCTGTGTGTGCTTCCCCATCTACTGGGGGCTCGTGGAGGCAGCCAGTGGCTCCAGAGCTGCAGCTGATGTTGGGACCACCGTAGTGGTACTGCCGATGCCCTAAGAGCAGCAGTGCCCTGTGTGTGCCAGCTACCAAGGAGGGTAGGATGCAGGGAGAAATCAAAAGGTCAGTTTTTTAACCAAAAATAATTCTCCAAGTTGTTTCAGTAAACAAAGTAAATTGTTTTTTCCCCCTGAAATCCACCAGTTCAGTGTTGATGCTGATTACAGCACCCTCGGAAGAGGGTACACTGGAGCCCCCACCCTGCTCTTTTGCTGTGCTGTACCTCAGGGCTTGTGATACCATCGTCAGTCCTGGCACTGAGGGATGGAGCAGTAACCTACAGGAGTGGGAAGCACATCAGAGATTTCTGTTCAGGAGTGAGTCGAGCCTCCTGCTGTAAATGGAAGGGTGAAGGGAGTTCAGGCGACAAGTGACCATGGGCAAGACAGGGTAGGAGGAGTGTTAATTTTCCTTTGGCAGCATTGAGGAAGATGCTTGAGTGCCACTTTTTTCAGGGTGCTGGTTCAGTGCTCTGTGGGCATTTAGAGAGTGTTTGTATCCCCAACCATAATCTCAATGGCAAGAGCACAGAAGGGTCTTGCCTTCAAGAAGCTTTTCCAATCCCAAACCAAACTGTGCTCCTAAGACCTCATGAAATAAAATGCCCAGCACGAGAGTGACAGCAGTGTTGCCTCATGCTGCCGTGCTCCCTTGGTGGTGGGCAGAAAGGCCTTTAAAGCTGCTCAGTCCCATGTCCCAGGCATTGCCTGCAGCTGGATTTCTACTTCAGTTGTTTTTCTTTACCTGTAGCCCAGGAAAATAACTTGAAGGACACGTGACGTTAGAAACCTGTCACGGGGCTGTTCTTCGGGTAGCAAAGCTGAAGGACAGCTCTCCAGTTAAAATGAGTAGGAGTGCAGCCTCCCGAGATGCTGGGGGGAGGCAGGGGGTGCTGTGCAGGAGCAGGGCTGAACGGGGTTTTGCGAAGGATGGAGCCTGCAGTGGCCTCCTTAGTGCTGAGGGAGTTGGGCCATCCCAGCACAGAGACAAGGTTTTCAGTAGCACTGTGCACCTTGAGCAGAATTGGTGCCTGTCCTCATTTAAGAATTCCTTTATAATTGCGGGTTTGGCAAGAGGTTAATCTGTTTACACAGGCGGCCAGGCAGGAATGTGCTTCCTGGGAGTGCTGACAGCGCCTGCACCGCCCAGAGAAGCGGAGGTCCCACTCCTGGTAGGGAAGGTCCTGGAAAGCTGGTTTTCCTCACAGCAGTCGGAGCAAAACCTTCTCTGCTCAGCTTCTTGTCAAACTTCCCCTCATGAAACCCGGGGGGGTCACTCCTGATGGCCACGGCTGGGCACAGCCTGCGCTCTCCAGCAGCTTCCAGTAAGGAGCCTCCAAAATGAGAAACTCCTGTATTGGTGGGTGGGGAAAGACAGTAGAGATAACTAGCTTCCAATTTGATCATGCACCCCATCAGTAAAAAATTTGTTAGCATCCACACCCAATATATGCATATTTATTTATGGATTATATATGTGTGTGTGCTACTATACAGATAAATACATCATAAAGCATACAGAAAAACAGGAATTAAAATAAGGAGACAGAGACAGAGTTGTGCCTTTTCCATGGAGGCAGAAGGTGCAGGGTGCCCTTAAAACATGAAAGCAGGTGAGGGGGAGAATCTCACTTCTTCATGGGAAAAATATGACTCAGCAGACACATTCGTATGGACAAAGGCCACGGCTGGGTGTGCGGATTGTCATGTCTTGCTTAGCAGAGGCTCAGGGTTGTCCCTGTGCTCAGACAGGGCCGTGCTGTGAATTCAGGATGTTCCCCTGCTGCTGTGTGCTCACAGATGGGGATACAGCTCTTTTATCATCACCTGGGAATAGCTGCTTTACCTTCTGGGTCTCTCAGATCTTGTAACTGTGATGTCTTTGCAGGATGTGATCGGCGGAGCGCTGATTTCGGCAGTGCTGCTCATGCTCTTGTATCCTGTGTGGGACATGATCGACCACTTGCTGTTAACGAGTCCCTTCTGCCCACTGCTCTCCATAGCTGTGCCTCTTGTCTTATGTTACAACTACCCCAAACTAGACTACTACAGCCCTACCAGGGGAGACACGACGACTATCTTAGGAGCAGGAGCTGGAGCAACTGTGGGATTTTGGTTAAGTAACCAGTACGCTGTGCCAGCCTACCCTGGCAAAGGTTTTCAGCTTGGATTTCCTCTGATCACCAATAAACTCGTGGTGGTTGTGCTGGCCAGGTTCTTTGTGGGGATCTTTGTTGTTCTACTGACACGCCGGCTGATGAAGAGTGTGGTCCTTGGCATGCTGGGCTATCGGTACAAGTTTTCCATCGGCGACCTGGAAGCCCGAAGACGCCTGGAAGTCGAGGTGCCGTATAAATTTATAACGTACTCCTCGGTTGGCTTCAGCGCGACCGTCCTTGTGCCACTGCTGCATGAGCTGTTAGGGCTGATGTGAGCGCAGCACCTGCCTTACCACGTAACGTACGGCACCACCATTCAGAGACGTGAGAAGTTGTTCAAGGCTGGCAACTTGACCAAAAACTGTCTTGTGCCTTTCTGCGCTGGCCTGAGACACCAGATTTAGAAGAGTCACAAATAACTTTGGGTTCAAATCACTGACCCTGCTGTGTTACCCCATAAGTAGAGACCACTGGCTCAGATGACTAAAACCAAAGAGTGCAGAGTACAAAGCTGGAGTCCCTGCTGGAGCAGCAGCACCTGGCTTGCCATGGGGCCAGGGCTGCCGAGGAGCATGGCTGTGCCTACGGGATGCTGGCTCTGTGGACTGCAGACTGCTGGCCAGGCCGTGGGGTTGCTCCTGCTGTGGGATGACAAGGGTCAAGGAAGGGCTTGTGCTGGGAGCATTGCAGGGGGTTGGTGGGGGTGGCAAGCACCTGGAGGGCTGGGGAAGAGGGAGCCAGCTGAGAGCAAAGCATTGTCCCAGTGTGCAGATCTCTGGGGGGCAAGGGGACCTGATGAGGGTGGGGGGTGACATGGAGGTGGGCGCTCACCAAGCGCTGGCACTTTCCCACTGTCTGGCTGTGGTGAGAGCACCCTGGCAGTTTTCTTTGGCAGCCAGTAAGGACCAGATGGCCATGCTGGGTACAGCCGTGCATTTTGCTAAACAAATCTGATGTGATCCTGCTTGTGGCTCGTCATAGTGTCTTCCAACAGCGTAGCCAGACCCAGCTAGTTCAGTGTGGATGGCTTTACCCGCTGCCGTCCCGTAAAAAGGAAGACAGAGGAAAATGCAAGAAAGAACAATCCAACTCAAAACGTTTCAACTGACTTACAAAAAGTCAGCTTGAATAATAATAAGCCTCCGCTAAGCGATCCCTTCCCTGCGCCCTAACGAGCAGCGGATACTGGAGCGTTGAGGCCTATGTTCAGAGGGCTTAGCTCTGGCTTGGCTTCCCTGTCTGGGTGGCAGGACCGAGCCCTTCCTGTCACACAGGGTCTGGGTGACAAGCAGCATCCGTACACCGTGGAAGGAGCTGGGCGGTGGCTTGTGTGTCTACGACGCCGTGGTGATGTTGAGATGCTGTCGTTTTCTGGTGCTTGCACAGCTTTACCGCCAGTCTTCCACATGCGATGCCCCATGTGTACGCTTGTAGAATAGCAGTTGATAAGTGTCCGTAGGGTCGGCACTGTAACTTGGGCTGCTTATTTAAATATAGGTATCTTCTGTAAGACCAATGAGCTGTTGAGAAGTACAGCGGTGAATGTGGTCTGCTTGCCTGGGAGCAGTACCCTGCTGCAAGCATGGTCCCTGCACCTTTCCTGGCAGGATGTACATAAAAAGCCAGCTTTTTAACCACAGACGCTTGTCTTCCTGGCTGCAGGAAAAACCCACCTGGAAGATGTAAAGAGGGTGCTCTGCCATCCGTTTGGATACTGCTTGGATAAGTATAATCAAGCTTAAAATAGCATAGTTGGGGGTTTTGTATGAGGAGTGGGAGGTGGGCATGCGAGAGCCTCTGATTATAAACCCATGTCCATAGTCTCCAGGAGAAACACAGGCAGAAATTTTCACCAATTTTAGATTTGCCCAGGCTGTGGGGCCTCTCCGCGCGCATGCAAGCAGCAATTGGTGCCCTTCGGTGAGCGCCGAACTTGGGCCGCCAACGCCAGAGGGTCCTGTCCTTGGTCCCCCCCTGCACACCACAAAAGCGCTGTGATCAGGCCATAAAACATGTGTAAAACACCTTATTTTAAGGTTTCTGTTTTGTGATGTACAGCTGCAGGGCAGAGCTGAAGCCCAGCGGAGGGATCCTGTTCCACAGGACAGGACCAGGACTGGGAAGAACCCTGATAGCCAGGTGGGTGTTTCAGCCTCAGGGTGAAACTGGATGGTCTCACAGTAGGCACAGTTCGACGTTCATACAGTTTTGTCTGTAAAATTTCTGTTCTGGATCACAGCTATTTTATGCTATGAAAAATTTCTAAGTTATATATAAATGCTTGGATTTATAAAGTACACGCACCAGTATTTTTATCTGCCGGCGTGTGATTCATGCAATACATGCAAACTGTCCTCGGTTCGGATTTTAAAATACACCTATTTTGCAAAGCTTGTTGTTCCTCTGCTCATTTTGTGTCCTCTGTTGCTCCCTGTAAACGCCTGAGACAAGGGGAAAGAGTTGACAGTTTAAAAGCCTTCCCCAGCGCAACCACCCCCCTCATCCCCAGCTGTCCTGCCAGCATCCCCGCCTCTCCCCCTCAGTCTGCTGTGAGCTTTGGCTCCTCTGTGCTCAGCGGCAGCATCCTGCCTTTCAAAAACATAAAAAAAAACCCCCAAAACCAACAGAGAAAGCCTACTGAGCTGCTCACAACTGTTTGCTGTCCTTTGCAATGGAAACATGTGCCTTGCTGTGCCATTAGTGATGGGCAATGCTTGGGAGCTGCCTTCACTTGCAACATCTGCCTGTTGAAGTGGTTTTAAATCCATAATGCAATTGCAGCACAACATCCCATTAACTGCAGAATATTGTGTGACCATTGAGGAGCCTAACAAGGTTTTCTTGTCAAGGATGTGTATTTGAACCTGGGTAGAGCTGTGTTTTCCCCTCGGCACCATGTCCTGCCTGGAAGCAGGGTGCCCACGGCACCCGCAGCTGGCGGGTGTGAGCCCCGATTGCTGCAGCACCCTGGGGTGGCTGGGACGAGAGAAGGCTTGGAGCCAGGCTCTGTGCTGAGCCTGTGCTCATGGGACCACGGTTGCTCTGGCAGCGCCAGGCTGGAGGAGACAAGACCTCTGAGGAGGTAAGTCATCTTCCCTGAAGTTCACTGACCTGAAGCCCCAGGTACTCGCCACAAGCCCAGGAGGGTCTTTGCTGCCCTTGGGAATCACAGGATGTCAGGAGTTGGAAGGGACCGCGAAAGATCATCTTGTCCACCGCCCCTGCCTGAGCAAGATCACCTAGATTAGATCACACAGGAACATGTCCAGACTGGTCTTGAATGTCTTCAGAGAAGGAGACTCCACAACCTCTCTGGGCAGCCTGTTCCAGGGCTTCGTCACCCTCACAGTGAAAAGGTTTTTCCTTACATTCACATGCAACTTCCTCTGCTCCAGCTTGGACCCATTGCCCCTTGTCCTATCACTGAGAAGAGCCTGGCTCTGTCCTCCTGACACTCACCCTTCACATATTTATAGACATTAATGAGATCACTCCTCAGTCTCCTCTAAGCTAAAGAGACCCAGCTCCCTCAGCCTGTCCTCATAAGGAAGGTTCCACTCCCTTCATCTTGATGGCCCTGTGCTGGGCTCTTTCTAGGAGTTCCATTCCTACAGCTCAGGTAAATCGGCTTTTGTGGCCGGTTTGCTGGACACATCTGTAAAGTGGAAAGGCACCAGCTGAATCCTCCTGAGTAGGTGCACTTGGCTTCCAGAGTAAAACGCTGCCTTTGGGGTGGGCGGAGCAGCAGATGGCTTCCAGCCATTGACCATCACCCTTTCAGCCTCAGGACTGTCCTGCAGGGACACCCCAGAGCTGGTGCCAAGACACTCTCTAATTTTGCTTGGCCACTGTCAAGAGGTCTGTAGCAGGCATCTCGCCTGTGGGCAGCGCCCTCTGTGCGGCCCTCAGGCTGCCTCCTCCAGATGTGCACAGCTGCAGCCTGTGCTCTGGGGCTGTGGTGCCAGTCCAGGCTGCATCCCATGCAGAGCATCTCCGTGCGCCGGTCCCCATGCGAGGCAGCGGCCAGATGTTATTGCACCCCTTGGCAGCGGATAGTGACCCTGTCAGCAAGCGCTGGCTCTGCCCAGTTTAAATCTCCAGCAGTAACTGTGTCATGAGCACAGTCTCCTCGTCCTTCCCAGCTTCTGGCTGGAGCCAAGGCATCTGGCGTGTTTGTGGTACATGCATAAAGCCTGACCCTCGGTCTGCCCCGAGCGCCTGCTCCCACCGCCGCGTGTCGCTTCCCTGCCGCCTGTGTGGGACCATGCTGGCCGTTCATCCAGCGGTGGCGATGGCCATCCGCTGTCCCCACTGCCACCCCTGCATGGGCTCGGTTTCAAGGTCACTGTGCGGTCAGAGGTGTCTGTGTGCCTGAGGCCACGATCCACCGCGGCTTCCTGGCAGCACACGTGGCTTTACTCAGCCTATTCCGTACTCACCTGCCAAACCGAGAGGGATTTAAATTGCAAGTGAGCCAGAGCTGGAAACAGTCCCCAGCACGACCTTTACAGAAATGCTGTCTCATAACAGCGACTGCAAGCGCAGAGACCTGTGGCTGGAAGCTGCGACGGGCCACCTCGGGTTAAGGGAGCAGCAGCTCCACAGTGCTGAAGCACTGCTAGGACCAAGCCAGAAGTCAGTACTTGTGTCCAGTGGAACAGCACCCAGACAGCACCTTAAAACCAGCTGTGGCCCCTCGCCAGCCTTTGGAGCTCGTGTTCAGAGCCAGGACCAGTAGCCAGCTGAGTAGGCCAAAGTCAATTCCTAGGGGGGAGAAACACTAATGAGAAATCCAGCATCCAACTATTCCTTGAAGAAACAAAGTTCAAAGGATGTTCAAAAATTGCTCAGAAGTCACCACTGCCAGCAAGCAAAGGTTCCTCTGCCTGACCATGGTGGGACACCTCAATTGCTGAATGTAGCAACGAGCAAGCTGTGAAGATCAGGTTAGGGCTAGGAAAGGCAAGGGCTGACCTGTGACAAATACGCTGGAGTCGTGCGGAGTGTCGCACTCGTCAGGGCTCTCAGCCCAGCCCGAGCTCAGCACTGCAGCAGAGCTGGAGTCTCAGAGCTGTGGTGGCATTGGCAGGGCTGCTGGCACTGCAGCTGCCTCTGAGGGGGTCAGTGGCTCCAAGAGTAGTTTTTAACCTTTCTCAATTCTCCCTCAGGGCAGCGCTCATATCCTGCTTCTAGAGCACTTGTCTACTGACACCGGGCAAAGGCTAGGAAAGGCGTGATCCAAAAAGCCTCCCACCATGTACCACTGCAGCTCGAGCCCTTAGTCCCAGCCTAATCCGGTCTTTACGCTCAAAGAACAGCCTATTTGCGGGGGGGCCGGGACACCCAGAGCGTCAGACAAGCTCGTGTAGGGGAGCACAGCCAGTGCACGCAGACACGGCTGCACTCTGCTGAAATGCAAATCCGCCGCGTTGTCGTCCTAATCCCCGTGCAGGACCCACGGATGAGCGGGGGTTAATGCTGGCCATCTGCGTCACAGACTGCTTCCCACACTGCGGGCTTGCGTGGCTGCAGTTGTGTAGGCATCGCAGAGACACAGCCTGCCAACGACAAGCTGCCTGAGCCCTTGGGAGATGCTGTATGGGAGCTGCAGCTCTTCTCACTCTCCGTGGGCACCGGAGCCGGTCGTGCAACGTACGGCAATAGCGGTATCCTCACTGCACGTCTGTCACACAGATGATTAAAACCCACACTCCCAGCACAGGGGAACCGTAGGGTTTCCAGATGGGCAACCGTAGCACGTTTTTCATACTGGATTGACACTTGCACCAGAGCCTTGCCTGTTGCCCTCCCACCTGTTGAGATTACTGCCAGGGCAGCCCCTTAAACACCATCGTGGGTCCAGCGATCAGGAGCTGGAGCTCATCTAACTCCGAGCTTACCATACCCTCGGTGCTGTACATCTCCCAATGAGCTAGTCACAGTGACACCCTTCCCCAGCATCGCCCACCATGCCCACCCTCAGACAGTCCCCTCCTGGGATCAGAGCCAACCTGGCTCTTGCAACGGAAATGAGCCACAGCGTGTTGGCTTAACACAAAACCCTCGCTATCGTTAGCCTGCAACGTCAGCCATGGTTATAGCACTGCAAACAAGGGACAGCCAGCTTCAACAGCGAGCCAGTAAGGACCCTCCTGCTGGGTACTGAGCTGGCCACCTGCTCCGTGATGTTGTACTGGGATGGGTGTGTTGGACATCGCGATGTGGCATGGAGCATCATGGTTCCCTGAGAGCAGAGGCACAACGTGCCAGGCTCCAGCTGAACTGCTGCCCTGCCAGAATGCCAGCCGTGGAAGAGCCTGACCCCCCAAGGGGTTCCTATTTGCCCATAGGGCAAAGCTGCAGGGCAAGTAACAGTCTGAAAGCTGCACTGTACAACTGGGGTGCAGAGCAGCACTGGTGGGGCCACGTGAGCGTGGCAGGGACCATGCTACGTTCTGCAGACCAATATACCAGCCTGGGTCGGACAAGGGCTTTGATACGCTTCAGCCCCTCACACAGACGACCACTGGCATATGCTCTTAAACGCATTTCCCCGATTTGGTCTGGAGCTTCAAAAACCACTGGGCTTCCACCAACCATGAAAAAAATTAATTCCCCCCCCCTTTTCTGAATTTAGAATGATAAAGGATCAACAGTTATGTCTGGAGTAGGGCGGCAGATATTACACACATCTTGCTTACAAAATAGCTCTGGTTTTCATGAAACAAGTTTATTTTCCTCCCCCAGCCACTGATGAGCACATGACAACCGTGCAGAATAAAAGCTCAAGTCCTTAGTTCTGCTCACATTCACTCAACATTTGCTCTAATCAATTATTTTATTTCATGCAATAAGAAAAGAATGAAATTCCTGTTACGCAGCCATAATCAGTTACAGTATGAAGCTGTGTCTCTGGAACATTTCTGATTCTCAAAACTAATCATGTGCTCGGCCACTGCATTTCTCTTGTACAACACTGCGCTTTTACCCAGCTTGTTTCTCCCCCCCTTTAAAAACATTGCAGGCATGGCCTAGTCTGAGATGCCATATTCTCACCCCACAGAGGCTGACCAAACTGTGCTGTGAGGAACTTTTATTTACCTAGGGAGCTGGGCTTTGGTTTTCTAATTTATCGGAACTTAAAAGTGTAAGCAGATGTCCCCCACGGAGACAGATGAAAGAGGAGAGGATGCTGCATGTGACAGCAGATGGCTGCAGGAGGACACCAGTCCCGTCGTCACACGAAGGGCTCAATATTCATCTCTAGGGCTGAGCACGGCATGGTGAGTTCAAACTTGGTGATAACATCGGGGTGCAGGACTCCAAGTTTCCCAACGCTTTGACCTTTGGCAAAGATCTCAGCACAGCGACCAGGAAAGAAAGCAGAGCCTGTAAAGAAAGGGAGAGAAAAATCAATGTTTCTCCAGGCCAAAGGAGTCAATAGGCATTTAGTGTGGAGAACAAAGCTCGCAGTATTAAACTGCAGCCTGCGCTGAGATGCTGAGAAGGGGCTCTCGTGTTCTTGCATTAACAGTTGTCACAACTGATAGAGAAGGAGGAAATACTTTGAGTTAAAAATAAAACCTGAAGCATGGGTGTTTTTCACACTCCGGTTGTTTTGACTAAGTTACCCCTGGAACAGCAATTAGCACAGATGAGTCCTCTCTGAGGGCTACTGGAAGGAAGAACTGCAGGCTTCAGGGTATACAGCACCTGAATGCTTCCCACCTTACTCTGTGTAAGGAAACAAAGCTGTCATTGGAGGGGTATGCAGGCATGTCATGCTTGATTACGTGTCATCTATTAGAAACAACCCGCAGTTCTCATCTAGAGAACAGCTTTTAAGCACTGTAAAACTGTGCAACAATCAGCAACTCAAAGGTAGTCAAAGATCATCTTCCTCTTCCCTCAAACTAAGCCTCAAGCTTTACATGTTATTTAGGAGTTAAAAAACATAATTAACTCCACCTCCCCAGTTGAACTGGCCACGAAGAACTTGGAGCGTCTGCACAGAGTTTTTCAAGGAAAGCCTCTCCTACCTGGGCATGTAACTGTGTGTGGTGGCTGTGCCAGCAATGAGTTCAAGCTGCCAGTAGCAGCTATGCTCACACTGTTTTGTGTCTGTCCTGCCTCAGCCCTGGCTCTGCATCTCTATCTCAACAGCCTAAAATCTAATGAAGCATCTCTTACAAGAAGAGCAGGTTACTGGGCATGCCCAAGGTTGTGTCACTGCAGGCGGGACACATCCTTGCGCTGCTTCCTCCGGCGCCATTAGGAAGTCATCGGCTGAGGAGCTGCTCCCTGCTACCACCACGGCACTCAGCCTTCAGCACCCTCTGCATCCTGCCAAAGATCCCAGGAATGCCTAATGGCTACTGACTCCAGCTGCTCCAAATGCTACTGTAGGTCCCAGACCAGCCCAGGACCAGCTCAGGATGTTTTACTGCATGTACAAGGAACCATTTAAGAAAGGCAATAAGGCTACCCTCAGACTTCAGACCTCGGGAACGTGTTCCCGACAGTCTGGTTGCTACTGGTCAAGCCCAGAGACAAAGCCCAGAGCTTTGTTAGCTCTCCAGTGGGAAGAGCTCCAGAAAAAGTGTCTTCTTTGTATTCGTATCTTGCAGCTACAAGAACAGCAATCAGGTTGTCTTCTTGTCCAACCTGCTGCAAGTGCAAGTTAACTCAGACACGTACTTTGGTTCTGGTTACACGTGAAATCGGGGGGCGGCAGTCAGTGATCGCAGGAACGTTACCTGTAGGCTGTCATAACAAATATTTGGAACTGGTATGTTTTACATCACACAGTTCCAGGCTTAGCTATGAGCACAGCCAACTCCTGAGGCTGGATGTACAAGACGGGAATGATCTACCCCCAGGTTAGCAGCATGTGACGCCAACCAAACAGACGCTCACCGCGGCCGAGCTGCACTATGCAAGGCAAGCGCTGAAGTAAAACTTGACAGACCAAATTTAGAAAAGAAACAAATGCCACACACAGATCACTCTGCAGATTGTGGGTGAAAACATATCCTAAAAATAAAGCACCCCCGTGGTTAGTGGTGAAGGCTTTGCTGTTTGTGAATAAAGCTGGCATTGTCCCATGGATGTCCGCAGCACAGTGACGTTCTTTGAGAAACTTGACTGTGAGCATAAACTGGCACAAGAGCAAGAACCCAGTTAACACATGGTACCCTGCTATAAAATTATAGGAGGAAGTAGCTTTGACAGTGTGGTTAGCTAAAAAGCCGAGTCTTACTTGTCTGTTCTCCTGTGCTGCCCTGTGTGTAGCCTTGGGAAAGTCACTTTATCTTCCCACACATCTACACTCAACTACATCATGAGACTCAACTGGTTTTAAACCCGGTTTGGACATCTGGATGGGGTCTACACTAATACTGCACTCAGCCAATCTATCAAAGGCAGCTTCCAAGGTCTGTGCTGCTTCCTGCTGTGTGAAACAACTCTACATGTTCAGGCACAAGAAATGCTCTGCTAACCAGGCACTGCCAGCTGCCGGCCTCCCAGCCAGACACAAGGCAGAAGGCAGTCAGGCGGGAAGGGACTTGCAGCCTTATCCAACCCTCACACCCACCACCACTGTCCTTTCCTGTGAGGTTAACTTCAGCAGGAGCTCCTCTGCCCTGAACTAAATAACACACCTTTATGGTAAGTTCTGAAAACTGATGGCAATTCGAGACATGGTGTTGGAAACTGTGACAAAGTGGAGTGTAGTGTGAGCTGGGATCTTAACACTGACAGAATTTCTCCCTTCCCACCATGAGCCTGCAGCGCAGCTTCACACAGAAAGTGAAGCGAAGCAGTGAATCACCTTCTGTAGAAGGGAAGTGGTGGTCCTCCACCTGCAGAAGGGAAGTGATGGCCCTCCACCTGGAGAAGGCAGCAGGACAAGCTGCCCATTTGGCTGGAGCCTGTGCCATGAAACCATGGCTTCAGCATGGTTCTGAATGTGCTAGCTACGTGTCAGGCATTCAGCAACCAACACTGGGGCGTGAGGTCATTACTTCACTTGATGCTTCCTTGCCATGTGAGGTTCTAATTAATATCAAGGGGGGACATTTAGCTCCCTAAAGCGCAGAAAGCAGAGCCCTCAAACTGCCTCTCCACTCCTTGTTAAGGTAACCCTGGAAGGTCAGTTACTTTGCTCGGTGCTTTGCTGCCACAGCAGCACAATTCTGAGGCTGGGGGAGATCAGACAGCAAGCAAATAAAACTGAAAGAACCTGCTAAAAGCTTTAGGGTCCCCATCTGTCCAGCTTACGCTTGGCTCCTGCACCAGAGAAACATGAGCTGAGGAACAGGCTTACAGAGAGTTTATGAACTCTGGTTAATAATGAAAGCATTATGATGATAATTGGCTGCACTGCAGAATGCCTCAAAGTATATTCCTGCCTGCCAAAGTCTCTAGACTGCACCTCACAGATGGGGGATCCCAGGGCTTCCTCATCTTAGTGACCTTTCCTTCAGCCACACAGGTGGGAAGGGAAGGAGAACAGCTCATGCCTCAGACTTTGTACTGTTGGTCCATGTAACTCTGCCAGAGCACCAGAATTTGAGGCAAACTTGGAGTAAATATCAGATTGAAAAATGCAGACATTTAAATGGAAACACAGAAAGAGAAAAAAACCTCAGAAGAAACATGAAAAGTCTGAGCAGGGAGGGCCTGGTGTGTGTGGGGGGAAACAAACAAGCATTTTGCAGCCGGGGGAGTGATTTGACTGGGGGACCAACCATGGCTAGAAAAGGAGAGCTGAGCTGGAGGAACCTCGATGTGCTGAGGACAAGCCATGTGCTGTGTGAACTGACCAACCTATGGAGCAGCCCAGGACTTTGCAAAATAAGTGGGAGACAAAGGTAGGGGAATTTTAATTAATTTTTTTGTTTTGATTTGTGTGTTTCTTGTGTTTTTAAGTAAGTAGCACTGGTGATTCAGGTTTTTAGCAGGGCTTGTGTTACAGACTGGACTATTGTCTCAACCTGTTAAGGGAAGTATAGAACCTTCCAGTGAGAGTCAAGGCTGTGTGTAAGGTGCTTATATGCTATCTGAAATAGATCATGCTCTAAAGCCAAAGCTCTGTGCTTTTATGCTGCAGTGAGGTCATGATGCCAAAGGGAGCCCAAAGGTGCCTTCCTAGAGAAGTTAGCTGCAACTTTTGAGCATGAGTTCAAAGTTGACAATAGTTGTCCTGTCCCTGCAGATAACATCAAGAACAGCATGGTTGTGAAGAGCACAGTCTTCCTAAAGAAAGCCTTCTCTAGTCAGGCAGTCACTAAAGCACATGGGATGGCACCTTCATCAGGAGTCTGCTAGGAAGGGGCTGTGTTTAAACCAAAAGGCTGCTCTTGTAGTCTGATTGGTTGTATCATCCAGTACACTGAGAGTCAAAATTCATTAAGGAACTGTAATTTACTATCCCATCCATGTGAAGGGTAACAAATTTATCACTCTTGATACAATTAGTTTTTTCTGCTCCATGAAAAACCAGTACTTTGTAAACTTCAGCTTAAAATATGGTCAGAGATCCTACTGTCCTTGCTGAGAGACTTCTGCCATGGCAGAGGAGGCCAGAAGGTCCAGTGATGGAAATCCACCTCTCAGTATGTCAACATTATAATTGGTAGTTATGAGAAGGGGTGGGGTGAAACACGATATGCATTCCTAAAGAGATGCCGAAGCCAGCCATGCCTTATGCTGATATACTACACGCAAGCAAAAGACAAAAGCTGCTTCTCGTGGCTGCAAGTAAGAACTTAATTTCCAATGTTCAGTGATGTAGAAATAATACCTTTAATTAAAGCTTCTGTAGCATGTCCTCAAAATCTGTAATTGCCTCCCTGTATTCAGGCAAGGGGGCTACTATGATTGCTTTGGGGTAATTCTTTGGCTGATAATCCAATCGAGCGTGTAGTCTTTAGCACATTTTCTGGCTAATTGACCCTCAAAGAGCTCGGAGTTCCCTGCACTCTTTGTTGTCAAACACCTTGCACAGTTTCTTTTTCTCTCCCTCCATCTCCCTCCTTTTCAAAAAGAAATAGATTAAAGTAGTATTATAGGCCTACAGTTGCACTAAGCCTTCGAACCACTCGTTTGTCCCTGTAATTTGAAGGAACATCGGAAGCTGAAGCTTAAGAAGGTAATAGAGCAGAGCTCATCTAGCTTCTGAAGCCTTTCATCTTAATCCTCCATCCCCTCAGTCACTCCAGCTGCCCTTTCACTACCTCATCCCAGCCCACCTGGGGAAGCATTTTCCCTCTGCTGCAGTGGTTGGAATTTGGCTTCGGGAGGCTGGTGCTTGTTTTGCTCTTCAGGATCAGGTTCTTTGCATTTGAGACTAATGCCTTATTGTGAAGGCAGACAGGCTCAGGACGTTGTCAGACCATTTTAAAAGGCACTAACTACCTTTTCCTGCCCACGTACGCAGTGCAGAATATTCTGCAAAGCAATGGCAACCTCAAAACCATACCTTGTTGTGGGGTGATGTACCTTCAGCTAGCTTCTAAAGTCAGAGGCACTTCAAGTCATGCATGACTTTTGGAACCCACTGAGAGACCAGTTGCTCCCTGTAAGTTGCACCTTGTCAATGGTTGTTCTCCCACATAGTCTGATGTCCAGAAAAACTGCACCTTGGGAGCAGTGAGATGATTATTAACTGCAGTTTGCTGGTCTGTAACTCCTCACTAAAGCTGTGCCAGAACAACCTCCACTGCTCAGATGACACCTAACTGTAACAACACACCAGGAAATCCAATTCAGTACAAGCAAATTTAAGGTAAGCGCCTGAATTTATCCACCCCAAGAAAATAATGCTTGAAAAGATGACAGGATAAATATCTGTATGAGATGCACAAACATGTCATCTGTCTAAAGGACATCTTTCAGATTTCTTTCTACATGTTTTCAACAGTCTCCATGTACAGGGCACAGCAGAAGAGGGTAAAGGGACGATTAATTATTTACTTGGACTGCTACACTGGGTACCCAGAAATAGAGTTGAACAGTAAGAGTCCTTGTGCAGACAAGGCTAGGGAGTATGGAGACTAATCTAAAGGACTTTCCAGTGGTCAGTCAATTGATCACCTTCTTGTATTAGGCCAATGGCTACATCTGTATTAATTTGTATCTTGGGGAGAGTGTAAGGAAAAAGTAATTCATCTGTCTTACAAGATCCCTCACGTGCATCTTGCCAACTGAACGCAGTGCAGTCTGTATTTGGCTTTGAGGCTGTTTAGGGACTGTAAGCAGTTTGGAAAGAATCAAAACACTGTGTTTTCTGTCCAGGTGTGTCACAGTGATGAACTGAGGACTGGTGTCACTCCCAATCTTGTTCCTTCATTGGTCCTGAGGACAGAGCCCAACACAGACTAGACTGATACTTCACTACTGCTGTAGAGTGCCCCAGGAGCTGTAATGGAGGATACTTGGTGTTGCAGGATGTCAGGAAGTGGTTTGGGAATGTACTAGCTTTGGGCCTCCTTTCTGTTTGCCTGTGGTATTCCTGGGATTGCAGTAGTGTTAGGCACTGAAGATCATATGGGTAAAATCATGGTGTCCCTGCCTTTACTAATAACAGGAATGGGTATCTGGGGCTAAGGAGAGTGGGTGTTTTGGGTCACTGATCTGAGAAAGAGGATTTCATGTACTCAGTGCTGGGGTACCAGGGTGGTTGCTTAAATAATGTGTGCAGTCTTGTCTAGTAGGAAACCTAGAAAGAAAGAAATCTCAAGTTCCATGTAGCCCTGCAGAAATAGGTATTTGTGTATAAAGCTCCATAAACTTGCATTTGTGTGGCAGTGGTGAGAAACAGCAACTCTACACTGGAGTTTAGCTGTGCTGTAATTACCGTTACATACTAAGCTTTGCTTACAGGCCTGTTTTATCCAACTTATCTGAAATGTTACACTTCATGCTGTTGGAAAGTCACAAACCTAAGATGATACTGTATCATAACCATTTATAAAACCTGAGAATTCCTAATCCCAAATAAAACTTTTTTTAAGGTCTCTTGCTAGTTCGCTTAAGGACAAAAACATTAATTTTTTCCATTTCCTCCTCAAATATCTAAAAGAATAATTTATCCTTACAAATATGAGAATCTAGGAAACCAGACAACAAGCTACATTATTTGTTCTAGGGGCTATAATGTACTCTGTGTATGCACAGTAAGGCAGCAAACTTGGGCTTTCGCTTTCATACCAGCATCAGATAATGAAAAGAACCAGCACTGAAGCAGCCTGCAGGTCTAGTGTAGTATGTCGTATTTAGTTTGTGTGTTTATTCCCTCAGTGTCCCAGACCATGCCGTCCTCCCCTCCCGGTGACTTGACAGGGCTTGCTGAGATGGAGAGCAGCCATGTGATGTTACACTTTCACAGCTACCACGTTTCATGCCTTTTGCAAAATGATTTGACAAACTAGCATGGAATAATACATAATTAAACGATGAATCTCGTCAGTCGCTGGAGCTGTTAATCACTGTTTTAGCTGCCGAGATTTGTGTCGCAAGCTGATGCCTTGCGGCTGAAGCAGGTGGCTGCAGCACAAGGCACAGAAACGCCTGAGCTGGCTGTGTGAACCCAGGACTGGGTACGATGCTGGGTCTGCAACAAGTGTGGCTGTTCTGCCCCTGGACCCAAACAAGCAGGTTCTGTGCCCAGCACATGCACTAGGTTGAGCCTGCACTAGTTCACTAACTCATTTCCAATGCGTATGCCACAGGGTAAAGTCAGTTCCTACGTCATGGGCAACAGAAATACTGTCTAATCTTAAGATCCTGTATTCATGTTGATTGTTTAAAGCTTTATTTCATAAAAAAGTTAGAAACTGTATGTCAGATTACATCTGAAGTAGTGCCCTTCTGCCTCCATATCCCAGATCAAAAATCAGCTCAGAGAACTGCCCAACTATGAGCCGCAAAGTCCGCGTGATCACAGTTGCTGGCACTAATATTAATTAACACTGTAGTGAAAGTGTAAGACAGCCTCCAGTCGTAGCAGGCTGTGCAGGAGGTGACTACAGAACTGGAGGGTGACACTGACCAGTGCAGCATTTCACCAGAGAAACTGGTGCAACCAGACCTGCACTCTGGCCCTCCCCATTTGCTGAGCAGGGAGATGGGCAGTTTGCTGCTGCGTGTGCTGCTGGCTTGGCTGAAACTTTACTCTTCTAGAGAAGGCTCTGCAACATTGAAAATACAGTTTGTGATTAAGAAATTATTTTCTCTCTCAAAATGTCAGGTGACAGAAAAAAAAACAGAAGTTACTTTATTCTCTATTATGTAATGTAAATTATGCCGAACACTTAAAGTCCTTGATGCAAGGAAGGTTTTTACCTGCTAGATGTTTTTAATGATATGATTAAAAAAGATAGTTACCTGTGGGGGGAGAAGAAGAATTAAAATTTCAAGAGGCCTCCCCAGTAAATGAACAGCAGAAAAGCAAAGAGTTAATGGAAGGGAGAAGAAATCCTGAGCTCAGGAACACAAATGCCAATGCTTTAGATGGTTCTGGGAATTGACAAAAACTAGCAGGAAATGCAAATTCTTACTGTCAGGAGAAATGCTGCTGCTTCCTGGAGTATCCCTGATCTGTCAGAATGAAATGCAATGGGGGAAAACCCCCCTGTAATCTTCACTAGTCAGGACTAGCAAAAAGGGGAAGATGAGAAGCCAGCCTGTGTCTCTTCACAAGCCGACTAGATACCCCTCCCCAGATTATTTTTGCTGTTAGTGCAGATTTCTCCTCCCAGTATTAATCTATAGGAAAGATACTTCTCAACTCGTCAGTTCCATGGGGTTTCTCATCTGAAATAATATTCCAGATTTGAGAAACAAACATGTTCTTTGTTTTCTTGAACTCTTTCATATGTGGGGAAAAAGCATGTCAAGCATAATCAGGTGGTGAAAGTTCAAAAGAGGAGCTTAATCCTGTCAAATCTCTCATTATCCTGTGCAGTGCTAAAATAAGGTACTTTTCCTCTACCAGACAGATAAGGCTTGTGCAAACTGATTACATTTGAAGGGTACTGGGGAAGAACATTAAAAACACTTTTAGATGAGGAGCCGAAATGACCTTGGAATGGAAAAAGCCCTTGTCAAACTTGCTTCTGATAGTCCCTTTTTTCATAATAAAGATCAATTGCATAACACAGAGCTAACAGAAGGAGACATATTTCCAGAAATGAACTATGGGATTTGCCACAAACAGTTTTGGTGTTGCTTGGCATAACTGCACCACTCACAACAGCAAGACACCTCTGAGCTGTCCAGTGGTACGCTGTGCCCTCAAATCTCTATACATCAGTTTTATTGGAAGAAACTCTACACTGTAGACTCCCACTCTGGCTAACTCAGTAATATAAACAGTGCACCACATGTCTTCTCTGGGTATCTCCTTGGGTGTTTAGTTACAGCTGAATTCTGAGACCTCACCACTGGTGTGGGATGATTGGTGAGACAGAACTAAACTTGGCCTAAGCATGTAGGGATTTAATTCCTATATATCTGAAGTCCTGCATTAACAGGAATGGAATAAAGAGCAAAGATAGGAGACAATTAAAGGGACATCAAGTGAGCAGACAGACCCATTTTATTGGATAATTTAATTCTGAGTTGATAGCAATGTAGTTCTTTATGTAACTAAGCTCCCTTGCTGCTGTGGGGGATATTGCTCAAGAGAAAAGGACGAGAAATAATTAGAATTTAATTAGATCTCAAAGTAGTGGCCAACACTGGGGCAGTCACAAGAATTAGTGACAAACATCCAATTTTACAAGGTTCCTTGTAATTAAGCCATTGTAATGATCAGTGCTGGGACTCCTGAAACCCCTTGCAGAATTAGGGTAATAAAATTACTGAAATGGTCTGATTTTAAAAAACCATCCTTGTCTCTTAGTGTTGTTTAGCCATGATGCTGAATATGGGGGTGGGAGGGAAATACAGAGAAATATGAGTGGAAGATTGGAAGGTTTTCAAGAACAATTTGTTTGCTAATCGAGCAGTACCAGTTTCACAACAAAAACTGGGAACGTTTTTGGCTCAAACCCTATCCATATTTATTGTTGAAGTGGTCAAAAATCAGAAGAGCTACTTGCAGATGAAAATGAGAGAAATAAATTCATGAAGTGTGATTAGTAAGTGGTAAGAATTCAACAAGGAAACTGAATAAACTGGGAAAGATTAATGACCGGCAGTGATAAAGACAGCATTAGAAAGCTTTTTGGTTTTTTAATAGCATCAGAAACTAAGCAGAGATACTTTGATCTGCTAACAAGGCTGGTTAAACTTTTAACGTGAGACAGAAATGTGTAAGGTTTTAATAAATAGTTTTCTTTCAACTGGGGGCGGAGGGTTACCTGTGAATGTAATAAAGTATCTTCTAGTCCATTTAAAAAGTGTAGTTTTATCTACTATAAATGTTTCTGAGATGCTAAGACACCAGCATTACAGTGGAATTCTCTGAGCAAATATCCTGCCTGCTGCAGTTAATCAGTATCAACACTGCAGTATTAATACTGGGAGTCCTGTCAGAAAGAAATGTTGATGCAGTGTTGGCATTCCAAGGTGAGAGAAAAATTATTTGGGAATTAGGAAATGTGAAATTCATAGGGGAGTCAGTTACCAGCTGATATGTTTATAAACAGATGCTTTCAAACAGGTCTGATTATTGTCTTTCCAATTACAAGTTTGGTAGACAAATATCATTACAAGGATGCAATAGCCCCTTAAATAGTTTCCACTTTTTAATATGAACTACATCTGTCAATTCTTAATCAATTTCTTATGCTATGTTAAAAATTATATTTGGAGGCTTCACATTAAAATTCCCCTTATCTAAGAGTAAATACATTATTATTGACATTCATGAACCATGCAGTGGCTGCCAAGACAGGCATCTGAAAGGCCAGGATTGCCATTAAGAGCAATCAAGTTCCAATTCCTTAAAATAGGTATTAATAATGCCAAGTTCAACATGGGTACTAAACATCTGTGTGTATTACAGTCTCCCAGTTTAAACCAGTGGCCAGGAATAGATGATGGGTTCAATTCTGTGTGTGAAACTCGGAACTAGTCCCAGGTTTCCCTCCTCTTCTCTACTGAAATGAGGATAATTTTTTAAAAGGAGATTTAGACTGTGATTTGTTGTGTAATTATTATTATTATAAAAGCAAATTATTATTAATTTCTTAGTTACGGAGATAACTATTACACCTCTAATTTCATAGCTAAACCTTGCTAAATGAGAAGCTATTACTATGATTTACTGTGGAATTAAAATTTTCTACACTTTGCCACACCTTTCATTTAATTAAATAAGGGCAGTAAAAAGAAGGGAGTGCCATTTTTTTTTTCCAAAGAAAACTGTCAATTACTGAAAGATGCAATACTTAGCATGCATTTATTAGGTACTTATTAACGTTGAACACAAACGGGCTGGCTTCCCATCTTAACTAATCTGCTGATTACTCCAAAACAATGAATGGCATGAACATTTGCTTTGGAGAAAAAATTAAAGTAAATCCAAGAGCTAGATGAAATCCACATGAATCAGTAACATACAAAAGAGTAACTCTTGTCACAAGCTCACACTCTTTTGTGTGAGCTATGACCAAAACATGTGAGCTGTGACCAAAACATATTTGGTCATGGAAGGCAGTGGGGTGGACAGTGAAGCAGTACTGATGCCCATTAACACTTTCTGTGTCCAACTGCCTCACTTCTATAAAATACAGATACTGTTTTTCCCTTTTCAAACAGTCTGTGTTCAATTAACTTCTACTTCCAAAGTAAAGAGGCTTTCGAGGGTACTACAAAATCAGGTTTTCTTTTTCTCAATGTTAGAACATGAGTGAGGATAATTACACCTTGTGCTTTGCCCCACTCTTTTGAAGACTGTAATATAGAATCCACTGTCAGTATTTACTGAGCCCTTTTCAATGCTTTTTAGTCTAAGTAAGACTTTACTAAGAATCCAAATCCCATGATTAACACCACCTCCTGTAACCATGGTCCTCATTTCTAGAAGAAAACAGGCATTTCAGATGGTCATCCAGAAGCATGAGATGACCAAAATGTTGAGGAAAACATACACATTCCTGCTGAGATTAGAACTGGAAATTAAGAATACCTTCCAATATAATTATCAGAATGCCTCTAGTTCTCAATTCAAGGGAATTGAAGTCAATGGAAGTGAACTCAAAAATACAATTTTGTTAAATTACCTGCTAATATATGACTAACTTTTTTGGTTCTGTGTATTATTGTTTTAAAAGTTTGACTTTGTTTACTTCCTAATCATACACATCCATACTTATTTTAAAATTTTATTAATAGTATGGAACTGGCTAAAATTTCAAGTGTCTATGCAAAAGCTATGGAACACATTTAAATTTGAGGATTGATGCAACAGTTGCATCTTTTCAATCTATGTTTGATTATGGATGCCTATGCTGAAAAGCAAACAAGAAAATAAAAATTTCTCTTCCAGGTACAGTAATTGTAGGATCCATTAATGTATCATAAATCCATTCTGTGCATTTGAAAATAATGGGAAGCACACCAGAATTCTGTCTTTCTGTCTGTAAGTCTTTATAATTTTGTATATTTATTAGTAATAAGAAAAAATGGTTCCTTAGCAACTAAAGGAAAACAAAAAGCATTTGGTGCCAAATGTGCATGGAAAACCTTGAATTCAGTCACTCAAGGCACTCTCTTCCTTAGGGCTGCTCTGAACAGCTCTTCTCCATTTATTACCTAGCTCGGATTACACCAAAGTGTAGTGCAAAGGCCGGGGGAACATCACAATTTCACCCATATTTTCTAGCATCTGTACTTTTTCACAGGTGTTGCTATAAAGGCAAAAAAGCTCTGACCTTAAGGTCAAAGCACAGGGTACTTAGGTGTGAGTAGAACAGAAGGAGCTTAAATAACCATGATTTGCACATATGGACCGAACAGGACTGTAGCACTGGCATTTCATTTTTCAAAGTGAATTTAGAGAAGAAGCAACTATGTGCCAAATACCTCTCCAGCTAGTCTTTGTTGCTTACTTAGAAAAACAACCAACTCTTTTCCCCCTGTATTGTTTTCCAGTAATCACTGGTACTATTTTAAACCTGGCGTAAACTTTTACATTGTGCTGCTTGTTAGTCACCAGTTTTGCTTAAGATCACATTAGGATCTTTGTAAATCAGAGTCATAGGATAAACCCATTTCTCACTGTGCAAATTTTAATTTGGCACAGGCAATAAAAAAAAGTGTGTGTCATAAAGACTCCTGTAAAACTCCATGCCATGTGTAATGTCCTGATATAAAACTTCTGAAGTAACTGGCCCTGCTCTTCCAAATTATTGCAGTATGCTGCAGTCTTTTAAGATATTCCAGGGTACCTTTTCTTCACTCAGCAACTGACACTACTCTATCATCTGTTGACAAGCGTAATTGACAAACTGAGAAGCAAGTTTAAAAAAAAAAACCAACCCAAAAACCAAACAACAAAAGAACAAACCACCCCCAAAACAAAAAAAAAATCCTCCAACCGTTGCTGCAGTCAAGGTATTTTGAGTCAGTTGGTGCAGTGATACTGTGTTCACTACAGCACCAGGGTATCAGCCATCTGCACTGCTCCCAAGGTTAAAATCCAATGTCAGGAGAACTGCAAGGCATCTACATGCCATCTCAGGAGAGTTCCTGAATTACTGGTGAAATAAAGTTGTGGGCACTTTCTTTCTTTATCTCCAGCAAAAAGCCACGAACTGCTTGTAATATATTGCATATGACAAGACATGATCCTCTACATTACATGTGTTGTGGAGTAATGTCACGGGAATGCAGGATTTCAAATGAGTGTTACGAATCCTACAGCATCAGGAGTATTAAACAGCACTAGCATCCGCAAAGAACGTTTTCACTGTGTTAGGATTATTTTTTGGGATTTTTTTCTAGTTTCTCGGAGTCATCCACAAACCACTGAAATGCTACAGTATAGAATATATAAACACTGGCAAATATTTTCAATTCTAAAGGAAATGCTTTATGTGTCTATTAAAAAACAAGCTACAGAGGTGTTATGAAAAGGAATCTAACAAGTTCACTTTGATTTCAATGTCAGCTGAGTATCCAAATCCCAGAGGCTCTTATACTTCCTCTCCCTACCCCCTTACAGTGTTGTTTTTGGTATCTTGGCAGCACGATGCAACAACAGGGAGACACCTCTCAATTCACTGAAGTACCAGGAGTAAGCAGCTCGGTCAGGCTGATGAGAACTCCCTGTCCGTGCCCCTTGTTCCACTAAGTGCAGAATGGAGGCACTTCAAGCTGAGTGAATGTGAGCCAGTGAGTGTCTTGTATGTCTGAGCACCAAGGCATGACGTCTAAGTAGAGTCACAGCCACTATGCCTGCAGTCTTGCTTCTCTGTACTGTATTTACTACACTGCTATTCTCGGTAGTGGAACAGATTAGTTGCTGATGCTTGGCTCTCCTGCATCAGCCTACGCGCTCTCATTGAAGTAATGGGGTCAACCTGCTCGCTCCTACATGCGTATGCACATACACAGAGGAGGTTTTGCACTTAAGGATGTTATTTTTAATTCATGTGCAGCTCTCCCTGTTTGGAGAAGGAAGAGGGCTGTTATACAACTAGCTGTTTAAGCAGCAAACTCTGTCTCAAAGACAGCATGTCTTTGAATAAAAGATATAAGGCATACATCTTCATATGAATATGGAAATAAAAGGTACATATGAATAAAAGCTATAGCTAAAAACTATGAGCTAAAAGATCAGGGGTAAGATGATGTCTTTTCCAGGCACTGTTAGATGAAGATAATGCAGTGGGTACGTGGCATATCTGTCAATGCAGTGAATTCCTACCTACCCTTGCAATTAGTGGATGAATTCTTTGTAAGCAGTTTGTGAAGTTCATAGTGGATGCTTTACTGTAAGTCTCCTCAGAAAGCTGCTGACTCATATTTTTTATATAAAAATACTCATAACAGTGCTCCCCTTATATAATCAAAGAACACAGTTAATGCCTTTCCACTTCTTTATACTATTGTACTGTGGTATAACAATATTAATTATTAGTACATGCTACTGAAAATGAAAAATTCATCTCTGGTTGTGGGGGAACACTTGAATCTCTGCTGCAGGCAGCAGCTCTGTCTTTCTTACCTTCAGCTGCCTTGATGGTGTATCCATTCTCTTCATTTGGTGGCACTTCCAGAAGCTGCATGACCCTGTCCAGCAAACCATGGATAATCTCAAAGCCCGGGCTCTTGTTGTAATAAACGGCACAGAAATGCCTGTAATTTTTTGCACCTACATCTGAAGAAGGAAACAAATATGTTATCTGAGAAACGTTCTCACACTTTAAACTTTGCTTTTTGTCTGCTGAGCTGTGAGGTGTTTGTGGATGAAAGGAGAAGTGACGATGTTAAAAGGCTTCTCTCATACAGTCTCAGGAAAGAACAGGATTTCTTCAACCCACTGGAATCTCGCAGAACTGTAAAGAAAGATTTAAAGTATCCTAGGCCTCGAGCAGGAAATACTTGTATTTAACAAGCTTACCTTCTATGTGGTGACAGGTACCAAGCATATAGTTAGTGTTAAAGAAATTAAAACCAGATGAACCAAAATTCAAATACTCAGTAAACATCAGGCAACCTGTGGCACTAAATATTTACAGAACTCAGCTGCAGTGTAAGTACCAGTGTGTAACAGCTAGCCCACAGCTTGAAATGAGTGCTAATGTCAGCACAGTGATCTATGAAAAGATCTAAATTCACACAGGTTTCCAAATCACAACCGATGCTTTTCACGATCAACTCACCCAACCCTGAAACCAAATCTCTATGAAAACCATACTGCATTTCACTAACTCAAGACTGTGACACGAGGGTTTCCCACTTTGGAGAGTTCCTCAGCTCCAAGCCCTGCTTTCTCCCTGCTATAAGTTTCCTACTTTGTTTTCATCAAAATACTTCCCCCACTTCAAAATGAGAATGTCGTAGTGAGCAGTTGTAACTTGTACTTTTAGGCTGCCCCGCTGCAATGTATGTTCTCAAGGGTCACCGTGGCCCACTGTGAAGCTCTACACATTGTGGGTTTCAGCATGTTCTGTTTTTGAGGGGAACAATCTAGGAACAGAGTAGCAAGTCTATTGTCACAGCTGCCAAGTAGAAGCAGTGCCCACTTACCACGTTCACACTGTAAAGTGACCCTGTGGGATATAAACCAGAGTGTATTTCAGCTGCAATTCAGGCAGGACAGATGTTCCAGAAGGGCACCTAAATAGCTTCAACTACTCAAGGGCATTCAATACACAGGCCAGAGCTGGTCAAAGACACAGCTTATATGCATACAGCATGGACTGCAAGCCATCAGCTCATCTCCTTCTGTACTGCACTGACAGAGTGCAACAAGTTACAGCCAGATTTTCATGCATGCATTTTTCTTCCCCATTCTGGAGTCTTCTGGAATCTGTAGACTCCTAGGTGGTCATGTCTAAATGGACATTCTCTTCTTTCTCTTCCACTTAATGGTGATTAGATATAGGAAGGAAATGTTTTTATTAATAGCAGTTATAGTCCCTAAAAAGTAGCCCTTCTGATCTATAAATACTTGTAATCTTTGAGGAGAGGGAACAAGAACTTTTTCAGCAGTGAAGGCATGAAGACAGAATGAGTAAAAAGATCAAGTCTGTCTGGTCTGCAAGTTAAAGTAGGGCAGTACAAAGCAACATGAAGTTGCATGTGTAGGAATTTTGTATTTCTTTCTGAAAATCACCCCAAAGGAAGGCACATGAAACCTGATATATGCCGGGATGAATTATGTTCCTGACACAATCAGCTTATGTACACACTGAGCATGTCAGGACCTGTAGTCACAAAACATCTCAACTGGACTTAAACGTTCCCAGAGGAAAAAAGTGGCACCATGCTGCTCATAGCAAGAGTGTGGTTAAGGATCCTTACGCAGTTAGTGACTTGGAGTTACAGCTGCACCTATGGTCTGCGATGTACTCCCTTGAAGTTCTGGATTGTATGTCAGAACTGTGTGCCTTAGACCTCAAGGAGCAGTTCTTTCCTACAAACATCAACTGTTTGCTGCTGCATCCAGTACAAGAAACATCAAAATCAGCAAGAACCAAACTCAGAAGAAGGAAAGGAGCGGGTTCTTCCCTCACAGGATTTTGTGGATGCTAGACGTTTACACAGCTCTGAGGAGGCAGAAGAAATTCATATGAGAGAAACCTGTTTCTTCTTACTGCAGACAAAGAACCATGTTTGAGTTAGGAAGTCCCTGAGCTCCTCATGGCCAGAAAGAAGGGAACACTCTGGAGGTGTTATATATGTGTACCTGCTCTCACACCTTTTCCCTTGGCAGCCGCTTCTAGTTAGTGTTAGATAACAGAGAGGTTATCTGGCTAAATGAGCCTCTGGTCTGACCCACCGTAGCTGAACTTTGTGCCTGGTACACAGTTAGCTTAAATCTGGAAGAAACTCCAGTACTCACTGTGTGTTCCCTGAATGGTTAATATCTACCACTACCATTTTCTTTAAAAAGTGGAGATTTAAAAAAAATTGCATTTTTTATTTGTTCCAACTAATCATTTATTAACCAAGAAAACTGTCACAAACCAAAACACTTACCTAGAAATTCACAGACTAAAAAGGACTGCAAAGTTCAGGAGCAACAGCCTTTTTGAGCCAAAAGTGATTAAAAACTTCTAGGGAAACAACTTGGCTATGCAGCTGCAAGTTCTCTCCACAGCCACCGAAAGCTAAACTTACGTGACAGTAAGCCTGCCTTTCGTCACTCGTGATGCTTTTCCTGACATCATAATTTGCCCCATTAATGCTAGAGAATCCAGCCCTGAAGTTAAAAGTGACAACACAGACCAGTAAAGGATGCAGAGAAAATATCAGCGAATGCAACATCTGACTTCTGGTCTGAGCACACTGGCTATTCAGTCCATCAAGCATAACTGTTTCCCAGCTCCATTATGATACCAATCAGTAATACAGTATGAATGGAGGATGATTTATTTTCAGGTTGTCCTTCTGTTGCTCAATGCATGTTTTTCCCTTTCCTAAGACAGCACATTCTTTGGGCTAGATATTCAGCAGAATGATTTCCTCTTCTCTGAGTCATTACACTAGCAGAATTTGTGACAACTCTCTGAATTTTAATTTCATTATTGTTCAGGTAGTTTGCTGTGTCTTCAGATCACTATTCATAAAGTATCAGGAATAAACATACACAACAATTTCTGTATCTCATGTTTTCAACTATAAATAATCCTTGGTAAAGAAAAAGATGTGTTTTCTAGCATTCAGAAAAGTTGTGGTATAAAGCTTACTCCTTTATTCACTACAGACTATAGGAAGGAAAAAAGTATTGCAAACTGAGGCAAAAGCTGGCGGATGTTAGAAATGCTTCAGTTCTTTGTAACTCACTTAAGAGATCTCTTGTGTCATGCCATGAAACATCTCTATTTTTGAAATGAGCCTGCCAAGTATGTCAACCTAAATTATACATACTTTTTTTTTGAGACTTCAAAGCACTTCCTGGGGATGCTGGTGAAAAACAATCAAAAGCACAGGCAGCTGGTTAGGAGTATGTGAGCCAAAAGAGTGCAGAGGGAGATAAAGCAGTGTTGTATGCTGACCCCCTCCAAATTAGAGATGCTTCAGAAAAATGACTTGTTGATCTGAAAGGGGGCACCTGCTCACTTAAACTTGTCTCTTGACATTGCAAAAATCCCAAACCATATTCTGTGTGTAACCAACATTTTCAGACAGTTTGGAAGAATGCTTCAAAATACAGCACCAGCTGTATGTGCAAATGATGTAAATTGTGCTAAATGTCTGCTACTGTAAACCCATTGGATTATCCAAAATCAGTGGTCAGAGGTGGTTTTCTAATGGATTGCCTTCTCTTGCTGTGGTAAGGAAGAGAAAGGGTAGTCTCTATGAGGGCTGGTGCTGTGAAGGGATGATTTATATGCTGAACCAAGTGGAACTATCCTCCCAGAAGTGACAGCGTTACAGGCTACCCACACAAATGCTGCGTAACGTATCCAGAATCACCGTGTTTCCTACTGCCTTGAGAAGAAACTTCTCTGCTCAGATTTGGTTCCGTTTTGTTATATTAAATCTGGCACACATTTTGTTCATTTAGTAAGTCAAACCTTTCTACCAGTTATGCTGGAACAGAAACGTGTTCAGTTCACCTTGGTGAACCAAGTTCCACGTAAGAAGGTATTTTATTGAAAAGCAGTGTGTTTAAAAGAGCTAGGTTCATTCACACATGAATGACTACTAGATGCCATTTCAAATACAGTTAATGTCAGTACTCTTCTGACCCATACTTTTCAAATTATTAATTGGAAATTTCTGCATGCCAAAATCATGAAATAAGAAAATTAAATTAGTCAGTCTGATGACATAAGCCTTCTGCAGGAAATCTCATTCCATATGTGAGAGGACAGCCCCACATTTTTCAGTGTTTGCAGAATTACTGCTACTTCTTTCTCCCCTCCCCTTTCAAACTGTTGATTAGGCAAGCTTAATTTTGGAAGTAACTTTGGGAAAGACAGTAGTTACTCTAAACTCACCATTAAAACCAATTTCAGACACCGTTAAGAGTCTGCAAGTGCTAGACCTGTAAGAGGGCTGCCCAAGAGCACAGGGTACAAAGCTGCTGCCTCACAAGTCTTTATCTTCCATCTGTTGCAATGACTCCCGTCAAATTTGAGTGCAGTACAAAACCAGCTTTTATAAAACTTTTAAGTAGTCATCTACATCAATGAAAGCTTTCAAGCGCTACAGTTAACACACGGGAAATAAAAGTAACAATTTAACTTGCAAATTTTATAAAGCAAGAATAAATGCACTCCTTAGTCCAGGATAAATAGACCCACTCTTGGCTCTAAAGAATGCTGATGCTATTCTGCCATCTGTACCACATTTTTTGCATCTAGCTAACTGCATGCCCAACAAGGAATGAGCTGCACCACCAAACAGTCTGTAGTTAATAAAAAAAGTCTACATGGCTTGCTAAAACTGCTTATTTTGCTTGGCAAGGCTTTTTTTTCTTTAAAAAACCCCAGTAATCTACAAATTAAATTCATCACCGAAGCAATTTACTTGCCATTTTGTTTATGCCTTATATAAACCTTTGTTTTGCAGATCCGAGATATCTTAAACACAACCACTACAATCTGAAACCAGATAATGAAACGACAGAACTGTTTGTGCTGCTGGTTTTAAAGTAACATCAGCCTTTCTCACTGTGAGGCAAAACTTAACTCAGAGTTGTAACTCAGCATATGTGAATTGAAGACCAGAAGTTGTAGCTTGTGGATTCCTTCTCCCCCAGTATACCACATAGAAATTAATTTAAAAACCCATTTTACAGTTCATTTTACTTAGATACGTTTTTCCAGATAAACAAGATAAATTGAAGTTTTAATTCTGTACAGTGAAATCAGCACAGAGGCCTCAAACCAGAGGAAGGATCTCAGTGAAAATTTTGAACAAATGAACTAGCTGCTTTGCCTGTTTCATGTAAAACAATTAAGGCTACGGAACAATTCAAAGGCAGCCACGCTTTCTTAGCATAGCTGGATGAAGTGGAAAGATAAGGAAACTATTTTCCTAGATGAGAGGGGAAACTTTATACTGTTGAGCTTTTTATTTGTTTATACATTTTTATACATAGACTTGCTTCATTCTTTCCCCTCTATCTGTGCTACCAATCTAATTGTTCATCTTGGTTGTCAATTTTCTAGAAGATAATTTTGGAGACCAAATACAAACGATCCTGTTTAAAGATGACAAAGATGGAAAGGGGATTCATGCTGAGACACAATGACCCCAAAATTTTCCTATGAATTAGAGGTCTCCAGAACACAACCTGCTGTTCCCAGGTTGGGGACAGCCTGCTTTTCAGCTGGCACAGCACTGCACGTCTTTGAGACTGCAGCAGTTTTAGCAGGCTCTAGTACTGCAACAGCAGCATGCCTTTGATATTTACTGCTTTCCAAGATTTGTGCCACTTAAAAACATCATCAACAGGTAGTTTCTCTCATGAGTTACATCCCTGATAAGAATACAAAAGAGCAGTATATTAAGTAAAATGGGTGCATCAACATAAGCAATTTAGTGCAAAACTGCCTTGTGGTCATCATTCCTGACAGATTTGAAGGGATGTTTAGACAACTAAAAAAATTTGCAACATACCTACTGGCACTTTCGAGAGAGCATTTAAAACACAGCTGTATCTCCAGCCACTCTAAAATCTAGCTTGTTGTACCAGTTTCTTGCACTGTGCACATAAATAAAAAGCCTCCAATGTAGTATGTAACGACTAAGTTTTTAAGGATCTACAGATTTACTTATTATTACCATTTGGTATGTAACCATATTTCCATCATCAAATATTTTGAGGAATTTTCTCTTACCTGTATTAGGATCTTTTACTACGATGTCAGAAATCTCAAAGAGTTTGAGAGGCAAGGGCATCTTTCGGTTAGCAGCAACAGTTTTCAGCAGCCCAGGAAGGAGGGTTGTCCGTGCCACCTGCAGGACAAACACAGATGCTGCAAGTGAAATATTTTCCAAAACAGCTAATTTTTTTTTTCTTTGCTTATCTGTAATACGAGTTTAAATGTAGTCAGGTGAAAATACTGCAACTATTTCTTATGTCTAACAATCTTTGCTTTAGGATGACTACAACTCAAAGTGTACATTCTCCACATGTTCTTCATACTGCATTTCCTGGAAGGGCATAGTTGTGAGCTTAAGAATAGGTATAATTTCACAGGTGCTTGAGCTGCAGTGCAGGACAGAAAAATAAAAGAAGTGAAAATAATTTCCATAAATTTAATTTCACTTATGCAAAGAGTAAATACTGTTATTTTGGAAATATTAAGTGATACCTGAAATATTACCTTGATACCTCCTTCTATTAATCAATGATACAGGCAGAATATAAGTTACAGAAATGGGTATCACTGTATGGACCACCTGTAATGCATAGAAAACATAGGCAAAGAGCCAAGCAGGAGGCAATCATATTACTGTTCTCAGACATTCACACCTGTTTCCTGTGCTCTCCAATTCATATGCTTCTGTAGAAGTGCACGTTCTTTGCTTTTTGAAACTGGAAGGGTCTGATTCTGTAAATCCAATGGAAAAAGGATGGGACTGACCGCTGCAGGACTGCAGGTAAAACCTACCCTGTGCTCAGCCACACTTACTTCTTATCATTGGTCATGCAATGTTTCTGTCTGTCCTATTTTTCCTAACCAGTGAAGAGATCCAGCTGCACACTCAGCTGGAAGAAGGTCCATGGCATCATCCAGTCCTTGTCTTGCCAGCAGAGGATAGGAGCTAGGGGAAGAGTCATTCTGAGAATCCCATCATATTTAACATCTAAAGGTGAAAGTTTGTACTGCACTGCAGCGAGTAGGCCTTTCCAGTTTTCAGGGAGACCTATAAAGTTGAGGCTCATTTTGCCACAAGGAATACTCAGCAAATAATGCAACTGCTTAGCAACATCACTCCTGCAAAGGCCTGTGGTCTTTGAAGAACAGGAATATGGTTTTGTACATGGCTTGAAGAGCTGCCACTCTGTTTCTTTTTCTTCCCACTCAGTACTGTTTTTGTGATACATTCCATATTGCTCAGTTGTAATGACTGTGCCAAATGATATATATGACCAGGTGATAATACTCAAAACAGGTTACAATAATGTCTTGCATTACTCCTTAGTTGTGGTACCAACCAGAACAGAAAATACATGAAGGTACCCTAAAAATCTGTTCCTTGAGCAGCAGCAGATTCTTTTTAGTATTAGAGAGAAAAATCTAGAAAGCTATTGCAGACACTCAAGAGAAATCTTGAACTTACATATGACTTACTGAAGATGATCTTGAGGAGAAATAAAAGCATAAATCACAAAACATTAATACCCTTATACTGCTGAAACTTTTATCAACTTTTCTAAATGGCATTTACCATTATATTTCTTAGGTAAGGAATAAATAAAGCCTTTAAAGTTACCTTCCCTATAAAATAATAAACCTTTTTTAAAAACAAACCACTCTTGAAATACAAAAACTATGGATACACTTTTAGCTATTTTAAGAGTTGTTGAGAGTATGAGACTTGAGCTCTCGCTCTCTGCTTTAGCAAAGATCAAATGACCTAGAAATGGGTATTAAAACACTCAGAGTAACACACGATTAAAAAAAAAGTAATTACGGTTACTAATTGTAAAAAAATATTTTCTATCCAGAACTCAGTAAGTTTAGAGATTGCTGGGTCCAGTAGTTCCACTCATACTGAATGGCTTTAATGGCTTTTCTAAATGCAGGAGTTTATCACTCACTGGGGATTTTCTGTAATAAGGCAGCTCAATTTTGCCACATGCTGTCATACGGAGCACGGTATTTAACTTTATGAAAAGCTAATAGTATTTCACACCAAATAAGGTGTTTCTCAGTAGAGGAGGAACAGAAAATGACTGCTAGCAAGTTTAGTACATAAATATGCACATTTGCTTAACACAGGAAAAGTAGCTCTATAGCATATAAACGTTATCTGCTGTTGGTTCCTTTCTCTCCTCTAATTATAGAATGTATAACAATGTTGCTCTCAAAACTTGACGTGAATTATCTCACCTGGCATTCTGCAGTTTTGGGGTTTGCTACGCGCACCGCTTTTGTTGTGGAGATATCCATGCCAAGTTTATCTGCAATGTCCTCTTGAGAACACTGAGAAGAAGACACAAAACAAACCACACTAGGGTCAAGTAGTTAAAATAGACAGTAAGCCAACAATGACATATGATCGTAGCATTTGCACCGCAGCCCCATAATATATGGCCTCATGTGCAACACGCATTCATAGTAAAAGTTAAGCCTCAGTCTTAAGACTATGTAGGCAAACTGGTTTATCTACAACTGTTAATTACTAACTAAAATAAAGCTAGTTAAAAAAAAAAAGTATTTATTTAGGCTTCTGCCATGGATTGTCATCTGTATTAAAAACAGAGGCTCAGATTCTACCCCCTGACTCTCAGCTGATAGAAGTACTTGATTTTGAAAATAGCACTTGTAGAGGGGCTGGTACCCAAACTTTCTCACAAACAAAATCCCTTGGGGGCTATATGGGAAGTACTCTCTATAAAAACAGGTTGGATGGCCAAGCCTTCAATTTTCATAGCCGCACAGGATTCTCACAGCTCATGCTTGCTGTTTGCATGTTTGTGAGTATTTTTAAAGCCCAAATTCTTGATATGTGTTTTTAAGCTGGTCAGTACAGCAGCACACATGCACTTATACCAGGCTCAGATGATGTCTGCACAGACAGTGACAGATGCTACTGACAAGATCCACAATACAGATTTCTGGAATTTACAGCTTTATTAAAGTATTGATGAAACCAGAGCAGACTAAGTATGTAATTGAGGATTTTCCAGTATACTGCAGTCTCCCAAAAGTGTTCCCTTTACACTGGCAGTACTCTGAAGAGTGTGTTGATAGACCAAACGTGAGGTAAGTGAGCAAATGATATTATCTGAAAAAGCAGACTTGAATAAAAAACCCCACACACAATCTAAAATGAATGCTGACCGTAAGAGTATTAAACAGTTAAACCGTATAAATCTGTATTAAACAGTTTGCAGATGTGTATCTAAACTATAGAACATTAACTAAATGCATTTTCACTAAATTGGAGCTCCTCACAGAAAGGAATGTCACTGTGTACAAGTATAACTTGGGGCTCAAACCAAAACCAGATATTTAGCACAAATAAATAAGCAGTGTTTGCTATATAACACAGGGCTATCCCACAATGTAGCCTAAATTACATTTGCCATAGTCATAGTTCTCATGTCAGTATTCTAATGAGGAGTTGGTGATGCAGCAGACTGTGGATTTTGTCATGCCATGGCAGAAATAGAAATAGGTAATGTGATAACATGATATACTGCATGATCTTACAAAACTCTGCTCGTGCAGTTCATAACGGTTCTCAGTTGTAGTGATGCAATATACTCAAAGATTTTAAGCATACTACCCATTCAGTGCTGAAAAATAGAATTATTTTTTATTATTTTTATTACATGTGTTAATAAGGAAAATAGGTCTGACCATAACATATTGTCTCCAACATGGTACTACCACAAGTAGTATCTTTGTCAAATGCTAGCACTGCAGAAAGTAATACTAGTTATTGTCCTGGTTACTTAAATGAGTTAATAACAAAATAGTGAAACTGGAATATATTTTTCAGTCTTTGGAATTAGTTCAAATCTTGCTTTTGAAGTTCCATGAAATCTGAAAGTGTTACAATTTTATTTGATCCATGTGGATTACTAACCTTGTTTGCAATACCTGAACTTCTCAAATGCATGTGTACAAGTGTAATTTGGGGCTGTGTTGTAGCAGCCTCCATCACTGTATCGTAAAATCTTTAAGACATCAAAAAACAATCCATGATGAGATAATTCCCTTTTAGAAAGTTTTGTACTTTCAAGGATGTATACTTCTGGCCATTTAGTAAGTTTTAAGTCAGGAAAAGGTTGAGAATTTTGACTGAGGTTTTAACAGAATATGTGATGGTAGCTCCTCATATGCCAACGTCCACAAACTGCACTTCAAAGCAAAGGCTCTGAGCAGATCTGGGAATGGAAAGGATTTTAGAAAATCTGTAGTGTATTTTCAATAGCTGACTGCCAATCTCCACGTATGGATTATCTATCTATCTATCTATCTATCTATCTATCTATCTATCTATCTATCTATCTAATAGTGGGTCAGGTTCTCTGATTCAGTTCACAACTGTGGTATTAGACATTATGCCAGATCTTGGTACTGCAGCTGCAGAATCCTAATTCTTGGTGAAACTACTGGCATGACTACAAGAAATAATACAGATAATATCTGCAACCAGTAATAACAACTACTATATTTTCATTTATTCTTCCATGCATAAAACACCACCAGTGGTGAAATTTACAGAGGAATTTCTCTGTCCTTAGCATGTATTTTAACTTTTCTATGGGTATTCTTAAAATAAGCTCTTTGCTGACTGAATAACCATACATCAGCTTGGTATCTAATGCAAGGAATCATGGGCAAGTGATAATATTAAAAAGAGGCAAACAGAAGCAAGGTAATCTCTAAACTGTAAAAATATCCACTAGAAGAGTATTATTTTAATCTTTAGTTTCCTGATTATCTAACTATGATGAATTTCACATCTGGTGATCAGTCTTTGGAGAGGTTTGCTGTCTTACGATTTCATCCTATTGAGTTAAACTAAAAACATTTGTTCAGCATCTATTTTCATCTCTATACTTAGAACTACGTGCCACATTAACAGTGACTCATTCAATTTCTTTGACCTAAACTCACAAAATATACTGTAACTCCAAAGCACTAGCAAACAATCACCTGCCAAAACACTAATGGATAATACTGGCACATTTACAGAACAACATATTCTCAGACCATCCTCTGCAGTTTTGGCTGCAGGGCTGTTCCAACATGCAACTAAGAAAAATATGAAATCAATATACCAGGGCAAAAGTGAGTGCTTCAGTGAATCCAGCAGCTGCCAAGTCCAGTCTCAGAAGTTCTGTGAGCTTGTTGAGGGGGAGCTAAAATGAAACAAACAAACAAAAGTTTTCCACTTCCATCTAAAAACACTTTCCTATTCTTACCCGAGGTGATTCTGCCTGTTATGTTATGGTGAATTCATGAGGGAAGTACTATGCTTGGGCATTAAAAATTTTTGAAAGCATCAGCCAGCTGCCTTTTAGGCTTGCCTGAGGAAATGAATCTCCCAATTAGAGATTTAATATGGGCTCCCTACTTAAACCCTGCCTTTTTTCAAGTACCAGCAACCACTGGTCTTTGACTTATTCAAATCAGCGGGGCATCTGTTTTGTATCCTACCCATGGTAAATACTTCTCAAGGCAAAGCATGTCAAAATATTTAATTCCTAGGTTCTGTTTTCCCCAAAGCCCTTCTGGCATGCACTAGTCATTTACTGACAACAGAGCATTTATTTGAAGGGGCAATCTTACTTGATTAGCTATGGTGTACGTTTTCGGAATAGTCATCTGAATGTTGTTATAACCATAAGCTATTGCTGCATCTTCTATGATATCACATGCATGGATAATGTCTGCTCGGGTAGGAGGGATTTCAACCTCCACATTTTTCCCATTCTCTATGACGTGTGACTTCAAACACATCCTAGTCAGCAGCTTTGCAAGGCTCGATGGAGTTTCACTGAAACAAAACAAGAGAATAGCAATTTATGGATCTTGCACTTTATCAACTGGCTTTTCAAAGTAATCAGTACTTCTATACTGCTTTATATTCTGAGGAATCTCCAAGTGCTCTATGGGTTGTACACAGATGTAGCATTCCACAGGGACCAGCGCTAATTCTGGGTCTTCAGACAGTAATTTTTCTTTGCTTCATAACAATTGTGTGAGGCCATAAAGAATCATTCACACTCCTTGAATGCTAGGCAAGAAGTCTTACAGAGTTAATCAAATTACCCAAGATAACCACAGAAATTTTGATAAATTAAAAAAACCCCACCAAACCAAAACCACACAGTGTAAACATTTCTAGAGCAATTCAATAACCAGTGTTTTGTAGGGCCTTCTTCATAGCAAAAACTGTATTTCTGTTTGCAATAACACACCTGATTCCGATTTTCTTGTTAATGAGTTCAGGTTTCACCTTCTCTTTTCGGTAAGCCAGTTCCTAAAGAAAAAGACAAAGCTTTTCAGTATCCGCAATGCCTGCCACTTCTAAAAGGATTCAATTTTGACATCTCAGTAATCTAGCTTCCAATTAGAATACTAAAATGACATCCACGTAAGACAAGTGTGGAATATTAAGCTAAACTTAGTATTCTGAGGTAACAGGATTCTTGAAAACACAGTATGTGATGCAAAAGCTGTTCTCAGTTAAGCTAGGAGATTGAATGCAGCGTGAAATCCCTGTTATTGAAACTTCCGCTAGTTTCTGATATATGCAAGTAAGGGAGTTGCTGAAAGTTTCTAGTCACTGGTTCATCCTAAGTCAAAGCCCTAAAGCAGTGAATGGTCATGCATGAGATCTCATGGTCTAGTACAGATCAAATGACTTCTAAGAGGAAAAGGAAAGAAAACTGTTTATTTCCATATTGGCACAGAAGTATCTACCCACATTTTACTTAGAAAGGTTGGAACATATTTAGGAAAGTTATTTTGTATGTATTTACTTAGATGTTTCTAGACTTCTAGGTATCCAAATCCTTAAAAACCTTCCTGCCCAAGACTTGGAGGATTTTTTGCTCTATTTTATTTATGGAAGCTACTTTGGCTACTGCAGAGATTTCTTTTTTCTTCAGTATCTATTTGAGATTCTAGGTCTTTCCTCTGTTGATTAAAGCTGGTGCTGCTAAAAGCAAAAATACCACCACAAAAACTCTCAGTAAAAATAAGTTTCTTTACCTCTAAGCAGTTTTTACTTGCTTGATACATCTGATTTTATAACACAACCCGATCTCTGTCTGTCTTCAGGAGCAGAAGGAATTGCTTTCTTTATACTTATTAAGAGAACAAAAAAGTAAGAGTCCATTACTGCAAAGAGGTCTGCCTGGGACTCTGAATGCAGGCAAACCTGGGCTTGAAGACAACATCCTGACCCACAGGCCTCTCTGTAGTTGTAGTCTATGAAGTGGAAGACTGACAAATCCAGTGTTAGAAGGTTATTGTAACTGCAGGGCATTAGAGTTTCCAGATCTGATAAGTAAGTTATGCTGAGGCTGATTTCAGTTGTCCACTGGTTTCAGCCTGAAGGAGCCCTTCCTGCATTCACTTTTCATGATTTGGAACACATAGGTTTTTAAAGGCTTTAGACACAGACTTTGACCTTTGATTGCAATCTTTACTTGTTCCTGAAAGTTTGTATCACATGATCTCTAAACCACAATAGCGGTTACCACTTGCAACTTTAAACACCTACCCTTCGGCTTGGAGCATCAGGAGGTGACAGTGAGGCTGTACTTCTGAGCCTTATCATAAATAAATTAGTAGACCTTCAGAATGAGTTTCTAGATAAGGGGAGGCTGGAGCCAGAGGAGGCTCTGAGTCGCTAATATAGAGTGCCCATCTGTGTTTTTATACTGTACCTCTGAACTATGATAAAATGCCTCTGCAGAAAAAGCTGACAATGTCACTCTTAGCAGGCTTTGTGTAAACAAAACCTTTCCCCAAGGATGAGATTTCACATCATAATGCTTACCGGATAGATGTGGGTCTTCCCATTAGGATAAACAACTTCTACTGCTTCAACACTGAGAGAGACATAAATATAGAAGTAAAAGTGGTTTTCACAGATGGCCCAAATGTAATGTGTCTCTGCATGAAGATTTATACTCACCTGAATGGCTTCTCACAATATTCACTAAACATTGTGACTATAATATCAAGGACAATTTTTGCCTGCAAAATAAAGATAAGAATTACATTGAAAGGTCATGTACTTGTGCTGAAGCAGATAAAATATCTTAAGGAAAAATATGGGGGGAAAAAAGTTTTGTCTCACACTCTCTTTTTTCTATTCTATTCTATTCTATTCTATTCTATTCTATTCTATTCTATTCTATTCTATTCTATTCTATTCTATTCTATTCTATTCTATTCTATTCTATTCTATTCTATTCTATGTAATAATTTAACCAAAATTTAAAAGCCTAAATGGAATTTTAAAAAGCTTTTCTTCTGCTGCAAAAGACATTTATGGAGCAACTTGAAATCTTTGGTTTTCAAGGTTCTAAAGCATTTGTACATGTTTGTTAAAGTCTGTTCTGAAGACACACCGGGTCTTTATTATCGGTTGGAACAGCATCTTCCCAACCTTTAGACTAATTAACCATTTAACTTAAGTTCAAGTAAGAATGTAGAGCCTGAAGGACTGTGCACTGTTTAGTAATGTATTATCAAATTACCTCATCTGCAAAATCTTTTGGTTTACAGTTTTAAGATATTAGTATAACAGAACATAATCATGAGATTTAGATCAACTCCTCAATCAAAAGAGTTGGGTTTTTTTATGCCTTACACTATAATTTCCTTTGTGTAAATGGAACAGCACTATTTAAATTCTTACTACCAAGGAAGCAGTAGCACGAAGCAGGTATTTATTGGTTTCTTAAACGCCACTCCCCAACGTGCAACTTAATTTATGTTAACGTATCACTGTGTAGTAGGGTAAGTTAAAAGCATTTCTGCATTTCTGCTCTTGAATGTCAAGATATACACTTTAGGGAAACAATGAATGCACAACCTGTATTTGAGAATAGGCAATTATAACTACTAGGCTTTCATGCTGCAGCTTTGAGTTACAGAATTTGCATATGGAAATGCTTCAATTTGACAACTGCTTGCACAGCATCCCTGCTTGAAAAAGATAACTAAGAAGAAAAAGCATTTTCTTCCTTCCCTCAGCCCAAATCTTAAGTAGAAGACAAAATGATTCTTTACAAAGACTATTCTGGCAAAAGAGGTGGTCTCAGTGAATTTTACTCTTTTCAAAGTCTTTCAGATTTAGAAAAATTGCTCAACAAGAAAAGAGCTCCTAATTTACTTAAATTCCTTTCCATACAAACTCAACGCTTGGTGTCAATGTAAACAAACGGTAAAACCAAAATCCAATAAAAATACAACACTGCCTATAGAGCAAGCCTAAAACTGTTGAAGGAGTTCCACATATAAGTCCTGACCTTATCCTGCCCTTCTGAAGTGGGACGCTGGCTCCCTGAAGTAAATGCCTGGCTATTGTAACTCTTTGTATTGCAGCCCAACCACCCAAAAAGGAAAACAATGCTATTGCAACATATCGAAAACAGGAAAGGTTCATTTACCTTTGTGATATCTGTGCCTGTGCATTCAATAAACACATTTCTGGTGTTTAAGTTTATTTTTGTATGATCTCCTAAATATGCGAAGACAAAAACATGTTAAGAAATGTTATTACTTTTCTTTCAATGACACTGAAACCGACTCCTTTTGTGATTCAAAAACAATCACTGTCACTTTCCACAGCTTAAAAAGCCACTGTCTACTGCACCAACATTCACAATTCCTACCAGAATAGCAGCTCTTTTTATTTTAAAATTTATGAGTCAAAAAAGAGGAAAGGCAGACCAGACTCACTGGCTCAGTTATGTTTTACATTGAGAGATACACCAATCTACAGGTATCTCAGTACTCAGTTGAAAAAGCAAACTATCAGAATAGTGGCCATCTGCTGCCTGTGAAGTGGTTCTGCACTTCCAGAACATCTCTCCTGGCTTCAGTAACACATGTGATGGCCTAAGAAAGCAGCCTTTGGACAGGAATTGTTTTTAAAAAGTGATTTAGCTAGTTCTGTGAATAACAAAGATGTCTCGACACTCTGCTGTTATAATATGGGGTTGTTTAGATTAGTGATTCAGGCCCTAGTACGGGTTTGTACTGGGAGTGATGAGGTGTGCACTGAAGCACATCAGTGATACACTCAAACTGTTTCTCATCTGGAAAAATTAGGGTGGAACTCAGTCTTCGGGGCATCACCTTAAGTCTCTCTCTTTCAAACTGGATGCAAAGTCACCCAGTAGTTGGTTATTCAGCTTCTGTGTTTTGGTTTCCTAACCTGAGAAACTTGGCCATGACTGAAAGCTAGGTGAACTGAAGACCATAAGACCGAGGGATCTTATATTACCTTGCTTGGATGCAGTGCTGTACCCCTTTGCAGGTGGAATGCACTCAGCATCTATGGACTCACGTCAAAGCAAATATAACCTTTCACTTAAGTGTGTTTGTAGATTATAAAAAAACCTAACAGAGGTGTTTACATTTCATTATCTGTTTGAAAAGAACCTTTAACCTGGAAGTTTCTCTCAAATACTGTTCTTTAAAACAGAGACAGGTACTAAATTTAGCTGAAGGTTTTTTCACTGATAAAATGTAAATGATATGTAATGCTTTTATGTGGAGCACCCCAAGTATGGAATGAGCCTAACAAAGAAGAATCAGACACAGAGGTTGACACCATCTGTGATTCAGAACAGTGTTCTTACAAATCCCTGTCAAAGAGTTTGATCTGCCTTCTAATAAGATTTGGATTAGTTGTTCAAGATATGGATAAGGTCACTTAGGAAAAATATATCCAAAGAGATTATCACTGCAGATTTTATTGGCCACTACAGAGAAAGACCTAAATATGCAGATATACTGAAATATCTTTGTTAAAGGAGTAATTCTTGCCATGCCATTAATTGGCTTCAGTAAACATGGTTCTCAAAAATCACCCACAGTTTCGTTTGCATTCAAAGGTAATGCATGCTTAGAAACCATGCAAGAAAAAATATTGTTTTTAAGCATTAAAGTCTTCTGGAATCACATGTGTAATAGTAAAGGGATCCACGAGAACTGACTCACATTGCTGATAGACACCAGGCTTAAGACTTAGGACATAAGTTCCCTACTATGACCATGTAAAATGGAGTACAAAACAGACTGTTACATGTATCAGTTTACAAAGTAATTTCTTATACATTTATTTTAGCTGTCTGATGAAAAATGTTTATCTATGGAAAATAAAATAAATAAAAAAGCAAGCTTTCCTGACAAAGATTCCTGTCTCAAGGAACCTGTCCTGAGTTCCAGAAGGGTATAAGAAGCCAAATGCAGAGGTTTGCAATGGGACCTTTACATCTTCTTAATGAGGATGAGAAAAGAGGAATGCTAGCAGCCCAGGGAGGCAAAACATTTGGCTACATTTAAGCTGAAAGAAGGAAAGACAACTATATGAAATTATAAATTAAATAATTTTAAGAAAACAGAGTAGTCCTTATTACACACCAGTGTTTGTTAGTCACTCTGACTCACACACAGAATAGCAGCAGTGGTATGAACTAGTCGTAAGCAATCTTACCATTGATGATTGGTGGCATGGACAGAACAACTCCGTTGCTGTCATAAATGACAGGATAAAGTGGTTTGTTTTCAATTAGGTGTAAATAGTGCCGAAGGTGGCTGTCAGTCTGGAGAAACAAAGCACAGCCTAAATTTCACATTGCCTCACTTGTGAAATTCCACAGTGCCACAATCCTTTGCAAAGAAATTAATGGGAACATAGAAAAAGGGAAGGATTGGGCTCAGGGCTAGGTAGTAATTCCCTAGCAAAACCTGTTTGCTCTCAGAAGCAGGAAAACTTTGAAATGAGAGAGCTGGAACTTTGTTTTTGGCGTTGTTTTTTTTTTTTGGGGGGTGTTTTTGTTTTGTTTTGGGTTTTTTTTTGTTTTGGTTTGGGTTTTTTTTCAGAAATTCTGAAAATTATTTATTTAAGGATTCTCCCAAAGGTGCATAGGCCATGCTGTCCAAACAGTGCCCTTGTTCACCACAGCAGACCTTTCTTGCCAAACCCATGGGCACACATTCTTAGTTTACAGGAACTTTCCTCAGAAGTGATAATACACTTTTAATCATAAATTGCTGAATACTGACACATTTATGCTTAAATTTGGTTCAAAATGTACATCTGATGCAATGAAATAGATATAATCTGTATCAAAACCAGCATTTACTTTCAGTATCTCTGAAATGTCTTGTTCCCTAGCTCCCTTTCTCATCTTTAGACAGACAGCTTTGAGAATTAATTTCTGATCAGATGTGTGGTCTGGCCAGGCATCTGTGATGATGATGATAACGGTACCATTTTCATATGTTGTCATTTAAAGTGGTCCACATAAACACTGTAAAATTATACCTGATAGATTCTTCTCCTAGTATTTACCTGGTTTCATCAGGACACTGGGCCAAGAGCAGTGCCAGACTTAACTTGAGCCTTTTACACAGCTACACTTGCTTAATAGATTGTTAGGTAAAGAATTCAACATCTTCCCCAAATAAACTGGCCAAATCAAAGTAAAATTAAAAAATCTGATATTATTTACCCCAAGCTTTCCTCAGTTTTGCATAATAAGTATCTCAGCAGTGCGGATGGATAAATATCCAGCCTTTTACAGCGCTATTAAGAACATAATGAAAAGTAGTTTTCATATTGATAAATCAGAGGGTTGCACTTAGCCACAAAACACAAAGATGTATCTTTCATGGCCAATAAAAATCAAGTATACCATGAATTTCTTATGAATAAGCAAAATGTGGGTGTTCCGTGGCTGAAACTACAGAAAATAGCTGTGGGGTTTTTCTTTTAAGGACAACTGTTAATAACAATGATATGAGAGGTGTTAAGCCATGGAGATTTACCTTCCAGCATTTAGTGCAAGAGTCTGAAAAATCCCACTTACCCTATACAGATCCATTATTTGTGAAGCTGTGTACTCCTGGGATTGATTCAATGGCTTGAATTTAATTTCAGAAGGAGCTTTAGCTGTAAAAGTAAACGGACCAGACACGGTGTCCAAGTCATGGGTACCAATTGCTACTAATGCTCTTCTCCTGGAAACAAAGAAGGCAAAATAATGATTTTACTAGTAAAATTTGGAGTTCCTTTGAGATAGTATGTCATGATGCTCTATACTCCACTGTGTTCACAGAAGTTCCTAACAAAGTGGAAGAGTAATTTTGAGAACTTATTTTCACCAATAACTTTGTAACTAATGTTAACTACACACCTAACAGTCAAAGCAAATCCAACAGGTCTGCTGCTAAACGCTTCCTTCTCAACTGTTGCATGAGGTCCAATATTTATGTTGGAAAATATTGAGAGCTGACAGGAAGAGGAAAGGAAACGGGAAGAATCAAGACAGCTGCTATATATAAATCTAATGCCTCTCTGCAATACAGATATGCAGTCCTAACGTGATAAAATCACACACAGAGACAATATACACTACTTTAAATTTAAGCACTAACCTGCAAATATTTTGGTGTAGTTTTTCTTGGAGGTCAATGAAGCTATCATAACGTTCCTTGGTGAAAGTTATATTACGAAGGACTGCAGCTACAGCATGAGGACGGACTTGTACAGTCTGCAATTTAGAACATCACTATGTTATAAATTTCAAGTACACACAATATACTAAAGTAAAACTGATAAAATTTGTGCTTTTCTTCACAAAATCCTCTTTTGTAAGGTAGTAATCCAAAGGAAAATTAATGGAAAGACATCAAAATCCCAAAGAGGGAAAAACCCAAACAAACCCACTCCAGAGGGTGGAGAGACCCTAGAAACCCTAGACACAGGGTTTCCAATATACCATGTAATAACCCAGAAGGTCAATGCGAGTACCTGAAGCTTTAATTTGACCTTCTCCCAGGTCCCAAAATAATTTATCTTCTGCTCCCTCCCCTTCCCTAAAAATAAATAATCAGTAGTGATGTTTAAATTTCTTTAGCTCTTGTTCTGCAAGTAAGATTTCCAGTCTCACTGCTCGTACAAAATTGGCACCAATCCCTATCTTGCTGGTTCAAAAACTCAAAAAATTTACAAAGGAGCAGTAAACACTTCTACCTCTTCAGTGATAATCAGCTTCTGCCCTTCACCCGGAGCTGGTATTATCTTTTCATATCTAGGAAGGTTTGTCCTGGAATAAAACCCGAATAAATAAAATAAAACTTTCTCAGTAACATTGACATGTAAATTAGCTAACTGTTTAAAACTGTTTTTCTGCAGGGTGGTAAACAGATTACTGAACTAGAGAGGAAGGACTCAAGAAGATAAAGTCATAGCAGACAAGTGAAATATATTATTTGTATTGGTATTTATTATAGAGGATCACAAGGAAGTTCCCCAGCAGATGTCTGTACAGAGGATAAATCTCAAATAGAACAGCAATTGAGCAATTTTTAGCACAGATCTAAAACACACTGAGGAACATCTGAGGAATCTGATCTACAGGTGAGATCATACTCAAAATCCAAGCAAGTGGCAAGCTTGGTTACTGACCAGAAATAGACTTGTATGTAAACAAGTAACAAACCACACAAAAATCTCACAACCCTGGGTTACCTTTCTTTAAAAACCTGCAGTCCTCGGACCAGCCCTTCAAGGCAAAGAAGATCATAACGGTTGGCAGGAACATCAATTTTATAGAGAATGGTATCGGATGCATCCTTTGCTTTTTCTTCACCTTTTTCTTTAATTATAATTTCTTTCTCAGATGTCTGAAATTAAGCAAAAAGACTTTTTAACCTGAAATAACTTCACTTTGACAGAAGTATGATTGTGAGATAAAGTATTAAGAAAAACTGCATTAATTAAAAACCTAAAGGTGTAATTTAGATTTATACAGCAAAGGACACACTGTATAGCAGAAATGATGAAACATCTAACTCTTTCTCAGGTTCAGAGATTGTAATGCTGTATACCAAAAGAAAGATTCACTATTAGAATTTGAATTTTTTAAAAAAAGAGATTATAGAATCAAGACTCCCCAGGTTAGCACACCCCAGTTGAGACCTGAGACTTTTTTTTTTGCAAAAGATTAGCAAATGACTTGTCATATCAAGTCTATTCTGAAATTAAGTGTAACATATGACGTTCAGGTATCTTTTGACAATCACTACATGTTCAGTTAATTCAAATTAAAAAGCAAAACCAAAGCAGGTCTACTTAAACAATAGTTACACAGACAGTTAACAGGGCCAGCAAATTTTCACAAGTACGGATTAGTTACAACTTGGATAACAATGTCCAGGACAAATACATTTTTGTGGATACTGCACAGAAAAATGCACACAAATCAAAGCTAAACAGATCTAGTACAACATGTTCAATACATGGTCTGTGGCCATATTTACATTGCTAAGTAAAATGAATCCAGTGGCTGAAGGCCAAATGGCACAGACTGACGACTTCCACAAAGCAAAGAACACACCATATTGCAGCCTCTCATGTCCAAGACAGTAATTTTTCTATGTCTGTTTTTCTTTTCAGACTCCAAACACCTGTGTTAATACAGTCTCTTGCAGCAGTATTTTATAAGAAGAACCTAAAGGTATGTGTTTCATATTATGCGCTGTGTGGTACAGAGACGCATGAGGAGGTTTCAGGATGAAAAACCTGCTGCAGTACTGCTAAAAGATTGTATAGGTCCAAGGGGACCTTCAAGTCTTGCCCACACTGCTTTTGCAGGACACCTGGGGCACGGTATCTGCCAAACCTAGCCTAGATATTTTCCTGGTACATGCTAGAGGGCATTGGCCAACACCGTACTAGGGAATATGTTGGAAATAATGCAATACAATCTCTTACCAAATGTAAGTGCTGGCAGTAGGCTACATCTACCAAAACAGTAACAAGTAAAAACGTTACTCACAATTTCATCGAGCTCCAAACCAAACTCAAAGCAAAGCTCATTAAATTCTTCATCAGCTGTGAAGAAAAGGTGAATTTCAGTTAATAACCAGATCTCAAACTTTTAAAGCAATTTTTTTGTGTTTTGAATGTTTTTAAACAAGGTAATGTATCCCATTTTGAAAAATAAAAAAGAGTAAAAGCAATTTAAAGAATTGTGCTGGTATCTCATCTGAATAGCAGAGGGTTTAGTTCATAATGCATTTATTGACATGTTACTGGAACAGCCACAGGAAGGCTTCTAAGCCTGAGCCTAGCTCCACTGCCAGCCCCTCAGAGGAGTTTGTGAGAGCAACTCTGGCCTGAGCAGATCAGGGAAACAGGAGTAGCTAAACAGCTTCTGGTAGGAGCTACTTTTTTAACCACTCAGCTTGTCAGACAGAGGTTGGGACAACTGTGTTACAAGTAACACATCCCCAACGTGAAAATGAAGACGTGTGCCCATGTCTGAAGAGCCCACCAACCCTCGTGGGCTAGATAAACCTGTGCCTGTCCCTATAGCCTCTTTCAGCCAGTTGGAGTGGGAAGGAGGACTGGGTGAAAACACGGCATTGATGGTTGGGATTGCTGCTCCCACCTCTTCCCTCTCCCTTCTGATTTCACTAGTGGGAGTCCCACCAGAAGCCGCAGTTTGGAAACGTGTGGTTCTGGAGGGCCTGGGACTCAAACCGCCCGTCGTTAGGCGGAAGGGTCCAGGGCCGCTGCACGGCTTTGCCTGGCATGCCGCAGGCGGCCGGGGAGCGCCTCTGAGGGACACCCTAGGCAGTGGGGAGCCTGGGCTTCCCCCGGGGCGGTCCGGCTCCGCGGACCCGGGAGAAGCGCGGAGCTAAGGGGGTGCTGTCTGTGGGCGGCGGACAGCCTCATCTCCCGCGGTTCGGTTCGGACCGGGGCGGGCAGCCAGAGGATCCCCTGGACACTTCGGCCAGCAGATGCTGTGGGCGGCTGCCGCACGCCGGCCCGGCCGGCCCCTTACGAGGCGCGGGCTCGGCTCGGCCCGGCCTGGCCCGGCCGCCCGGGATGCGGCGTGAGTCTAGCGGTGGCCCGCGCAGCCCCGTCCCACCGCGCCACTCACTGTATGGCCGGCCCAGCGCCTTGAAAATCAGGTCCCGCTTCACGCTGACAGTCGGCATGGCGGCACCCGGATGGTCAGCACTGCGCTTGCGCGACCTCCTACCGGGCCCTCGCCGCGCTGCCTGAAGGGCGCCGGCCCTTCCACCAGCCCACACCCGCGAATCCTGTCGCTGCCCGGAGCGATGGTGCGGGCGCAGTTTGGCTTGGAGTCTACGGAGCGGGTCCACCTGTCTCTTGCACCCAGGTAGGCGGCGGGCAGTGGCGCTGAGTGCTGGCAGCGCGGCGGACAGCTACGCCGCAGACGTTATCCCGTTGGCCGGGAGCCCCGTCACCGGCGTCCCTGGGTGTGAGGCGGCCGGTACGAGAGGCGTGAGGCTCCTGCGGGGATGGCGGGCCGCGGCCCTCCCGCCGCCCCGGCCCTGAAACGGGCGCGGCTGAACGGCGCGGCTACACGTTTGGGGGTAGCTCGTTCTTCGTGGCGGGCTGCGCTTGTAGGGCAGTCGCCGCGGGCACCCCAGGCTGAGCGCCGGGACTGGGTGTGCGCTGGACTCGCTGGCAGCGAGGGCGGGGACTCCCTGTGCGGTGGGAGCTCCGGTTACCCGGAGCCCCAAGCGCTGGGTATGGCGGGTGTGCGGAGGTAGAGCGGGAGCGGTGTCGGTCGCTCTGAGGAGGGAGCCCGCCAGGCGGTGCCTCCCTGGTCCCACAGTACGGGGCAGGTCCCTGCCAAGCTGCTCGGACTAATAAAGCCGCGGTGCCTCTGCCCCCGGCGCTCGGTGTCGTTTATTGAAAATAACAGGTCTGGTGGCTCGGAGCCGGGCTGCGGGAGCTGTACCCAGCTCCAGGTCTGTGCTCGCTCCTGGGCCAGGATCACATTTCCCGCGGAGGAGGAAGGTGCCTGGGGCGGGCCGCATCGTGAGCGGCCGCCTCTCCGTCCCCGCCTGCTGGGGCCGCGCCCGGGCCCCGCTGCTTCGCCGCGGCCGTGGGCAGTGCCGGCGGGGGGGGAGGGAGGGAGGGGGCGCGTCCCTGCGCCACAAGCCGGGTCCGCGGCTGCCGGCGGCAGAGCGGCTCGGCGGCGGGCAGGTACGGCGGGCTGGGACCGGGAGTGGGGCCGGAGCCGGCGGGTCCGTGCCTCCCCGCGCTGCTCTCTGCTGTCAGCATGAAGGTCGAGTTTGCCCCCATCAACGTCCCCTTAAAGAGGAGGATCCAGACAGTCGCCGTGTTGCAGTGGATCTTCTCCTTCCTCCTGCTGGGTAACTGCCTTCTGCCTTCCTGCGCTTGTCTCAGAGAGAAAAGGGAAAGAACCGTCTCTTTTCCTTACCGAGTGTCACCCTCTGGCTCCACGTGGGAGGCGAGACAGCTGGGCAGGGAGTGGATCCCCTGCCGTCCCTGGGTGGGCAAGGCCATCGCACCCTGGGCCAGGGCCTTCTCTGCCCTGAAAACCTTGGGTGGCGTTTTCTCGTCTTTTGGGGTCTGTTTCTTCCTGTGGGCTCTCTTTGTAAATGATCTGAAAAAGCTACTGACTGTGTCTTCTCACTGAGGTGCCCAGTACGCTTCTCACCGCTAACAACTCTTTACTGAACATGCATGACTAATGCTGTTTTCATTGCTGATTTTGTAAAATAACTTTATGTACTGTAGTTCAATAAAATTCTCACTTAACTAGGTGACAGAAATTACTAAGGGTTGACTGTGGAAAGGTTTTAATACAGCCACAGCCGGGCTGCGGGAGCTGTAGTCCTTGCTTGCTGTAGGAAAATGTTCTGAACAATTTTACTTGGTAAACTTTTTCTGACAGTTTTTCCTCTATAGTGAATTTTCCTAATACCTTAATAGACACCTATTACTAAACATCTATTCACAGCAGCAAATCTTATTCTCGTGGTTTGTTATCTTGAACTTGATAAAATGAGTCACTTGATAAGGTAAGCTAAGCCGTAACTCTGGGACCAGATCCATGGATTGTGTAAAGTGTCAAACGGTACTGAATGGTCTGTCTGACAAAACTCTTCTGAGGCGCGGAGCAACTGACTATCCATGTGCTACTGGAAACGCTGGAATGTTTTATGACCTATGCTTTAGGGCTTGCAAGGAAATAAGGATGTGTGCATATCTTCTGGGTACACCTTGTGAATTTGGCATCGTTCAGATGGTGCTCTGATGTGTTTCAGGCAACAGTTTTTAGGTTGTTAGTCCACAGATGAATGACTTGGGTACACGGGGAAAGCAGGGAGGTATGAAGCACCTGCACAGGTTTATCCTCAGCACTTGGCTGGTTTATATTACCTCAGAATTGTATGTGGCTGGATTATAAACAGTTCATGATTGTGGCTGCATTGTACATAGCTTGTGTCTTTAATTTTCTCTTATTGAATTAGATCTTGGCATATCCCATTATTCCAGTCTAATGATAATACAGCAGAATTTCAGTTGCAGTGGAAGGAAACAATTTTTATTCTAGCCTGGTTGGTAACAATACTGCTGCAGAAAATTCCATCCTCCTTTGCTTACTGGAGGTGACTGGGCTGCAGAAAATCCACCCTTGCTGTGGTTCAGTAGGAGAAGTAGGCAGCTGTCTTTTGCAGCTGGTGCCACTTGGGTGTAAATGTCAAGGAAAATCAACAAGAAGGTGGCCTTGTGGCTGGTTATGTTGCATATAGTGGTGTGTGCAGTCAAAATCTGCTTGGAAAAATGTTAAAATATTGGTGGAAAAATAATTCTAATAATAATGTGCTTCTGCTTTCCTGGGGTTATTTATCTTTACAGCTTTCCAAGGTGACCTTGACATTTTGTAGGTGTACCCTTTCAGTCATGGGATAGTCAGAGTGATCTGGCCAAAAAGTTTCACTTGGCTCCAGGAAAACTCAGATGGCTGAATCCTAAATGAATGGGTTGGTTTCTGTCATTCTGGATTGCCATTTTGTCCAGACTTTTCAGACTTTTTTTTTTTGTTTGTTTTCCTGCTGAGCAAAGTATGGAAATATTGTGTGTAACCTCTAGAATTCAAAAGCGATGTTTTCAAATTGTGCAATTGCAAATTGTACAAGTGAAACACTGTGATTTCATCACAGGATGGGTTGGAGGTGTAGGTGTTGTTTGGGGGTCGGAATATTGCTGGATCCAGATTATACCAAGCAAGATCAGTTGTAGATTCAGTCTTAGGCAAAAATATCTGCATGTGAAAACATGAACAGATAACAACATGTGATAAGCAATGATTCATGTTATAGAGATGCTGTTTAGAGCTGGGAGTAAATAGAGTATTGTCTCAGTTGCTGAAGCTGTTCATGTAGGCATATGGTGAGTTGCCACAGCTTAAAAATCAGACCAAGAGGACTGACAGGGGAACCCTAAAGCGTAGCGATCCGAAAGAACAAAGTTCTGTTGGGTAATGATATCCTTTAAATCTGGGGAGTGAGATGTGAAAGCGTGATTTGGCATGCAGAGGGGCAGTAAGGGGGACACTAGGTGGTTACAACTTAGAATCCATAATGTGACTTGGATAAAGACTGAAAATGAAGCATTGGTTTTATCTTCCTGGCCGAGACCCTTAAGAGTAGCTGAATTTACTGTTCAAAGCTCATTTTGTTGGCCTTTGCCCCTTGCTCTCCAGGGTCACTTGGTTGTAATGCTGCGTGGTTTCTCTGAGGCTGTGGAATTGGTGATTGGAAGCGCCCTCTTGCTTCTGTGAGTAAAGGCTACTTGCAAGTTGGCCCAAATTTTGTGCATGCAGTAGTTTTGGAAGATTGGGAGCCTCATCATCACTTGTCAAAAGATCAAATCAGTCAACAAATACTAAGCAAAATGCTGCAGCATCATGGTACAAACAGGAAAGTTCTACTTTTGCACAGTGTCCTGGCTTGGGCTGGGTCTGCGCTGCAGGTATACTGATTCTGCTGTGCAGTGTAGGCAGAGGAAACATGCCTCTGCCTCAAAAAGCCGTACAGATGTGCACAGAATTTCATTACATACAAAAGGAACCTCTTTAAAATTCTGTGTGTAAGGTCTTGTGCTTCCCTGCTCTGTACTGCAAGCTGCCAAAGTTTGCCCTCCAGAAGAAAAGACAAGTTTCTGCTGTAGCAGTGGTTCTGTTCGTTATCCAGGGGCATGACAACAAGGAAAAAAGAGTTCCTGTGTGATTTAATCTAGGTGATCCTGCTCTGGCGGGGGGGGTGGACTAGATGAACTTTCAAGGTCCCTTCCAAATCCTAACATTCTGTGAATCTGAAATACTGTGGTCAGTACATAAGAGCTTCTGGATTAGACTAGAGAAATGTCCATCTAACAGTTTTTCACCCTGTGCCAGCAGAAAATGCCGTTTGGTTTCCTTTCTTACTGTGCTCTAAATGCAGCAGGCTAACATCTAACTTCAGGTAAAGTTCCATGAGAAAGAGAAGTCATTTAAATGGGATTCTGTCCTTTAAAAGAAGAGTGGTATCAGCCTGGAGTCTATAAAACTAAAGCTGTGAAAACTGAAAAACAGGAAATGCTAAAATGATGCTGCCATGTTAATCAGAAATCCAAAACAGCTGCAGGCTGAGGCATAATTACAAGTCATTGTTTCATTGCTGAGACAGCAAATAGATGAAGTTTTGCAATTTTGGAGTACCTGCTTTGGGGAAAAAAGCTGAAATGATAGGTGTAGTTTTGTGCTTGTGATTCCTGGTAGAGGTTCACAGCTTGGCCAGGAGCTGACAGTCCTGGGGCAGCTCTGTCCCTGTCCCAGGATTGCGCAGCACCTGCATTTTTGTACTGGAATTTTGATATACGCAGAAGAAATTGTCACCATTGATAAATGCAACAGGTGTCATCGGTGTTAAGCCTGAAATTTTTGGTTTTAAGCTTGAAAATCTTTTGACCTGATTTTGGTGCAGTTAATAGGATGCCTGGTATCCTGTTAGGAACCAGGTTCTCTGTTTCTCACATACGTGTGGGGCAGTGATGTTCTGTGGTGTATGAGTCTGCGGCAGGGTAAGGCTCAGTACTGACCACTGTGAATGAGGTTCTGTTTGTACTGGGAGGTGATCAGTAGCTAGGCAGTATGTAGATCAAAAAGGTTCATTTCAAGGCAAAACAATTTAAACAAAGAAAAATCGATGAGATTTGTTTTAACTGCTGCTTTGTGGGCACTTTGTTTTCCTCCCTCTAATGTACACAAATCAAATTACAGCATCTGGAGCAAACAAAGGTAGAAGGTGGGTGGGTGAGCTTCTCTGCTGACTTGTGTGTGTTTGATGTGAAAAGGGATAGTGGCATTGGAGCATGTACAGAATTAACTGCAAACCTAGGTGACCTGGGTGGTGTCTTGATCCAGACAAGGAGAGCTGGAAATGAGAGTTTAACCCAGTGGCAAGAGTATCAGGATTTTATCTTGAGACAAGGTGTTGGGGGGGGGAGAATGGTGCATCTCCTATAACACACTTTCTACGTCCAGCCATGGTGCACATGTCTCCTTACTGAGGACCTAGGAAGCGATTGTTGTTCATGCACCCCTTTGCTTATTTGCAAAGTACTTAATAATACAAAATCGGTACATAAGAAAGCATATACTTTAATATGTATGAGGACACAAAATAATAGGCTAAAGACACTGGTGTATATTAAAGTACATCCTGTTCTCTAGTGATTAAACTTATGTGCATGTAGAATGAAGCACCCTGTTAATTGGAGTTGGCTGAAGACACTTAGGAGTTGTGGATCTGGCTTCCCCAAAAGAATAGAAATGATGAAACATTTGCCACAGAGTAAAATATTACTGCTGGAATGGTGACTTAAGTGTTGAAAAAGCAGGTGTCAGTGTAATGTATTAAAGCAAAACCCAAACATTTCCCCAAACATGTCATGATGTTTTGTTATCTGGTGCTGACCTAATTCATCAGCTGTAGCTGCCTAACTAAACCGATCTTCCTAAAAGTGCTTTTAAAAAAGCATCTCTTTTGATAGCCATGAAAACTCAAGGAAGCTCTATGAGCCTTTCCTAGCAGGCTGGCTGGTGTTGCTACTTGTTTATGTCAGCATGTGCTCATCTATCTCTGAAGCTTACCCCTGGCCCATGGGTAGGGACTGATCACAGGGTATTTACTGGTGCTTGACTGACTAGTATTTCTAGGAATGCTGCCTATGTTACATACACCTTAGGGAGGGAATTCAGCCACCTCTCTGGGTCTATTTGCACCTCATAGGAACAGAAAAAATGCCTGTGCTGTGTCGGACCAGGGGCCCTAGCTTGGCATCCCATAACTGATAGTGGCTAAGGAGAAGTAAAGGAAATGGGAAATACATAGGCTTGGTCTGGCACACTGTCTCAGGTTTTGGTAATTAGTAACTCAGGGATTTGCTGTATCCAGACCACTCTATCTACAAGTCAATAGTGTCTGTCGCTCTGTATCTCTGGTTTATCAGTATTTGTCAATGGGACGTCCGCTTGCTTGGGATCTGGAATCAGATTTTGGAGTAAACAAGCCTATAAAACAGCCTCCAAACTTTGGCACCTGAGGGTTTGCGTTTGTTGTCATTGTAGTGTGGAAATACAGTTCCTTTTGGAGGAATACTCAAATATCCTTGTGACTGGGGCTCCCAGTTGTGACCAATAAACTGAGATGGGATCTCACCTGCAGGAGACTGATACATAGACAACAAATGCTGATGATCTTTTTGATACCTAGGTCCTGGAGGTGCCCACTGAATTCATGTGGACTTTAACAATTTTCCATGCAGTTAGTTTGAATAAGTTCCAGCCTGTTCTTTGCTAGGGATGTTTTATTTTTTTTTGCTGGGGAATTTATATCTGCCACGGGTAGAAAGTGGCAGCAAGTTGATTCTGATGGAAACCTGTACAGTGACAGTACCACAGACTGACAGGATCTAAATAGAATAGACTTTTTTTTTTTTTTTTAAAGGACACTTCTCGTGTAAAAGCTGCAAAAACATGAGCTTGCTTAATCTTGGTGTGGCAGATTGCCCTGCTCAGGAACTGCCAGTGGTCTTGGGTCTTCCTTGGGTAGGACTGTTGGAGTTTTACTGTGGTATTTCATTTGCATTTCTATCCCTTTCTTTGCCATTTATGAATAATTTAGAAAATACTTCTAGAAATTAAAGCAGATTTTTACAAGGGTAGATAGTGGTAGGATAAGGGGGAATGGATTGAAGCTGGAGGGGGGAAGGTTGAGATTAGATATCAGGGGGAGGTTTTTCACAGAAATAGTGGTGAGGTGCTGGAATGGGTTGCCCCGAGAGGTGGGGGGATGC
>VXBZ01001616.1:667829-705141 GCA_013399135.1 Heliornis fulica | reverse complement strand
TGTGGCAGGGGTTTGGAACTTTATGATTCTTGGGGTCTCTTCCAACCCAGACCAGCCTGTGATTCTGTGATTTTACCTTTTTTTTTTCCTAATGAAAGCATCCACTAAACAGGGGAAATCTGTTTGGTTTTTAAATGCTGAAATCAACTTATCAGTGGTACCTTGGGGGGTTCTAGATAGGAGCAAATGTACATTAGGGACAGAAACCTCTCTGTGCAGTTCTCCTTGTGTATTCCCTCCAACATTCTGTTACAAAGCAGGACAAGCTGCTTTGCTTGGCTATTAGGACTGCTTCAGGTGGTGCTTTTGGGCAGCCATGTTCTGTGACTGCTCTGAGGGTAGCATTATAAGTATTTAAAAGTCAGAAGGGATCCATGAGGATCTGGGAGTCCAACTCCCTGCTCCTCACAGGAGTACCTAAAGCTGAGCCATGTGAACTAAGAGCATCATCCAGTAATGCTTCTAGTGGACAATCTTAGATTTGGTGGCACTCACAGTAGATATTACTCAAACATTTTTGATTTCTTAGTAACTGCAGATACGTTCAAAGCTCCTGATTGCTGGGTTCTCCCTTATTTCCCCACCCAGTGTGCTGATTTCCTGCTTCTGTCTCTGTATATTCATCTATTTTATGCATTTGGTGCCCACTGCTGCAAACCCAGAGCCTGTTCAATGTGGGAAACATCAGGTGTCCAGACATCATTGGGCAGGGTGACTGCCAGTATGGCTACCTAATGCTATATATCATATTTTTCATTCATTCCTTGCAACAGGTGAATATCTATGTTGTAAATGGGGAAGGGAAGTAAAAGGGACTTGCTAATATTGACTGGCAAACCAGACAGATGTTCACAGTCCCATGGCAGTGATTTGTCTTTTAATCCATCTTGTTTCCCTTTCCTGCTCCCTCCGCCTGCCCCCCTGCACTCTTCCAATATACCATAGAGGCAGAGATATAGAGTGATGAATTCCAAGTTATTTACCTTTTGCCTGGAATTTGTGAATTTAGGTAAAGTGGATACCATTTATTTACTCACTGCCTTATTGCAAGGAGAATATGCTGGTTTTGTGTTATAACTCATCTTGCAGACTGTTAATGCATTGAAATAATCAGGAGGTATGGTAAAAGGAATTTACTTTGCATGTCTCATTGTGAATGCAATAATAAATCAGCTTTGTCCTGCAAGAAGCTGAGCTCCCCTTAGGAAGTGCTGACAGCATGCTTATCTCCCCATGCCTTACATGCACGTAAGAACCGTGTTCTAGCTAAAGTAAAGCAGTGAGCCGCTTGTTCTCAGGCATGTGTGTCTGCATTGCATTAAATAGTGCTATCTGGTGCTCACCGCTGCTGATTTCATTAGCTCTCGCAGTGAGGATGCTTTGATCCAAAGCACCTTTCAGCTGTTTGGCTGGGAAGCTGATAGCAAAAAGCCTTGTGATCCTGCAGTGAGCCGAAAGTCCTCCTGAAAGGAAGGGTAGGAAGCAGAAATGCTTACTGATTTTTGCATAACAACTTGAAATTAATTGATTTATGGCAATTAAAACTTCTCATGCTAATTCAAAATTAGACTCTGAATCTTGGCATCCTCTCCAGACTAGTGTTCTTAGAAGGTTTCTGAGTTTCAGGATCTCTTTTTCAGAGGACAAGCAATGACTCCTCAGAGTATTTCTGTGCCCCATTTTGAAGAGCTGCTGGTATGACATTCCCGGTGAGGTCTCTCTCTGGAGCAGAGGAATTTGGTGTCATCTTTCACCTGTGTTACTAGTCCTGAAAAAATGATTGCACTAGGAACCAAAGCATTTCAGCTTTTGGGAGTTTCACACGTTGACTTTGGAGGTCTGTGGGCCTCTGTTGTTTGAGGTATTTTCCTAGAGCTCTTATGAGGTGCTGCTCTGTTGCTTGCTCTGCCCACTTCTGTGTTCTGCAGTTGTTCTCAGTCACTCTGTGACAACATATCCATTTCTTTTCCAAAAGCACAGTCAGACTAGGCATATGGGAAAGGTGGCAGAAGTTTGGTAAAAGTAAGTATTCAGTTGGAGGAAACACAGTCGTGCCCACAGGCCAAGTCATGCTCTGAACTTCAGCAGCTCGAAGGCTGCTTAATATAGGAAACCCACAGTGTGTTTTCAGCACTCAAGTTATCTCTGTCTCAAATGAGGCTGAGCTTAACTAGGATGTATGGTTTCACTGTTAGTCCATGTGCTTATTCAGTGTTTTCAGTTCTGGTGATGCTTTCATTGTGTTAGCCAAATTACTGCCTGATGTACTGCTCTTAAGTTTTCACTCTATCCTTTATTTAGGTATTTACCTCAGTGTGTATCACTGGTGTAACTCCTTTCAGGATGTAACAGGATATTGCCGGTGATGAGCTTCCATTACAGTGGCATTGCTTAGAGGCTGAAGTGGAGCCTCTTGTTGTTTTGGTCTTGTCTACTGCTCCTTGAGCAGTCACAGAGCACTTTTCACAGGGAATAGCACTCTACCATCCCTATTTTATGGGTAGAGAATTTAAGGAACAGGAAAGGAAAATGATTGCCCAGTACCACTCTCATCAGAAGAGACATTGTGCTGTGTCTCCCTTTCCCATCCTTCCTTTCCCCATTTCCTTTTTGCTCACTGGAGGATCACATCTTTGTTAGGTCTGGCTGTCTCCTTTTATTCAGCCTTAGGTAAACCAGATGCTCTCTGCTAGAGATTAGTGTTGGATCTCTCCCCTCTTACACTGAGGAGAATACAGTTTTGTTGGTCTTCAGCTCATGCTTTTGTTTTATTAAATTAAACCAATATCATCTTAGGCTTATTTGTCCAGTTGTGCAGCACAGTAAAAAATACAGACTGAGGTGATACACCTTTGCAACACTATTCACACAATGTGGGATAAGATAACTTAAATTTTTATGCATTTTGAGTAGCATCCATAATAAAAAAATCTGGGCTGGGAATTTAAGGTCTTAAAAGGAGGCTGGTGTGATTAATGCTTGATGTGGTTTCCTCTTTTGTCTCTTGTAGCAGAGTTTTGCTGCGGATTCTTTGTGATCCTGATCCTGGGCAACTTCTGGTTCCTTGCTGTTCTGTATCTGCTATGGCTCTACCTCGACTGGGAAACCCCATGCACAGGGGGCAGACGGTCCCAGTGGGTCAGGAACTGGACTATTTGGAAGTACTTTAGGGAATACTTTCCTATTCAGGTGAGTAAAAGACTTCTCACAGAATATAAGCTTTGGAACAGAGACAGCTTGAATAGCCACAAGCATGGAAAAATATCTAAGACTTATCTGTGGTAAAATTCCAGTGCTTACTCCAGGGTGAACTTACCTCTTTTTAGACATGGGAAGCCTGAGACTTAGTGATGAAAAGAGGCAGGGGCTGATTTTCTACTTGGATTCTTGGCTCACAAGGTAGTGCCTCAATGCAGTAAATGCTAGACATGATATCTTGAGACACGTTTATTTAAACTTTGTTCAGCTGTAAAATGGGACAGTAGTTTAAAGTGCTTAAAAGGAAATGAATTGTCATCAGTACTGTGTCCTGTTCATGTGCAATCTCCATACTGTGGTTCTTGAGAATCCTTCTTAGCTAAGTATGATAATGTCCTCCACTGCCTCTATTTTTCAGCTTATAAAAACTTCAGATCTGAATCCAAATCACAACTACTTACTTGGCTTTCACCCTCATGGGGTCCTGGTAGCTGGAGCCTTTGGAAACTTTTGCACTGGTCCAAGTTTCAAAGATTTATTTCCTGGGCTTACTCCATATCTTCATATCATGCCTATCTGGTTTGGCTGCCCCTTCTTCAGAGAATACATAATGAGTGCGGGTAGGTAAAAGCAGAATGTTTCAGTGGTTGCTCTGTATTTGTAGCATCTGCTTCAAGTGTAAGGTCCATTCCTGTACCTATAAGTGGTAAGTAATTTCACTTCTGAAGGGTCCAGCATTGTTGCTGAATGAAACTTCTGGTTTATGATGAATTATTGTTGCTTTTTTGCTTTCTGAAAACAGTTCTGTTTTTTCCTTGAACTGTTAAGACAGCACTATTATATCAGCTCTTTACAAGAAGAGGGGCGTATTAATTTGTAACATTATTTAATCACTGCACAGACACTTGTAAAACAAATTGAAGATCTATTTTCCCTCAAGGGCTTAGTCCTACTCGTTACAAGTATCTTTCTGGTCAAAAGTTAATTGTCTGCTCCTGACTGAGATCCCATATTGCAAATTTATATAATTTTAGTGAAGATGTAAACTAAAGACGGGAGCGTTTTTGTTTTGTTGTTGTGTTTTCCTCTGTTCTGAGTAGCACTTTTAATATAGGGGTGACATTCATGACTGACACTATGGTAATAAAAGATAACAATAACAAGCAATGAAGTTTGGGGAGCAGAAGAATGTATAATGAATTCAAGACTATTGTTTCCCCACAGTGACTTAATACAGGAGTTATTAAATATGTTAAACTAGAGCATTTGAATAAGTATGGTCTGGTGCACGAGACTAGGTTTGGGAGAGAGAAACCTACCTCTTATTCCTGCCTGCAACACAGACACTGTGATCTCAGATGAGCTAGCCAGCTGCTCTGTTGGTAGCAGTGTGCCTAGGATGCTGTTCAGATTGGGATCAGAGCTGCACATCCCCTTCAGCACACCTGAGAGCGCCCTTCCGTGCACATGCCATTTCTGAGGGGATTCATCGGGCTTGCAAAGTTACGGGGTTGGCAGTGGTAGAAGATGACAGTTTTAAACATTGCCTCTCTTGGGAGTCAGCTTTACATGTTTTTAGCATCTTGACCCATAGGAATGTGTATTTACCAGCTAGATGAGAAACAAATTGAGCTTAAAGCATACTAAAGAATAGTTAGCATGGTGGCTTGTTTTTCACAGGTACGTAGTTGATAAAACCAGAGAGGACCTTTGGTATAATATAGGTTATCAGTCAAATCATAAAGTACTTGCAAAATCTTCTGTGTACTGGAAGCAATGCTTCTAGCATATTGTTTCACCTCCCAAGTCTCTTGCTCCCTGTCCCCAAAGCCTGCCAGGCTGCAGCTGTTGACATGTGGAAGAGCAGTGGCAGCACCTCTGAGCTGCTGTGGGGAGCAGTGCCCTGTGTGCAGGTTGAGGTCTGCATCAGCAGGGAGGTGGACTTGTCCTGCAGAAGGACTGTGGCACTTGCTTTCTCTTCCAGAGAAAATGCATGCTGACTGCTGAGGAAGCATCACTAGAATTACTTGTCTCAGATGCATTTTTCAGAGTAAGAGTGACTGTGAAGACATACAAGGCAAATGGAAGTAGATTTTTACTGAGGTCTGAGCTTGCTCTAGTAGCAAACAAGTCCTGTTGGTGGCCAGCTTTCAAAACTAGGTTATAGTCATCTTCCCTTTCTGTGAGATTTTCATAATCCAGGTTGTAATGTCCCCAACAGGAGATAAAGGAGAGGGTAACAGGAGATGCTGTTTAGCGTAGAAAAGAGCATGCCTTGATACTGGCCCTTGAAAAGCAAGAACAATGCAAGCTTGATCTCTAGAATATCATCAAGACTATATTAATTCATTGCACTGTAATTAAATGTGGCCTCTGGGTAAAAGGTACCACTGTAAAACTTGTGACATAGTGGAACTCTTCGGGGGTTACCTGCAAATCTGTTTGAAAGGGGATTTTCCAAAGCATTAAGGTCAGAGAAAGACCCAAGTCGATGTTAAAGGCTTGTACAGCAGTATGTCTCTGATTAGAAGTTCTAGGATCAGCAGGAGTACCAGGAAAGCTTCATAAACTGTGCTATTTTAGCCTAAATAGATTGATGAGTGCCAGGTCCTGGTTCCTACAGAATGGGCTGATGCAGTCATTGGGAATGGCACAAGTGAGCCTTTTGTGCTTTTGATGCTGTCGTGCCATTGCCTCAGATGGAGCCGCTGCTTCATAGTGAAGGGGATCAGCTTGGCACTGTAGATCCATGTTTGAGTTAACAAGTCCTCTATTCATTCTGGTAAATCCTCTGTGCCTGTGTTTGTAGGCACCTGCTGTAAGGCTTTAGCTGCTGCCTCTCTGCAGTATGTGCTGCCATTCAACTCTTCCATTCTCAGGCACAGAATCTCTCCGAGGCGTGTTAAGTTGGCAGAAGAGCACGATCTTCCCCAAAGGTCTCAAAACTCCTGTGATAGGCAATTTAATTCATCAGTGTGAAATCAAAGGACTTACCTAAGACCAAATGTGATGCAGAATGAGAGGGTTGAACCCAAATCTTCGAACCTTGTTCTGTGCTGCAATCACTTTGAAATATCATTTAGTAATTTTAAAATACTTCTGAAGTTCCATTGTACTCATACATTAAGTTCCAGTGGTCACTCTTAAAATGTTTGCTCCTGAAGGAATGGTTTCTGCATCCAAGGAGAGCGTCTCATATGTGCTGAATAATGAAGGAGGGGGCCATGCATCCATCATTGTGATCGGAGGAGCAGAGGAGTCTCTGAACGCACACCCTGGAAGTCTAACCTTGAACATCCTCAAGAGGAAAGGCTTTATTAAAATGGCCTTGAAACATGGGTAGGTGTCCCAACTGGGCTGCTGTAGTAAGCACACTTTGAATACAGATTGACTCTTAAATACAGTTCATATTATATGTAGTAAACTTATCTAATTTGTATTTGAATTACTTGTCTAAGACGTGCAGATGTCTGGAATAGGAGCCAGTCTGTCCACCTAGATCCAATCTGGGAGTGTTGAAAACTGCCTTTGACTTTCATAATTTGTGAGCAGTAGGTGTTATTAGCATATCTTGGTGTTTTGTTTTCCTTGGTGTTTTTTGCACTAGCAAAGAGTGAGAATTATGAAACAATATTAGTAAACCTTGGCTGCTGTTGCTGAGCGGAGCAGGCATTCTTTGTTCTGTGAGTTGAAGTTATGTTACAACAGAATTTTCTAACTTTAAGAAAACAAAATATATGAGAAAGGTAGGCCCTGTTTTACTAAATCACTGGGAGTTGTGGCCAAGGAAGATTTGGTTTCACCTTTGTTCTAGAGACTTTCTTTTGAAGATTGCTATTTGCAAAAGTAAGTTCCTGGAATTTTTTTGTGAAAATATCGAGAAAATTTTTTAGTTTACTGTCAATCAGTCATCAGTGTGTAACTAAATGGGAATGGTGTTAGTATCTTTTGAGTGATTTACACAGTATAAACCATTGTGTTTGTGCTGGACTGGTCTAGATGTATACCAGAAATACTGGAACCAATGGCATGTCCTGCTAAGCTTTCAAAACAGCTCCCAGGATTGTATCACAGAATAATAGAGGTTGGAAGGGAGATCATCTACTCCAAATTGTCAATATATTGACATGCAAAGCAATAAGAGAAAAAATACTAGTTTTGAGAAATCTGTACCAGTTCTTTTAAACAGTTAACTGGCAAAAAAATTGGTCTCTGAGAAGAGCAGCTGTTTCCACACAGGATACCAAGGGCCTTTTTTTTTTTTTTTTCTAGAAACTGTTCTGTGTCAAAATTCCAAGAGGGTTTGTTACATATATCACTAAGAGCCCCATAATGGACCCATTCTCTGATGGAAAGTAACGTTTTAGTCTAGTTTGTACTCAGACACAGCAATAGTGTCTTTAAATTTGGACTTCAGTGCCTAAATGCCTAAATTATTCCAGTGGGATCCTAAATACCATCATAGCTTTTATTTTGTCAAATATAATGTTTAGAAGAGTATTTGGAGGGCAGGGGTTTTTGTTTTTTTTTTGTTAGGTTGGGGTTTTGGGGGGGCGTTGGTGTTTTTTTGTTTTTGGTGGTTTAACTTTTTGTAGTACGTCCCATAGATGTCAGATCACAAAGGTTTGTTGTTTATCTCTCATCTAAACTGATGTGGATTGAGAAACTAGATACACCGGTGCCTCTTGTAGATTGGATTTCAAAAGCATCCCCAGCGCACAACAAGATCATTTGGAAAACACGGGAACAACCTCTTCTTTCCTTATGAAGTCCTTTGTTTCAAATGATGGTCCTCCTCTTTAAGAAAGAGGTGTAGTTGTCTAGAGCACTTCTTGAGGGTTGACTGTGTCTGCCCAAACAACCTGAAACACCTCATACGTAGTCACCTTCACTACCAGGCTGCAAGTCATCCTGGCACTGAGCACTGGCAGGAGAAACAGCATGAAACATAGGAATTCTGACTTCCTTTCTGTATGGGAGGGCTATGGGACACCAGGAAGGTAGGACTCCAGCCACTGCAGCTCTTACAGCATGGTTTGCAGTCCTGAGCTCTTGGCCAAAGACTGCATCCAGTAACTGCTTCTGGTTTTAACATTTAGTTTCTAACAATTAACAAAATCTGCAGTAAGTTTCCAACTCACATGAATATGATGGGGCAAGGGTGACTTGCAGGAGGCAGGTGAGAAGAACCATGTGCCATCAGTGCCTGTTTCTGGTGCCTGTGATCTGCACCATCAAATAGCAAGGGAGGAACAGGCAATGCAGAGACCTGTGCCCTCTGGCCCAGGCTCCTGTACTGCCAACACAGAGAAACTGTGTTTCCTCAGCTACAAACTTGCTAGGTGAGGTCTGACTATGTCAGCAAAAGTTCCCTGTGCTTCTGGAAAAGGCATTTTGGTCCAAGGTAATGCAGATATCTGATATGAAGTGAAGAAATCCTAAAGACATGAAACAAATGATGAATCAGCTAACTTATCTTTAGTTACACAATCCCAAGTTACCTATTTCTCTGTCTCAACCTCCTACATAGCATCTTGCAATAGCCTTTGACAGATTAAAACAAATCCCATAGTCTGGGAGTGCTGTTGCAGCACAAGATGTTCCAGTTTGCCACAGTGTTGTAGTAAAACCGGGAGTATTTACACAGCATGTCCTGGGCATCCGATACTTCTTGTACAGGCGGCGGGGTGATCTGTGCTCTATTTGAGAGGGAACCTTTGAGCAGAGGGGAGTGGGGATGATAGTCTTTGGAAGTCCCATGGCTTGAGAAGCTGTAGAAGCAGTTTTGTCCATACCAGTGACTTTTGATCATCCACAGTACTTTTCAGCTGGCTCCCTCCTCAGGTGCTCAGAGCTCTGCAGTAGTTCATCCTGACAGTATTATAGCAATGCTGCTATTTTACAGTAAGGTTCTTCTCAAAGATATGGTGCTATGATATAGAAGCTTAGACTTAAGTACAGCAGAAAAACCCATCCTTGTATCCTTCAGAGACTTTTAAAGATTACCCTGTTCTTTTTTTTTTTTCTTTAAGCTGTGTAGAATGCTGTTTAATGAAACTAAGCATGAATCAATAAGCATACTGCAATTAAGGATTTAAATATAGTGGTGCTTTTGCCTGTTGGAGACAACTGCACTGATTCTCTCAGCAGAAGTAGTTTGTCCAGGAGCTAGGCAGTGCCTTTCCTCCCAAGTCAATTAATAAACCGAATGAGAATTCATTAGGCTGTGGAGGAGCCAAATCGAATTAGTGTAATTTCTGTGGGTAGGGTTTGACCTCTGGTAGTAACGGATTACAGCTGGTGTTTCTGAAGAAGTCTGGAGGAAGCAGGGTTTCACTGAGAATTGGACAGCAGAGGAATTTGGCACTGCCCTCGTCTCTGTAAGGATTTCTGGGTTTTATCATGGTTTTTGTGCTGAAATCAAGCGCATGCACTGCTCCAGTCAAAAGGCAGAGGAAAGCCAAGATCTGGCTTTGACACCACCCAGCTGGGAGCATTATAAGGTCAGCAGCAGTGAGCTCCTTTGCTTGCCACAGGAGAGAAGAATACACTGTAGTGGAACAAAGGTGGACATGCTGAAGTAGTGATGGATAAGATCATAATTATCATATATACCATCATTCACTTTTTATGAACAGTTGTAACAGGTAGCAACTAGCTAAATACAGCCTAAAAGCTAGTTACTAATTACATGCCAATCAAATTTTTTTTTTAAAAAAAGCCCCAAACAACCCCCCAGGATCCCAAAGCAGCTGCATATCGAAGGAGCTGATAAAGGCTAGGGCTGCCAAAGCCTTCTGTGCTGGTTGTTGTGAAACCATTTCCACACTGCGGCTATGAGCCACAGTGCAGGCTCATGTGGGATTCTCAGGGTCTTCATTGTTTTACAGAGCTCATCTGGTCCCCGTGTTTTCCTTTGGTGAAAATGAACTATTCAAGCAAGTTGCAAACCCCAAAGGTTCATGGCTTAGAAACGTACAGGAGAAGCTGCAGAAGATAATGGGCTTTGCTTTACCGCTGTTTCATGCCAGAGGAGTATTTCAGTACAGTTTTGGGTTAATACCTTACAGGCAGCCCATTCATACTGTTGGTAAGTTCCCTGTGACTCTCTAATGCTTTCACAAGTGTTTAAAAATGCATGCATGTTACTGATACCTGTTTGAACAGAAACAATTGGCTATTGTGCATCTGAGGCAAGTTTAAAATAAATATTCCCTTTATTCTTTCTTCTTAAAGTCCCATCCTCCCCCACTTTAAAGAGGGGATTCTTTCTCACTTTTCCCTTTGTCCCAGGCCAAATACTACTTTTCATGTGTGGTTATTCAGTCTTCTGTCCTCAGCAATCCTCAAAGTAACCCAAGAGGCGGTTCAGTCTACACCACAGGGCTGCCACAGCTGCTCAGCTGTTGCTGCAGATTCTGGACGCTGCAGTTTTGTAAGGTGCTCAGCACCTTCATTTCTTAGCGCCGCAGAAAGGTTGAGTGTTCAGCTGATACGTGGCCACTGCAGTGGTGCTCCAGAGCAAGGCTCCTGGAAGGAGCTGGTGCAGCCCTGCCTGAGCACTCCTCTGCACAGGGTCGAGGTGGAGAAGGGACGGAAGAGGGCACCCTTCAGCAGGCTGCGGCTTAGATGGCATTGCTGCTCCCTAGGCTGTTCCTGTCTCTTGGGTTTTTTCCTAATGGAAAGATCTGCTCATGTTTAATCAAGAGCATGAATGCCATGTCAACAGGCAGTTTGGGAGAGAGTTTTTCCCCAAAAAGCTTTTGTGAATATATTTTTTTCTTTTTTATTTTTTTTAATGGCTATAACTAGTGCTGCTGAGACCCACTCCTTTAAAAATAGTTGTGCTGGGCATCATGCAAAGGGAATAGCTATCTATCTCTGTATTTTGGATAAATAGTTTTTAGGTTCTGGGTGAAGTCAACAAAGTCTGTTTCTACAAAAGAGCAAATTGAGCTTTTCTGGTATTCCACAAGGGATGTTTAAGAAAGCCTCTCATTTAGTTGTGGGATGATTTGATTTGTAGTATGGATCAAATTAAAATATTAAAGACAAAAATGCAGCTGTTTAAATTTCATGCAGCTCTATCTTATTAGTGCATAAAGTTACATGTTTTAGAAAAGATTTATTTTTTAAAACCCACATTATGCACAAGCTGGATAAAGATGTCACTTAAAGCCAAACGGTTTTCAAAGCATTAGAATGAGAGCACTATATTTTCTGCCGTTTTTTCCTGGGCTGATAACACTTGAGAGTGTTTTGAAGCTTAAAGTGTCTTTCACTTTGAGGAAAACCTTAATCTCTGTACAGAGGTGCAAGACAGAGGTGGTCAATGGCTAAAGCATGGCAGCGCTTCAAATAGCGAGACCAGTGTCTTGTAACAGTTTGTTTGCTCTCGAGAAACCCCTTACCTTCGGTGTCCCTGCATTCTTGAGGGAGATCTTGGTACAGCTCAACTCATCTTTCAGTGTTAGCTGTGCTCCTGAAAGCTGAAGAGACACCCTGAGCTCCACCTGAGCCAGTCATCCGTGTTGGCAGCGTAGCGGGGTATTGGCGAGTTTCCTCGTGGTTCAGGAGCCGTGGGTCCTCAAGCAAAGAGATGCAATTCAGCAAAGCTAAGGTCCACGGACTCTGAGTGGTTCTGGCTTGATGAGTGAAGTACTTTTTTGTTCTTCCTGAAAATTCTTACTGCTTTTCAGAAAAAGAATCAACTCTGAAATATCAAATTAGTCAGGTTGCTTAAAGCTGCACAGAAAATTAGGGTGATGAGTACAGTTTCCAATCTCACAAGAGGTCTCCACTCTTAAGAGACTGCTGCAGAAGGGCTTAGGGGGTGGTGTGGTGTTTCCAGTCATGCTTCTAGAAATCCTGGGTGGGATGGATATTGATTTAATTCCCCATCAGATATTGTCCAATCAAGGGCTGGGCTCTTAGCCATGTAAAGTCTAGATTTCAGCGCTGTGTAGGGTGAGAGCTGTTGGCAGCCAAAGCTGCCGCAGGGAGGTGCAGTCAGGCCCTTTGGTTCTGGCTAGATTTCCCTTCCCTTTAGTCAACACCATCCAATTTGAGGTGGCAACATCTGTCAAAAGGATTTTCAGGTGTCTCTGAAAAAGCTCCTGGGTGCTCTCAGCTTTTCTCCAGACTTCCTCTGTAATCTCTCAGGTCTATTAAGCTCTTGGTGCCCCACTACAAGAGGAACAGCTGTCAGAATCTGTAGCGATCGAACAACACAAGGAAGACTGAGATCATGGGAAGCTTCCCTTGGCACATTACAGGCTTTTTAGCCATAGCTTCTTGTGGAGGAGGAGGCTGCCCTGTGGACTTCTGTGGAATTGCCTCCCATGCTTCCTTTTGCTCTCACTCAACAGAGCAGGTAGCAGGTTTGCACAGTGCCTCACACCTGGTGAACGCTTCGGGGAGTGATACTTGGGGGCAGTGTGCAGTTTAGAGACACCTCACGGGGTTTGGGGGTTTTATGTGCTACCACTCTCTAGGCTGAGGTAGCCAACAACATTTCTGGTGCTGGTGTAGCGATACCTCCAGTTCATAACAAATGGGATATCTGCATTTCCTTCAGTCCTGTTCATGTGGCTGTGTGGTTGAGGGCAGCTCTGCCCAGTGAGGCATCTCCCTCACAATGGATACCTTTAGTAATCGATGCAGACCAGAACAGGGTCAGAAGCCACAGTTTCTAAATGCTGTTTTGAACTTCTGCTGTGCTGCCCCAGATGCAAGAGAGCACATAGCCCATGAGATCGCATATTGAAGCGTAAACTGCCTCTTCACCTCAGAGCTTAACCCCTTTCTCATTTGCTCTTTTGCTGCCAAACTGAAATGATAGGAGGCTTAAAAGTTCATTTTACCTGCACTTGAGGAAAGGGAAGGAACCAGCCCCAGGGCTCAGGTTTGTGAAAGGCAGGATCAGGCCCCAGGGCAGTGCTGTATTCTGCCACCTTGCTGAGAGGTGTGGTGGAGCTGTTGTGGGAGGGAAAGCAGCTCTGCTAACTAAGAGGTGTGGTGAAACTAATGCTGTTGTGTTTGGTTTACAGTGGGAAGCCCCATCCCTGTAAAGCGGAACTTGAACCCCACCACTGAAGAGATTGAACAGCTACATGAGTTGTACCTAGAGAAACTGAGACAATTATTTGAAGAACACAAAAGAAATTATGGGATCCCTGAACATAAATCTCTCATCTTCGAGTAGCAAATTATAATTTGTAATTCCAAATCTCATGGAGGGGGGGGTAGGGGGTGCAGAAACCACGACAGTGTATCCTGAAAGATGTCTTTCTTGCAATCTCTATTTTGCAATCTGTAATTATCCTTGTATAAGGAATAATTTTGAGAGGGGATTATTAGATGATTTATTGATTTTTATCTTACTCGTTGGGGGGAGGGGAAATAATCCTTAGGGTGTAAAGCTCAAAGCCAGTGGTGTTTTGAGTTGTCCTTTGAGGTTCATCAGTTCCAGAGATACTAGTGAGAGACTCAGCACAGATGTTCTTACCACCATGGTGCCTAACCTCAACTTAGCAGAGGACGTGGCTTCAGCGTGACATCATGAGCAGGAAAAGCAAAAGCCCCAGAAGTCTGTGATTAGAACTTGAGAGACTTAATGGCATGTATCAAACATTTCATCAGGTTGGTGTCTGAATATTAAAAAAACCCTGCTGCTCTTCCATAGCAATGAAGGTGTAATAGTTGAAAGCATATAAGGCATTTACATGTGAATTCAGGAATAAATAGGAGCTTTCTGCTCTGAATGGGATATTGGTGAAAGCAGTCTGTCCAAACCAAGGAGCAGAGCCAACCTCTGGAGGAAGTACATCGTGATCTGTGTGCCTGTACATGCCATGTACATGCCTGTACATGGTCTTGGGGAGTATGGAGTGATGGGACAATTTTTGGACAAGCCATGCTGTGGATTGCCAGCTTGGAAGAAGCAGCATCTTTGGTAGCTCCAGCCTCAGAGGAGACAACAAGCGCAGGACAGGAGAAGCGTTCTGAAGAAGCCAGTGGGGGAATCATGTGAACTTTACATCTTGTGCAAAGTCAAAATGATGGTATGCCAAGTACTTCCATCGAAGGAAGGGGAGCCCAGTTTGTTTGGTCTAGTTCTGAAGCTTCACCAAGGAAAGCATACTTGCTGTGGGCCTCTTTCTTCTCCACTGGTAGATATGTGGAATGGAAGCACATGCAAAGCTGTGCTACAGTGTGATGCAGCTGAACTTGCCAAGACAGTGTCAGCACAGCTCTAGGGTGCAGCAGTTTAAGAGGATACTTTGCGTTCAAACCAAGTGTCTACACTTGCAGGAGGGTGCATCCTCTTAGTTGAAATGCCTAGGTGGTGGGGGTGTGATGAGAATTGTGGTGGTATATCATTGCATTTCTTACAAGATAAATTCTTGTATTTAAGAGCTTTGTGTGTACACGTGGATGTTGTAGCTCTGGTTTTGATGAAGACTGGCTTGCTTTAACCTGTCCTAATGCCTGAATTTTACATCAGTTATGTGCTCTGACAGGACAGGCACCAGCTTGGTGGGCAGCCTGGGGTAAGTGCAGCAATGTCCATTCAGCACTGGTGTGCCCTGAGAACAGCAGTGCTGGTTCCACAAAGGCACTGGACACAGTATGTGCTTGCTGTGCTGCAGCCTCCTCAGAAGAAATGCAGCTGGTCTTTTGGGAAAAAGTTAAAACAGTGGAGAGAAAAGATCTTAGCAAAATTATAGCATTAAAAAAAAAAAGGTTGGAAATATTTTGACTCTTGAGGAATGGACTCCTAATGAACCAAGGCCAAGTAAATATTTGCCAGACAGAGTGGATGAACATCTGGTGTCTGAATATTGAAACCCCTTCAGAAAAACGTTGCTTTCCTTAAGAGGTCTGTTCCTTCTAGTGCCTATCTGTCATACAGAGGTGACCAGTACTGAGCAGTGGATCCTGCTCTCCTTTTCTCTAGGATGAGAGAGGTATTTCTGGGAGATGTGGCTGGAATTCGTGGTGCCTGAAGGAGAGCCTCCTCCTCCCTGTCAGACTGCTGTCCATATGCCCACAATCCACCTCTACTTGAGCTTTCCTGGTGCCATGTGTGCTTGCTCTCCCTTCCAGTGCTTTTGCTGCCTGATGATTGTTATGGTGTAGACATTCCTCATGCTGTGTCTGTCATCCCCTGGGTTAAGATCTCTGAAGGACTCTGTATGCATGCAGAATATTGAGTCGTGGCTTATCATTCAGCAAAAGTGGGGTTTAGAAGGAGGGATTGAGAAGAGCAAGCTTTGTGACTGTGGATGTTTAACACAAGTTTAAGATCAGAAATGCTTCAGCCCCTGGAAGAGCATGCATCTGGGGATGTCAAACAGGGCAGAGTTGTTACCTGGGAAGAGGTCTTTAGTGTCCTGAGGATGAGCCCTGAATAGTCATTTTTGCTGAGTCAATTGTGGGAAATTTCCTTTGGATTTGTTATTTTGCTGCCTGCCCCAGTGAGTTGTGCTGATTATTCATCTTTATTATGAAAGAAGAATTTGGAGTCTGAGTCAATTTGTTCTGTCCTAGATCACCTGCTCTAATGAGGTATGTCCTCTCTTTCTCACCCTGCTCTTTTCCTATTACCTTAATGATAGAGGAACTCAGGATGTAAATTTAAAAGCTTTGGGTTGAGGATGGGAAGTAGCAGTGGATTGTTGTTGATCAAATTAGCCCAGACTTCTAGAGAATATGCAGATACTGATTTTTTGGGGCAATACCAGGTCTAGAGGGTACCCTACAAACAGGCTTACCTCCATGTTCCTTGAGAGCATCATCTGTGGGCTCTGAACACCATCCGTAACTGGTGCAGTCAGAGCAAGCGGGGATTGTGTTACTGTGACTACTGAAATTTTCATGGCTTTGTAACCCCGGAAGATGGTGAAGAAAAAATGCAATCACCAAACTGCTTAAATATATATTGTTGCTCAGTGACTTCAGTGTGTTGCTGATAATGGTTCTTCCAAACTACCTGTTATTAACAAATTATCTGGAGTATCTGGGACTAATTTAAAATAGAATAGCAGTCTCAAAACCTGATAGGTATGGTGTCATCTTAAACTTTTACCTCTGTGTTAGCGTGTAGCTTTGTAAATCAGCCCAGCAGTGCTGAGCCTGAGGTCCAGAGCCCTGAAAGCTGCAGACCAGTTGTGGCTGGAGCAGATGCTGATTTTGCCACTGCTGCAGCTTCCTGTGTTTGCTAGAGTATCAGTGCAGTCCTGGGTTGCAGTTCTTGCTTGCAGAGCAAGAGCAGGTCCCAGCAGGAATGGTGACACCCGCTGCCCTGGCTGTGGTCGGAGGAATGAGGTAGTGTCTGCACTTGGTGGGGTGTTCTTTTTGGTGCCTTTTTGTGACAGGGGTAACCCCATGGGTGCTAGTCAACAGGATGGGTGCTCAGCTTCTGCATCATGCAAGCGCTGCCTCACCGGTGTGCTCCAGTGGACGGTGCCTGCCTTTGTGGATAAGCATGTCTCTGCCAAATTCCCTTTGCACAGTCTTTATGCATCAATCCTTGAGAATTTTTGCTTTGTGAACTACAGAGCGTGTTTTACACTTTGTAACTTCTTGTGGTACCTGTAAAATATGAATGTCAGTTGTTTCAATGATAGCTGTGGCAAGGAGGTGTGATATAATAAAGGTTTGTACCAAAGTGTGCTTGCGTTGAGTGAGATTTGAGTATGCATCACCACTGTCGGGGAAGGGCTTCATCCCTTGGACCTTCAGAGCCTGACTGAATTCAAGGTTGAGTTACAAGGCTGAGGTCATAACGTGCTGAGAAACAGGGGCAGGGTGGTTCAGGGAAGGTGGTTGGGTTGCTCACTGCAGTCTCCTGGGGGCTCACCTGAAGCCAGGTTCCTGCTGGTGGCCCCAGAGGGTTAGGGGAAGAAGTGGCCCTTGTCTGTAGTGGGCTGCAGCAGCTTGCAGCCAGAACATGGTATGAAGAGGACGCAGCAGGGTGGGTGGTGGCCGAGGAACCAGTGAAATAGGAGCTTTCAGAGTTTCATTCAACTCCATTTTCAGCATAAGTCTGGATTTTAAGTGAAACTTGCATGAAGGAGTGCAAGCCTTAGTAGCTGTAGTGTAGAAAGAACAAACCCTGCGGTGGCTCCACTCAGCACTAGGATATGGGGAACCAAATAGCTGCTGGGAGTGAACAAGTGTTGTGCTTGTCTGAAGGGAGAGTGGAAAGCCGGCCCCCTTAAACCTGTGATGTGTTGGAGGGGTTTCTGCAAGTCTGACAGTGTTTGTTGTCGTTATTTATGGCGTGTCTGGGTACAAATTCCCAAGTTTGGAAAAGGCCCGTTGGGTTTTGCTACTCTCTAATTCTTTGTGGAATGATCCCATGTTGCATCTCAGTATTCTATAAGGGGGGGGGTGGCGGAAAGGATTTAAAAGGGAAGTGGCCTTGGATTGCCTTGAAGTAGTCTCATCACACCCGTGTGTGTGTGTGTACACGGGAGATGTGTCATGGCTTATCAATGGACTGACATCACATCCTGTTTTTGCTGAAATACTAAAAAGAAGTACAGACCCCAGGGGCCCCTTCTTGTGCCTCAGCTCAGCGGGCTGAGGCAGAGAAGACGAGAAACAGGAGGGAATTTGCTTAACATAGCCGTGTGCTGGAGAAACACATCCATCTACAAACGCAGCTGAGAGAAGGTGAGGACCCAGGAGGCTGGGTGCCTTCCATGCCCTAACGAGTGTTTCTTAGGTGGCGTGAGGAGGAAGGGTTCCGTTCCCCCAATGCCTGTGGTGATCAAGAAGGCCTTGCTGACTTTGTACCCCCGGTTCAGCTGGTGCCTGACCCATCCTGGAGGGCAGTAACAGCCGCAGCCGTGAGCCCGGTGCCACCTCCACGCCTGCGGCCGACTTCCAGCCGGATTTCGTCCCGACACGAGCAGAGGCCTGTTGCGTTCGGAACGGGCTTCGGCTGAGCGGCAGCGCACGGGTGGAGGGAAGCTGGCAGCGGCGGCAGACACGGGACAGGGCAGCTGGCCGGGAGGCGGGCTCCGGCCTACCAGACTCCTGCACAGGCGGGAACGGGGCCTGCGGCGTGGCGCCCGCCCGCCCCGCTAGGTGGCGCTGCCGGCCGCGGGCACGGAGCGGTCCCGGCGCTGCAGGGAGCGGGAAGGGGAAGGGGTGTCCCGTCCGCAGCCCTGCGGGGAGAGGTGCGAGCAGTGGGGCTCCCCTCAGCACCTAACAGTAGAATTGGCTGCAGTGGAAGTTATCTGAAATATATCGTCTTCAGCATAAGGAAAAAACTCTCTGGTGAACAAATATGTAGCGTTCTCAGCCCCGTAATATGTTTTGTTAGAGCAGGGTTTATTTTTCGAGACGTTCTCCTCCTGCCAAGTCAGAGGTAACCCCCCCACCTTGGGGTTCACGCTGTCCTTGGGGACAAGCAGAGAGAAGTGGGGTGTCTGATACCTAAACAGGTCTTGCCGTGGTGGCTGAGGCGTCACCCCGGTGCTGCCTGCCCCAACTTCCCGACGGACGTCAGTGCTCCTGCAGCAGAGCCGGCAGGACAAGACGCTTGTCCACATCTCCACCTGGCATCTCACCTCAGCCATCATGGACACCCAGGCTGGCAGCGACTGGCAGCAGCACAAGGAAGAGGCAGGTGTGGGCAGGAACGTCTCTGGCTGCCACCATGACTCGTGTGTGTTCACCTGTGAGCATCATCCTGGGAGAGCATCGCTGTGGCGCCATGCATGGGGTGGGGTCCCAGCTGGCAGGGCTGAAGGGAACCAGCTTCAGCCTGAGGTAGGTAGCTGCAGGTCTGAGGAGCTTCTGTCCATCCTCAGGCCTCAGGTCTCCAGCCAAGGCATGCTGTGGGAGGTTAGAAATTTCCAGATGCTTGTTCATCTTTTAATCTCACATCTCTTTTGCTTGTAACATCACATTTTTCAGAATACAAAAGACTTAGATTTCTAATGTAAAAAATTGATGCTATTTATATTTAATTATTTTTTTTTAAACACTGATTCAAATTTACTACATCTACAAGTCACATGGAATAAGAAAGGATTAAACAATGTGGAAGTTGAGCATTCTGTGCCTTGACTCTCAGCCAGCAGTAGACAGCCTGACCACCTCTTCTGTCATTATGGCCTCCATCAGACACAACTCTGTCAGCTGCAAACCAGGGAGAGAAAAAGCTGCAATTTGACCATAAAATCTGATGAGCTGGAAAATATTTGCTTAACTGTCATATAGTATTAGGGTGGAGGAAATGGGCATTATTACTCTACCTGAGTTACCGGTGGCATTGTATGAAATACCGTTGTCCTAGATACTGCTTACGAATCAAGATAACCAGCAGTGTTTACCCCTCCAGAACAGGAAAAGCGTTGCTGGAAATCCTGAAATACTACATGCCATTAATTTCTGGAACTACCCCTTTGAACACGTTTTATTTGCACTCTCTTGAGGAGTACGCAGACCGGTGCAAACACACATTGATGCCAAGGGGCATTTTGCCTGACTAGGGACTCTTTAAGTTAATCCAATTAGTCAGGAAGAGAGTTGTGAGGAGCTGCCCTTCCCAGAAGCCCCTCTCCTTTCCAACATCTCCTGCCTGTCGGGAGGACTGGCCGTGCAAACTGTGTAGCTTGCTTCAGTCTGTCGGTACTCATTTGTACAGAAATACTGGCACACTATGAGCATAGCAGCTACTGGTGTGATGTCATTCTGGCTTGCATCTTGAAGCGAGGGTGTCTTTCGTGGGACTGTCCTCTGAAGCTTCCAAGTTTTTCATCTGAATGCACAGAAGTGGGGCAAGGAATCAAAGCTGACAATTTTTTCTTGAAATGAGGGCGCGGTATCCTCCTTAAACCTGCCTGTCACATCTTGCTTTTGTGTCCGCTTCCTATGTCCGAGGTTTCTGTTCCCAGCTCTGATCAGCATCTCCTGCCTTTAAGTGACTCCGATGCTCTTGCAGAGAGCGGTTTCCCAGCCTGTTACATCAACTGCACTCTGAACAGTAGCCGACAGCACTAATCTGCATTATGTGGGATTAAACAGGCACAGTAATTAACTTGCATAAGCGCTTTAGCAACTTTTGGCCTTTGAATTGCAGCGTGCCCTGTATATTTCAGTGCAGAGACTCTGCAAGGTGGGGAGAGCGTGGTGGGCAGCTGGGGAGAAGAAAACAAAGGTGAAATTTTGGCTGCAAGCAACTTTGAGAGGGAGAAGGAACATGCACACAGCCAAGCTCAAATCCCTGCTGCCATTTATGAGGAGTCAGGGCTTGCTGAATGTCCCCAGGCGTGTGTTGCAAAGCTGAGTGGGCACTGGCATGCATAACCCTCACTGAGCCCCAGCTTCTGGGCAGAAACAGCCCCTTCTGGTCCTGAGCGGAGCTGTGCCTAGGAATTTACTCCTCCAGATTTACAGTGCTGACTCACACAAGTTGTAACTTAAACTACTTCTTACTGCTATCTTTGGGAGATTCACTTCAAAGCACATCCCTGTGCTGAAGCAAAATGCCAGTGCAGATGTGTTGGTAACTTCCCTGCCGCTGTCCTCAGGTTCTGACTTTGCTCAGTGCCTGGTAAGGCATCCTTCCCTTGAAGCATGCAGAAATAGGTACTAACCAGGGCATCTTCTCACTGGGGTATGGCAACTCTTAGATATACTTGATCATTCAAATCTGCTTTGAATCAGTCAAACAGCAGGGAAGGATGATATGTGTTTGCATTTTGTTTTTCTTTGAAAACATACGGCGCTGGGGAAAGGCCTGCAAATTGGCAGGAAGATGCGAGATTTCTTTCCCCCAGTAGATGGCACATCATCTGGGCTCTCATCTGTGGATCTTGTTCTTCAGTTTTACATGAGGCGAAAGTGAGGAGTCACCAGAGGCCAGCTGAAGTTTTCAGGGCTGGGGGAAATGGCTGATCCAGTCTGCCGTGTTGACCTTTTGGGCTTCTGGTTTGTTTGGCTTTCAGACTCGGGGCCCTCTTGCAAGCCTCAGGAATGTGTCTTCAAGACCTTTTTGCTTTCAGGAAGTGTTGTCTTTGGAGACTGGATGTTTCGGAGCAAAGCACTTGGAGTTTTGTCATTGCCCACATGACTCCAGATGCTTCAGGCACCACCGAGAAAATGCATACTGTTGGAGTCATCAGAAACCTGAAGTATGAGGGACTTCAGTACCATGCCACAAACCTTGTGGAGAGGACGCACTTCAGAGAGTCCTCATTCAGCCTCAGAAACTTGTAGTAACCCTGGAGGAAGATGCTAACAGATAATCGGCTCAAGAGGATTGCAGGGTAGGTACTGATGGTGCAGCAACTTCCCTCGTGTTTAAGACCAAATTGGATGAAAAATACATTTTCTGCTGGCTTCCCAGTCCTGTGCCAAATGCTGCTCCTCATATTCCCCAGCGGCACCCAGCACCGTCACTGCTAAAAACCAATCTGTGCATGGACTAGTGTAAAAAGTGGTAGAGAAAAAGGTATTTTAGTGGCCTGATCCCAGTGAACACCAAATTTCCTCATCTGTTGAAATCCAGAGCTGAAATCCTGCCCCTCACCTCGAGAGCTCATCTCCCTTCTTGGAAAACCACAGGTGGGTGCAGACAGCTCTGATCCTTATTGCAGTCTGGACACACTGTCAGTGGAGGTAAAGCCAGGAAGTGAGACTGTCACCAGCTTGGGGATTTTTGTTTGTTTGGGTTTTTTAAAACATTAAAGTTTCCCTTCATAGTAGAAAATGCTCCTAGATTTCTCCTTTAGATGATAATTTGTGTTTGAGAAGCTGGTATAAACTCCACAATTGATCTTTTCTATAACAGATAGGAAAATGAAAGTGACGCATTATTTACAGTGAAACTGCTAGTAAAAACCAAAGCTTGTAAGGAAATGATCCAGCTTGAATGAGCAAAACCTAAAGTATGAATGTAACGATGTATAATCACCTTGGAGTTCAACTCTCTGTTTTACTGTTGGGAATCCTAAGCCCCATGTCTTATTTTGACAAGAATCTCTTCATCTGGTTTTGTGCATGGGAGCCTGGCACTCCAAACTGTTGGGGTGCAGGTACCCAAATCAGGTTCACTGATTTTGGTACCTGCAAGGAAATCCCTGGTCTTAAAAACACTTATTATATTGTGTGTCTACAGTCCTTCACAGTGGCAGCTGGATATTGATACTGGCATGGCTGACATTTATGTGACATTACTATCAAATTTGATAATGCTATATGTGATGTATCCTTTTCAGCATTCGAAGGATGTTCTTCTGATACCGCCTGACTATATTGCTGTGTTTTCTCTGTAGGGTTTTACAGGGCAAGACAGGGCTGGAGAAAATAGAGTGGAGTGTGAAATCACCTCTTTCCATGTGAAACTGCCAATCATGTGCCATTCCGCCTTTTGAACAGTTGCATCAAAAGAGATCTTGTTCTTGAGTTTTGTGTTGCAGGACCCCCCTGACACCTGATGTAAATGCAACTCCTTTGCTTATGGCAAAGGGGTATTTGCCAAAGGGCATAACTTCAGCTGTGTGCGTTGAGTTAGGATGCTCCTGAAAGGCGAGGCTGTGGGGTGTGGTGTTCTCAGCTTCACTTGCTATCCCTGTTCAGCCTGATGCCACCCCTGACCCTGTCTGCTGTGCTGGTTGGGGAGTGGTTGGGCATGGCCTCCCCGGCGTGATGGATCTCTCATAGATGCTCTCATAGCATCTATCCTGCCCTTGCCATGTCTGTGTCCCACTGGAGTGCCCTGCGGCTCAGTCAGGGGGAGCGAGAACAGGGCTGAACCAGGCACTGACAGCGACAGGCAGTGGGCTTGGGGCTGCGGAGACTGATTAGCTTTATGTAGTCAGTGAGAGGGCAAAGCCAGCTGGCACCAGGCCATGCAGATGGACAGCTGGATTTTTAATCACTTGCATTAAAAAATAAAAGGAAAAAAAGAAAAAAAGGAAATTAATTGGAGCGTGACGTACAGCCTTCCTCAGTCATGGTTTCCGGGCTTGGCTGTGGCCACCTGTGTGTTCCCTCTTCAGCCCTGACCACAGAGGGGGCATTTGATTCCTTCTCTGTTTTGAGCTGTCATCACAATCACAAATGAAAACTGCACTCTTGGCCTCTGCCCCGAGCTGTAACCTGGCTGCCAGAGCTTATGAAAACCCCACCAGCAGACCCCCTGCAGGGCTTCATCTTTCCCCTCACCCCAAGAGGTACAGAGGTACCATTTCAGTGCAGCCGGACTGATGGGCGTTGTAACGGTGACGCTGCTATGGTGTTCGTTACTACTTGGGATAACTTTGAATCACACTTTCAGCAGAACAAGAACATTCTGTTGTGTGCTCACTGGTAATACATTTTTATCTACCAGCTATTTGGAGAAGTGGTGTTGTTAAAAGAGCAGGCTGACCTTAGGGATAGTGTGATTTCTCTGCAGCACAGGGAGATCTCTGTTCTAATAACCTCCTATAAACACTTCTGTTAAGGAGTATGAGAACATAAAGTCCAGGTCCTGTTATTATTTGATAAGGGCTTTGGTTAAGGACTTGCAGCAAGGGAGCTACCATGGATGGGAGATGTAAAACATTTAGTTAATTAATGAGTAAATAAGCAGTTACACATACAGGTATGTCCATACACATGTGCGCAACAACATGACAGAATCTCTGTAGCAAAATTCCACTCCTAATAGCTCTTAGAAAATGTAAATGATGGCTTTTCTTTTCATGAGCTTTCGTAGTTGTCTTGTAAAACACTTGAAGACTGTCTCACTGGTGTATAAAGCAATGTGAGCATTGCCATTGCTCTACTGTGTCTCAAGCCAAAGGATTACTGAAGGGAAGGATTCGATGCTCTCGGCATGCATCACTTCCATCAGCACTCTCACCATCAGTCCTTGGCTGGCTCCACCATTTACACAAACTGCATACCTGGATTCTCAGAAGTATTGTGCTTTGTACAGCTGTATTGATGCGATGAAGTGAAATCTCTCAAAATGTGTGTATATGCAAAGTTTACTTGGATTTCTGTCCTGGTCAGACTCATCAAAAGTTTCTTGATTCATCATCAATTTCAAACAGATCTTGGCAACTAATGAAAAGATCTAGATCTAGGCACAAAGATCTAGAGAGAAGTCTGGGCTGGAGTTTTCTCCTTTCCAAACTGAGGAGTGTAAATCTGGAACCTGACTTCATGGCTGGAGGCCACATGTAATTGGATGCAGTGAGCCAGCACTGTGATTTCAGCTGCTTTTGGGTCATTCCCCCTCTGATAAAAGCAAGTGAATGAGGATTAAACAAATTAATTGAGCGATGCTACATCTCAGCCTTAATTCCATGCAATGTAAGGTAATGCCAGTGGCGGCTGTGACGGCAGGCTGCTGGTATTCCCACCACTCACCTGTTGTCATGACTCTTCCTGGGGGAAGCTCCGTTCTCTGCATTCCCTAAAGCAAATCATTTCCAAAATCTGCCCGAGATGACAGATGTACCCAGAGTGAGTTGGAGGGGCTGAAGGGCTGACCTGGGCTGAGGCACAGTGGCTGAGAAAGGGTGGCTTTGCTGGGCAAGATGCTCCATGGAGCTGCAGCCTGAGATGCAGGCTGGTAAAGCTGCAAAGAAGCTGAGGAGCAACACCATGGCTGTCAATAGGACGTGAACGTCAGCCCTCGATCCGCACCTGCCTGAACTCCAGAGGTATGTGGCTACAGGGAGATGTTCTCCCCAGACAGTGTCCATAGAGAGGTTCTGTTTTGTGAGTGGAAGGGGTGTACCCACGCTGTGGTATCCACCACTGGTCTGGTGGTCAGCTGTGCAGCCCAGCAAGAGGTTTCCTGAGCTGGGCCTGGTAGAAATAAAGATGCTGGGATTTGGTCGTTAGCAAATACAGTATGTTTGTTTGGTGCATAGGTAAACGACACTGTACAGGTGACCTAGCGATGGGTTAAAAAAGCTCCATAAAATGGCTTTGTACCAAAAACCCACTGATGTGTTAAAGCATTTTGGTTTGGCTTTGCTTTCCCCATTGCAAGTCTCTCTGTGTGGCTAAGGCCATGTCTGCAATGGGATTTTAGCCTCTGCTCTGACGATATCAGTGTGCCTGGTGCCAATTGCTGGCGCAGATACGCTGCTGCTAAATACACAAGAGCTGGAGCAGCAAATACCATTGAAGATGCTGGGTATGGAGAGCACAGAGGGAAATGAGTACATGTGGGGCAGGCTATGAAGTGTGAGGATTCCAGTGACCACCTATGTGTGGTGTGTGCTGTTTTCTGCTCCTGGGATGAGCTAGAGAGAATGCAGTTCACCACTGCCAGAAAGCGAGGTGCTGCCAGGCATGAGAAGGCATGGAGTCAGCCACCCCACAGTCAGGGACCTTGGTAGTTCAGGGTATCAAGTCACATGAGCTTGGTGGCTCTGGGGCTGGTACCCAGCTGCACAGGGGCACACAGGCACATCACCCAGGTCCTTACACACATACCTATGGCCAGGCTGTGAGCTCTTCAGTGCAGCCAACATGCACTGAAGCCCATGACTCCGGCCTGAGCAACAGGGATGTGATTTTAGTTAACCAGTATTACATCTAATTGGCCCTGCTGCAGCAGAGGAAGGCTGACCTTAAACTGGTAATTCCTTGTTTAGTGGTGACTTAAAACAACTGGCTTTGGGGAGCAATTGTGCTTCCACTGACCCCAGCGAGAGGTGTCCTCCTGCCAACACCCACTGCACCCCCCAGAATTACACTGAGAATGACATCGAAGGCCTGCTGCCCTGTCTTTTTCTGCTGCCCCTTGAAGGACTGAATGAAAGCTAGGAGCAAGAGCTGCTCTGAACCACCAAGAGCTGGAGAGCTGGACATGGTCTGTGACTCCCACCCTGTCCCATTCTGGTTGGCTGAGCTAAGGCACAGGGAATGCAGACATGGAGACATGGTCATTAAACCTGTCACCAAGAGAGGCTGTTACCTCAATTAGTGCCCACAGGATGGAGTACAGGCACAGGGGCTTCCCATTGTTTTAAGGATGCATACGGTTTTCTGTGGATAACCCCTTGTTTGCCAGTTCAGGGCAGCCATAACTAGCTCTTACTGTCACAGTCTGAAATTGTAGCTCATGATGGAAAAACAAAAAGACAGAGGGGGAGGTGTCACTAAAAGCAAGTGATGAATCCTGGCACTGTCAGCATTTCTGGTGGCGTGAACATCTCCGTGCACTCAGGAGCTAGTAATCCACATCCTGGTTACTCATCATCATGTGTCTAACCATAACTATGCTTTTAGTTACTTGGCAGCAGAAGTATGCATGTGGCTTTTCAAATATGAAAAGGCCTTTTCCTTGTGGCTAGAGTCTCCTACGCTGATTTGCCAGCCTCAGAACTTTGATGCTAGTCTAGGGTAGCTGCAGTAAGATCAAGAGTTGTGTTGCATGTACCACAAGGAGTGATGAAGGGTGAAGGTGATGGGGAGTGGGGTAATGGCAGCCAAGTTGGAGCATGCGAGTTATATCCTGGGAGCAGCCTGCTCCAGAAGAAGCTGTACAGGAGGACTGGGGTTCTTGCAGGAAGGGAAAAATCAGACTTTTCTGGGCTCCCAGAAGTCTAGTTCAACAGGAGTATTACCTGAGGAGCATTGGCCTCTCCTTCCCTGGCACCAGCTTTGTTGTGCTCTTTTAGAAGAGTTGTTATGGAAATGCAATACCTGGAAATGCTAGTGGCAGCTCTCTGGCCTGCCGGCACAGCTGGGCATGGCTGATCTGCTCTGCAGCTGCCACTTCACACACGACTTCTTTGGGACCTGTGTTAGCCAGTCCCCATGGTATCAGAGCATGCAGGCATTTCCCATGTCCAAAGCCAGGTTCTGGAGGCAGTGTGTCTCTCAAAAGCCATGCTGTAAGCCCAGTTGGTTTTTGAAGTCTTTAGTTGCGCCACAGAAAATCTAAACCATGTTAATAACAAGTGTAAGATTGCATCCTTGGCATTCAGAATTTGGGGCTGTCAAGATTTCAGGCTCTGTTTACACAAGTGCTGATGTCTTATTTGCTGTTGTGGTTTTGTTTAGGTGAAGACTAGTTTTTCTTTTGTACTTGACTCACATAAATGAAACGTAGGAAAGCCAGAGGCTGGCTGTGAGGGCTGGCAGTACTTTGGGAGCTGTGCTGTGTACAGGTTGGGAGATCATCTGGCGCTTCAGAATTAAAAGCGTGGCTCTTCATTGTTCCCCTAAAGATATTCTTAAATATAATATCAGACTACTAAATAAGTGTGGTGGGGTGTAATCTGTTCCACACCGCATGATTCTTTATATATTTGCAGAACAGTATTAATCAACTTCTAAAATAAAACTGCAAGCTGTGGTTTTTTCCTTACTTAAAAAATAACTGCTCTCTTCATGCTGTTATGGCAGTGATGTTACCTTCAGTGCTGTGTACTGCGGAGGAGATGGATGGAGTAATGAAAAAGTATAAAGGGCGTCATGAATTGGTGTTGTGAACTGTTAAAGACAGAAATAAAGATGGATTAGTTTAAGCATTTTTTTTTCCCAGGAGTTTTGTTCTTTGAGATAGTCAGATGAAACTTAATGTTATTATAAAACCTGATATCCCTTGCACAAGAAAAAATAAGGAGCTAATAAGGAAAGTTGAAAGCTTTTTAGAATAAGTTTCTTAATTAATATTAGTTCTCGATGGCTTGCTTCCTTTGTCTCATCAGGAACAGAACAAATGACAGCTGATGACTGTTCTGATAATATCCTAAAACCATACAGATTCCACACATTGATTAGATATTCCACAATTTCGGTGACTACATTCATTGTTCACTGGTACATTTACATGGCTGTTAATTACAGTATCACTGGAGTAGTAGTATGGTTGTCTACTACAGACTTAAAATCTTGGAAAAAACAGTGCTCTAATTTATCCCAAATGCTAAACCAGCCCTATAGTTTGCAGCTAATTTGAAGACATCATCATACTATGGAACTAATTGCTCCTATTACTTTAGTTGTACATGAATAATGACTCAATATTTACCAGGTCCGAGGTTTGACATCCATCCAGATTTTCAAGAAATGACCTAAACTTTTATTTAGGCCTCCAGAAAACATCCTTCATTTCTACCTGTTAACATAGGAAGCAATTATCACCAGACCTTCCTGCAGTAAACAGCAGCACCTTGCTATAAGCAGCAGTAATGCTGTTGCCTGTGTTAACACCCTGTTCTAGAGGAATTTTGCAATGGAGCTCTTGGAACTGTCTCCCAGGAGCAAACCAGGTTATGGGAGGACATGACCTCAGTGAGCTGTGCTAATGGCTGTGATTTAAAATTCCAGGCATTTGTCTCAACTGGAGAAAGAGATGAAACAAAACACCTTTAAAAACAGCCCAAGTAATGCTAAACAAAGCGCAGATACAAGTCACAGTGAGTGACTGGGGGATCACCAGCCCTATAGTTTGTATATATAAAGTATGTTCAGTTTTTCCCAGGCAGGCCTAAGCACGAAAGCTTAATGTGCTACATCCTCACGTGTTTTTGTCTGCACGCGGTCCTTGCGAGCACTGGTGCTGTGGTGCTGCTGTCCGAGAGGCATGTGGCCTTGGCAACCCGACTGGCTACCAAAGACCAGCCCCAAGTGTATTGTGTTGGGTGAGCTCGAGTTTAAGAGTATAAATTCATGTTTGCTGTCTTCTTGCCAGAGGTAACGGATGTTTAGAGTGGGGTTAGGACTTCTTGGCATAGGCTGTTTCCAGAAAGGTCCAGCATCCAGTATTCAGGAGGAAATACTGCTCGTGTTTAAGATGGACCACCCTTGCAGGATTTAAGACTTGCTTGAATTACGTGTTCTCCTGCAAATATAATAGAGGTGTGGTCTCTTAAGGGAAAAACTTAGGTAAAAAATCTCTTAAAATATTCACTGCACATACTAACTATTTGTTGTTTCCAATTTGATAGACATTTGCATATATCCTACTTTCCTCTCATAGAAGTGCTCATGGCTCTGAGAGGCAGAGGAGCAAAGAGGTACAGAATGCAGTGCTTTGAGGAACAGGTGTATGATCCGTTACCTGATGAAGCAAACATTTTGCTGTGATGCAGACTGTGGTCTGCAGATGTCTTCTGCATGTGCTGTTAAGCAAGCATGGCTGTAGTCTTCCTCATGCATGAACTGTTTTCCTTAATCTTAATCCGTTTAATCCTTAGACCTTTCCTGTGTCAGGGAAAGACAAATGCTCCATATCCTCCCAGATGCCACCGGCGTGTTTCCCCTAGACCCAGAGCTCCCCAGGTCTGAACTCAGAGCGGTGTATCACTCCAATCACCGAAGAGATCCTGCTGTCTTTGGTTATTTATGCCACCTTAGACTTACCTCAGAATGATGCCAAGGTGTAGGAGGATTATAAAACCGTACTTTTATTAGTGTGCCTTCTGCAATGAAACCCTGAATGAGACCTTTCTCTTGAATCCTCCTGCCTTTATTCTCCACTAATTTTCTTTTTAGTCTCTGTATATATTCTGATCTTATTTGTTGCTGTGAGGGCTCAGTTCCATCAGCTTTCTGAAGCTCTGTAACGTTTTCTAACATGCTTCTGCAGTATACAGTGGACCATTACTATATGTAAGTATATTAGTATTTGATTTAAATTTATTTTTGTCTTTTGATCCCTTTCTTTAGCAGTGCAGTGGTATAGCATTAAAATGTAGTAAATTTTGCAGTTGCTATTACTGAATTATTGAATTTTGCAATTACTTTATTTATCATCTACTTATTCAGCACGTAGAACATAGCTGCCAGAGAAGTTCTATACCATTGTCTGCTGTCTCTGATACCAGACTTTCAATCACTAAGTAATTGCTGTGATGCAAAGGAGCACCTTGCTCAGCCAAAACTTCAATAATCCTCCTCCTCAATGAGGAGTGGTGTGAAGACTGAAGGTTCCCTTGAGCAGGAGGTTGTATGGGCTGTCTGATACAATCAGTGAGAAGCAGTGTACGTGTAGAATTGAGCAGATGTGACATTCTGCTCAGCTTTGCCAAGATGAACCCACGGACACACGAGCCCTTGAATAATCCGTTATTACACACATAGAAATGTCATAAAATGAGGCTTTAAGGAAATAGTTCCCTTTTTCCCCTCGTGTCCCAGGTGTACACTCCATGGCTGTGTGGGTGTCAGGCAGCAGCCAGCCTGGCAGGAGTCGGCATCGCCTGCAACACTGGGCCCCTCTGCTGCATCCCGAATCTATTGAGGGATTCCCTATTTCAGCTTAGTGAAATCAGAGGGGTGGCTTCCTCTCCCTATCCCTGGCAGTGCTGAAGGAGTTGATCCCTCTGTACAGGGCAGGCTGGAAAGCCACTCTTCTGAACTTCCAGTTTTAGACATGTTGCTGTGCTTCACTATGAAGAAATGCAAGTATGTTCAATGAACTTAATTGTTGTGGGCTAAACTGCTGCTAGAATGATCAATTTGTTGTGCCAAAATAAAGTCAGATGCAGGGGTTAGAATTCAAAATTGATTTCATGTATGAGTTCATAACGCACTTTGAATAATCAGATATTTGAGCACCTCGGTGTCTAAAGTCCCAAAAGGATTTTTACACACCAGATCAGGGACTTACTGCAATACTTTTCTTTTTTAAAATATATACTATACTTTGGGTTCTTAAACATCACAAGACAGATAGTACAATTGCCTATTTGTATAAAGGAGTGACCTTTGTTTTTTTCCAGGAATAACTACTTCATAGTCAAAGGTTCACCTTCTGATGGACTGGCACCATATGCATCCATCGCTTGAATGGTTTCACAGCTTGCTTCGTGATGTAGGCAAGCCTCTAAATGCTTTCACTCCTACCTTTATAATTCTGAATTAATTTCCAGTATAGCCAAGTTGAGTATAAATGAATTCAGTACTGTTATGCTTAGTCACAGCTTTGTCTCTGAAATTTGTTCTGAAGCATCTTTGTTGTTTATCTCAACAAACATCCCAGAGAAAGCAAACATGTTCATTCACCCTCTTTGGCTTCTCAGCTGGGCACTCTTCCTGTGGGGAGGATCCTCGCGTTTGAACGTGTGAAGTAATGCTATGCAAATATGATGGGGTAGTCATGACTTATTTTGTGAAATTGTGAAACAGCCTTAGACCCTCTCAAACCAAAACAGCCCATTGCAAATGCGAGGGAGAAGTTCTACCAGGAGAGCGGTTGGCACAGCAGACAGGCAAATGGGGGACCTTTCCCCAGAAGATGTCTCTGGTTCAGTCAGACATCTAATTAAGGGACAGTGTTTCCCAAATTGCTGGATATACAGGTGTTTGCCTCATATTTCTCAAATAACCCCAAACACCTGACATGCACAAAAGCACGGATTTGAGCTTCTGTTTTGGAGACCCTTGGCCACTTTTGTTTCCTGGTTGAAGTCTTAGACTGTAAAATGGTTTTTGTTTATGAAAATGTTGCATAGTTGAGTAAACAAACCCATTAAATAAAATCAAAATATCAGAAGCCTTTGCAGCCTTCACCTGATAAACTTTCAGATTGTTTTAGTCACTTGCTGTCACATTACAGGGTTTTAATGACCAGCTCTGTCTGTGATGGCAATTCTTTTCCATGGTGGTTTATTCAGAATTGCAGAAGAATGCAGGTCTGCCATGTAAAGTGTCATTTTCCCTTCTTTCCTTCTCATGTGGACGCAAGGTCATCCAGACAAATCTGGTGAGTCTTACTGTGGTGGTCTACAAAGCAAAAGGGCTCAGGGGTAGATGCTGCTTTCAGGAAGAAGCAGTTGTAAACCTGCCATGCCCAAGGCAGGGAGGGGTGTCAGGGGACAGGGCTGCAGTGTCCCCAAAGCATCCGTGTCCACGGAGCAAAACCTGGGTACATGGAGAGGTGCTAGGGAGTCAGGCTGGGGCAGCTGCTGGTGTACAAGCTGTGTGTGGGGCTCAGATGTGAACTTGGACCTGGGCTGGGATGTTTTTGTGGTCCATTTGATGATTAAAGTGCTGGTCACTCGGGACACGGCTGTCTTTGGAACCCATAGGGATCACTTTTTTCCTGCAGGCTCAAGTCACTGTTCATTGTTTGATGCTTTTGATTCCCCTTGGCTGCCTTTGACGCTGTCAGCTCCCTGTAACGTTTCGCTGGCCTAGAAAACGACAGGCGGCTTTTGAGCAAGTTCAAGAGCAGAAATAAACTCTATTTTTAATTCTGCCTCTGATTTTCCATGGGCAACACAATTTCTTGCGGTGTGGAGGTTTGCTGCTGGTGCAGAGAATGCCTTGCAGCTTGCTTTACAGATCCTAACCCTAACATCCTTTCCCCTAGTTGGAAATTTCAGGTTTGGGGGGGTTGTCATACTATTAATACCCAAACGGTGCTTTGATTTATTGCAGTAGGTTGGCAATGTGTCTGTAGTGTGAGAAAATACAAGCGAGGAATTTAAAGAAGTACTCAAGCTTTAACAAAGCTGAACTGTGTCAAGTGGTGATAAATTTTACGCTATACCCTTGATCACCTTATTATTAACGTCATCAATCTCTCTGTGAAAAGTGGCTCTGGGCATGCCCATATCACCAAATGTTCTTCTAAATAATTAATCATTTGGGGCATGTTGCCAGTTTACTGCTTTCCAATTTAATCTTAGCAACTTACTCATCTGACTTTTTATTTGGAAACAAAAAGCTTCATGGATAGGAATGCATCAAATATACTGATATGTACGTGGAGACTATTTAGCATTGAAACCACATGCTGCATGCTCCAGCAATGCCTTCCCATCTTACAAACCACAACCCCAAAATCACCAGTTCTGGGAAGGATCATTTCAGGAGCACAGGCTGTTTCTCTGCCAGACCCTACTTCCCAGCTGGCTCTCCCTGCCCCTTCAGCATGAGCTCAGGCCTCTTGATGTTTTAGGAGGGGACCCAAAATACCATGCTACCAGGATATCTTTAGAAGTAGAACATCCCAATACCAGTTTGATTATTGAATTAAAAATGACCAGGGAAAGGAGTCCATTTGTTGAAATGGGTATTGTTTGTAGCTAAAGCAGAATAAGCTCTAAGCAAGCAGTTTAAACACACTATCTTCTTTTTAGTTAAAATTCATGCAATTTAGATTAATACTGCATTAATTTGTAGAGTTCAATTATTTAAAGAATCTCAGAGAAAGTTTTCTAATTATAGAGTCATTTATTTTTCACAAGTTTGAAGGCTGCAATGAAATAAATTCTGTCCAGAGCATGGGCTTTGTCTGATCCAAGCCCTTTAATCATCTCTTCTATTTGACATAAGAAGTCAATTTGGTTTTAGTTTAACCATATGTACCTTCCAGAAGTACATATGATTTTCTTTGTGTTCCTCTGGGGATTTTTAGCTAAAAGCTCTCACATCTGTTATATCTGTCACACTGTTGGTTTCTCCATCCTCTTCCTGGGTATCAGTAGGCAGCAGCCGTCTCATCAAAGATTAATGCCAACGTTCCACGCGTATTTGCCCATTCACAGACTCTCTCCTATTTCAGTGTGGCTCGTGGTTTTGTTTTATTATTTCCCCCTGGATATTAGTTAGTATTGGCCAAATATAACATTGGCTTTCCGTTCTTTTGCCTCGTGAGTCAGTTGAGTGTACTTCTAAATCAGTATTTTCATAGATCACCTGCAAGCTTCCCTGCTATTTACTACTTGTTATTCACTCCCTGTTGCTGATCAAAACATATGGCAGTGGGTTTTTTTCCTCTTGACTGGATGCCTAAAACTTTTTGAAAGGGAAAGTGAGAATAGTTAGTAAGCTTTCCCTTCTGGAAATTAAAAAAACAACCAACAAGCACTGCAAACAAGCATTTGTGAATACATGAATATGGTTAGTAGGAGCCACGAGTGATTTCACAGATACTCCTTCCCTGACGGAATGCTCTAGGGTGATACATTAACTTCTTTCCTGCCTTTAATTGTGCTATTGTGCTTTTTAATTTAAAATATCAATCAGCTACTACTCCAACTTGTCATTTCCTATCATTGTCCGTAGCTCATATAGGAAAGGTCACTAGTGTACGCATCTAGTGCAATTTGAATTTCCAATTCTGAAGACAAGCTATCAGTCATTTTATAGGTGGCTATTGTGTCTGCTTCAAATCCCCAAATTCTTTGGTTTCCTTATGTGATACTCAGCAGGGATTCATAAAAGGAAAGTGTCACGGTGTAAATGACACATTACACTGGCATCTTCCAAAGCCTCAGCTCTGTTAAAACCTACATTTAAGTGACAAGATGCGGTAAATTCCCTGGTATCATGACAAGCTTTGCCTATGCTATACTGAAACAACAGGAATCTGTAAAGGAACTCAAGAAAAGACTGAATAAATTTTAAATCCATTTGTTGTTGTTTGTGTATATACAGATATTTCTTTTTTTTTTTTTTTAAACCTGAGGTGTCTCTAAATTTGAAGTTACTTAATTAGCATGGGCTGCAGATAATCTTTCACCTCTGATGCTGAGCTGAATTAGGAGCCAGAGGAATTGCCCAGGATGAGGTTATCCTGCCTGGGGTACTACCTCCAGCAGCCACCAGCACCAGACAGTGCAGGAGCAAATTTAGTAAATGTCATCATGGACTAATGGATTGAACACAATTTAGTCTTTCTAATTGTAATAGCTTAGGAAATGGTTTAAATATTAATGAATGAAAGTTTCAAAACCTGTTAGGATGTACTAGTTCTCAGTATTTTTTATTTGAATGGCTTACTCCTATCTAGAGTATCTTAAAGTATGGAACGCACTGGACATCTTTTTGAGACATAACAAATGTACTGTGATGAATGTCTGACTCATAGTAAGTGTACAGGAAGATCCTTGTGGGCCTGGACAGTTGGTATTTGCAGGGCAATGGAAGTGCTTCAGCTGCTTTGTGTCTGTAAAAGGCTTGCAAGCGCCTCAGTGACAGGCATGGAGTACTGGTTCGGACAGCTGGTGTTACCTCACTCCTGACACAGTAAGAACTGGGGGATGCCAACATCAAATGCCTTAAAAGCCTTCCAAACCCATCTTGCTGGGGTGATGTGTCTTCAAGAGCTCCTCATTTACCCTTAAGACTATTAAGGGTACAGCTGATCGCTGGGCCTGTTTGGAATGAATACAGCTAGTTACACTGCTAGTTTTGGATTTCACATAACTCAAGCGTTTGTTCAGCCAAACGTAAAATGTGCACAATGATGTACACTGAAATACCCTGTAATAAAACTAAGGCTGAAGCAGAAACTTCACAACAAATCCATATTTGGAGTAAAAGTTTCTTTGGAGTCTCCTGCTCATAAAATTTGATTGTACTCAGACCTAGCAGTTTTGTAAGGGCACATTTAATTTCAAGCTGTGTATTCCATGCATTTCTCAAAGCAAGGCTTTTGCTCAGTTGCTGGCAATTACCTGGGAGCACACAAGAGAATGGGGAGCTCAGCATGAGATGTAACGCTGAGCAGATGAGCTCTGCGCCATCCAGTGCTTTTATCTCCTATCTTCCTGTATGTAAAGTTGCTTTTGTAGTTTCATCCTGAACCCTCCTTGACTTGAATGACACGTGAAAGACTGCATGGCACAAATCTAGGACTCCTTTCCTCATTCTAATATTCACATTGTATTATTAACTGTCCCTAATGATGCTGGTCAATCCTTTGCCAGAAAGCCTCCTGAATTCCCTCCTATTGCAGAAATGCCCATATTTTCCATCCCTTCTCCTTCCCAGCCTGTTTATCCTTTTTTTTTTTTTTTTTTCTTTCAATGACTGTGAAACAGTTTTAATTGTAACCTCCACATACTCCTACCCTTATCCCAGGTAGCATCCCTTTTGCTTGGGCACCTCAGGACCTCTACAACTCGGGTAACTCCAGTGGATAAGGTTTTCCTGCTTCTCAGCACTGCCAGTGGCCAGCTCTTCTGTTCCAGTGCTAAGCGCACAGAATTTTTTACAGTAACTGTAANTGAGTGTCAGGAGAACAGAGCCAGGCTCTTCTCAGTGATAGGACAAGGGACAATGGGTCCAAGCTGGAACAGAGGAAGATCTATGTGAATGTAAGGAAAAACTTTTTCACTGTGAGAGTGACGGAGCCCTGGAACAGGCTGGCCAGAGAGATTGTGGAGTCTCTTTCTCTGGAGACATTCAAGACCAATCTGGATGCGTTCCTGTGTGAACTAATCAATCTGCTTGGGCAGGGGGTTTGGACAAGATGATCTTTTGAGGTCCCTTCCAACTCCTAATGTTCTGTGATTCTGTGAAAAAAACCCAAACTGACGGAGTTTGTTTTTTTTTTTGATGGAGAACCACGTACTCTGTTGACTTGCTCTTACTGAGAGCCAGTGTATTCCTCACCGCTTGGGGACTCTGCAGGTGACATTTCAGAGGAAGAAGCACCATTTAGATCTACAGCCATCCCCTGTGAGAGGAAAGAACATATATGCCTCCTTGGACATGCGGTGGCCAGCTGCAGCGTTTAGAAACGGTACAAAGCAACCCAGGGCCCTGACGGTGTGTAGGTGAGGTCGCGTTCGGCCTGCTTCCCTCAGCGTGGCCGTCGGGCGGTGTGGGAGGACAACAGCCGAGGACAACACCTGGCTGCAGGCGCGGCGACCCGCTGTAACGGCACCGTTGTTGTGGGCTGTGAACCCTTTGAACCTTCCCCACCCGGGGACTCGGCTCCGCCCGGCTCTACTGCTCATTTCTGGCACCGCTGGGTGCTCTGACGGCGGCTCTGCGGGATGGGTCGGTGCTGGCCCAGCCCCGGGCCGTGCGACCCCTGGCTCAGCTCCCAGGGACGCCTGCCCAGGGCGGCCCGTGTGAGGCGAGCGAGTTCGGGTGGGCTCTCCTGGCACACAGCCGCGTCACAGCACCCCGCAGCTCCTGACGCTAACGACGATCCTTTAACACCTCCCGCCGGCCGAGGATCAGCAGGACCCAGCTCACCTCCCGCCCACAGCTCCCTTCGCCGTGCCCAGGCCCACGAGCGGCAGCCGCGCAAGCGCGATGCCACTGAAGCGCGGCCGGGTCCCTCGGATGACGCGGCGCGGCCCGAGAAGGTGGGGGGGCAGGCCCCGCCCACCGCCGCGGATGACCTGTAGTAACCCTGTCCCGTCCCGCCCCGCCATTCCTTGGG
>VXBZ01001616.1:618896-667266 GCA_013399135.1 Heliornis fulica | reverse complement strand
GTGCGAGAGGGGGCGGCTCCAGCCCCTGCGGGGCCCTGCCGGGTCCGCGCGAAGCGAGCCAGCAGGAGCCGTGGGGAAACCCGACCGTGATTCGCGTGAAAGCGTTTTCTCCGGGGAGCTTGTGCGCACCGCTGGGTCGGTGCTCCTCTTGATTGGAGAAAGGACCCCCCTCGAACAATGAGCGCTTTATATAGCGGTATGTGGCAAGCAATAGGTGATTTTAAAAATGTTAAGGACAGCGTTTAGGTTAAAAGTGCCGCGTTCAGAAGGTGGGTTTTGGCCTATGAGCTCTGCGAATAGCAAATACGAATTTCCTGTGCTTAAATAGCCTCGTTCTCCAATTTGAAAGCACTATTATCAACGCAGTTTAGGCAAAAGCAGTGATTAATGTGTTTGAATACTTTAAAATGCTTGTTAAGGGTAAACACACTTGTTTTTACTCAAAGTATTGCACTGTTACAGATTTCTTAGGGAATATTTGAGTTGGCCTAAGGTTTTGCTTATGATGCACAAGCATCATGTAAGGAAAAACACAAAATTAGCCGAAAAGCTTTGTTTGATGTCCTGGGATTTTTGTCTTGTTACCTTCTGTGTAAATAGGCTGTTTTGTTTTTCCTCGGAATAGATGTAACATTGCATTGTGCACAAACTCACTGTGGCATGTGACTCTCTTATTATTTCTGGGGTGTAAAAAAGTAAAAGTCAGAAGTGTTAGATGTGTTATCAGGTCTTGATTATGTGCTGAGAGGAATATAATCGTATGGATGCACTCCTGAGTGTTTATGCTCGTAGCCACTGGTGCAGCTGAGAAAGCAAGTATATTGCTGCATTTGCCTGTCCTGTGTGCTTTGAAACATTAAGGTAAAGGCAAAAGGGAGATGGCCAACCTCTTTTCAGTGGCCTGTGGGGACAAGACAAGGGGCAGTGGCCACAAGTTGGACCACAGGAGGTTCCGCACCAGTGTGCGAAAGAACCTCAAGGTGAGGGTGACAGAGCACTGGAACAGGCTGCCCAGGAGGGTAGCAGAGTCTCCTTCTCTGGAGATATTCAAGACCCACCTGGACACCTACCTGTACACCCTCCTTTAGGGAGCCTGCTTTGGCAGGGGGGTTGGACTTGATGATCATGTGAGGTCCTTTCCAACCCCTACAATTCTGTGATTCTGTTAAACCTGGTAATTTCTCCTTGTCCTGTGAATTTGTGCTTCAGGAATGGTTGAAGCTAAACATTGTGACTGAAAGACTTGATTTTCTTTTGTAGTTGTTAGCCTGTTTGTTATTGTTAGCCCTGTTTCATGTTTTGTATGGCTGACAAACCTGAGTGAGTCTGATAGATCTGCTGGTGTCTGTGGTCAAAATTTCTGAAACAAATGACCAGCTCAGCCTGTGGGATTGATCCTGCACCCCTTGGCTGGTAGGAAAACAAGCTTCTTATTAATGGTGACAAATCTCCTGTAGAGAAGCAGACCTACCAAATTTATTATAAAATAGCCTGCTTGGTCCTCAGTAAGCTGTCATTTGTTTCTGAAAGTCGTGGCATCTACAAGTGTCTTATTACAATAAAGTCAGTCATGAAAATAATAAACCTCAGTGTATTTTCTGTGGTGTGACTTGGTGTATTGTAATATGTTTCGAGAGAACTAACTTGTGACGCTGGGCAAGGATAGGCTGTCTGTACCTGTGCATCTGGAGTGCTCTTGGCTTTGACAAAAGCACTACTAATATCATAAAGAGAGGTGTCAGGCCTGTCTGTGGTCTGTTGAGCCTGGTTCCTCTTTTCAGAAGTGTTCCTGGGTAGTTCATGCTTTCCTCATGCCATCTCCCTTTCCTGGAGGATCCTCATTATGTAACCCCACTGAGTAGAGCATGTTGGCCTGAGTACACTGCTAGGTGTTAACTTTTCCATTTATCACACTGTAATGTCATAATGTCATATGAGAAAGAAGCTCTCTGAACAAGAGACCTGGTCCAGTCTGAAGCCTAAACAATTCAGAATTACATTTATGGGAAAAGCAACAGTCTTTGAGGAACTAGAGGAATTGCCTTCATCACTGGTTGAAAGCACAGTGTGCACTTGCTGAACTGTTGAGCATTTAAGCCATTGATCCCTAAGCCCATATTTAGTATTGGCGTAGGGCTTTTATTCCTCCTTTCTGTAGATCAGTGAATAGCTTGAGCCATGGTCATATTAAAGACCAAACTTTTATCAGCGAATCATCAAGATAATCTGGAAGAAAATACACGTGGCTCAGGACAAAATGCAAGAGAAGGATGGATAAAGCATCCTTGTTCAATGAGATCCAGCTATGGAATAAATATCCAGAAGGTAGTAGAAAAATCGAATCCTGAATTTAAAGAACAGAAATCTGTTCTTTAAAAATGTGTTTTCTGGTGGAAGAAAAACTAAAACCTGCCCTGACAAACAAGCTGCTACTTAGTGCCACAGTGACAAAACCAGAGGAATAACACAGTCTTGTGCTGCTATGTCACCAGATCTTAAACACTAAGTTTGGGTGGCCTGAATTTCACTGAAGCCCTTTTTCTCAGTCACTGGAGAAATATGGCTGGTTTTGGAGAACAATTCAGAGAATTTACATAAGATGCTGGATGGGTAGCTGCCTGAAAGCCAGCTAATAAGAAATAGGAGGCAAAAGGATTTATGTGGAATTTAGGCCATCTGAATATGGCCCTAAGATGCGACTTAGTAGTGCTAAGTAAGGTGTATTAACACTAAGAAGACTTGGCTTCAATTTCCATCCATTTCATCTGCTGCTGATTACTAAGCAAATTTACCATTTGAACTAGCTATTTAAGGATGAGGAGTTCCTGTCTTGGTTTGCTGACAGGAGTCACCCCGTGGAGCAGTGCAGCCCGGGCCCAGCCTGGCTGGGGAGCAGCAATGCTGAGTGGGTCTGGGTGTGATGGTGGACAGCATGGCAGGCATGAGGCAACTGTGTGCCCTGCATTAACGGGAGCACAGCCAGTAGGTGAAGTGATTATCCCCTTCCACTCAGTGCTCATTTGACCATGACCATAACACAGTGTGAAGTTCTGCTGGACCTGGGACAGGAGGAGACATGGGGAAAAACTGGGGTGTGTTCTGTAGAGAGCTGCTGAAAGTGTGTTGAGGTGTGAGCTTTTGCCTTGGGAGGAGAGGTGGAGGAACCCTGTCTATTGAGCATGGAGAAGAGAAGGCATGGGGAGCCCTGCCAGTGCCAATGGGAGGCTTTCAGGGGCGTGAAGCCAGGTTCTACACAGTGCTCCACGGTGGGAGGGCAAGAGATAACAGGCGTGAATTGAAGGTGGAAAAGTCCATGTCTGTAAGGCATTTTTCACTGTGAGGTCAGTGTGACTTGCTGTCTGGCGTGGTTGTGCAGCCTCCTGTGGAGGTTTTCAAAATCCAACTGCAGAAAGCCCTGAGAAAGCTGGTGTAACCCCTGAGTTCCTTTCCCACCTGATTTATCCTGTGGCTCTAGTTTGTGCACACAGAGCAGTCACAGTGGAAGTTTCAGAGCCAGCTAATTTAGGACTGCATGTGGTCTGGCAGTGCAGGTTTACTCATAGTGCTTGGAGGAACATAGTAAGTACTTGAACCAATCTTAAGCAGCACTCAGGTAGCAGGGCTTTATTTGTTTAATTATGCAGTTTGAGTTGGAAGAACTGCTCTTCATCCTGAGATCCTGCTCTACTTCAGGGTTTGCCATGTAACAAGGTCTGAAGGACTCTCAAAGGTTTCAGTACTCTGCTTTGAGATGCAGTTTGGGATGTAATGATTTTGAAGGTGTTGAAGGATATCGCCTGGACAAGACCATATCCTAACAGCACCTCCTGAATTACTGAGCCCAGGACTATGGGGGCAAAAAGTGCAGCTCTGAGGGAAGCTCAAATCCTATTCTTTATTACCTTTCTAAATTGATTAGAGAAAAGTTGTTCAAAATTAAAATGATTTTAGCATCAGCCCATTTCAAAACTTGGGACAGCATTTACAGACCCATGGGAAGGAATTACACACATGTCCTCTAGTTTGCTAAGTGAGCCAGGGGATCCCTGGAAGCCAAGGTATTGATGGTGTCTGTATTCCTCAGGAGGAGGTGGCATCAGTTTGTCTTGACATGTGCATTGTGAAGTTGTCTTGTTAATTATGGAGAAGTGCTGTTTAATTAAAATATCTGAAATGGGACAAGCTGGCTCCTTGGTTTTATGCCTTTCCTGAAAAGCGGGGAGGACAGGCTTGCTGGAAGTTAGTGACTTGCGGGTTCTCACTGTAGATAGTGGAAAGCAACAATAACAAACTGTGAATCTTTTCCCATTTCATGTCAAAATTGGCAGCCTAGAGCTTTGGGTTTTTTTTTAGGTACTTTATAATCTTTACCCTGAATGCTTGTATCTACTAGATGAAAGTGGGAAAAAGGGTAATAAAGATGAGAAGTGACTTGCTGAAGGCAAAGCGGAGTAGCAGTGGTACTGCACTGCCAGATCCAGCTCCCCCTCCATTTGCTGTGTTAGGTTACTGTCTGTGTACAATGCTCTCTCCTCCTGTGATAAACAGTATGGATATTCTGAGCAAAAAACTATAAAATCAGCTTTTCTATACCTTGGAAAGACTTTTCTACCTTTGCCTTGCTGCTTTGCAGGACAGAGTGTGAAATGTGCCTTGTGTTACTCTGACTGAGGGAATCCTCAACCATGCCCAGGAAAGTTTTTTGTGGGTTCTTTGCTTCTTGACCAGACGACTTCAGAGCCGTTAGTGCAGTATTGCAAACCAGTGGATCTTACACACAGCACAGTTTCTACCAACCACAGTTTTAAGACAATATCAGAATATAGTCTCTGAAACAGTGGCCCATGGTCTGTCGTTATTTCACTAAACCATATTAAAATCAAAGTTTATGGGCTCATTCTGTGAGAATCTATGAAAAGTATGTAAAGTGGCTGGCTTAAAGTTAGGGGTGTGCGTAGTTTGTGTTCGGTAAAGTGGTTGTCAGTACTCTGTGCTTCAAGTATGTTGGTATGGAGAAAGGCAGAAGGGGACAGGAGAAGCAGGAGGATTTAAGTGGTTATGTGAAAGATGTGCGTCTGCTTTTTTTTTGTTTGTTTGCAGATTTTGTAAGGTGGGTGGGTGCTGAAGAGGAGAGGGATAAGGCAGCAGGTTCTGGAGGTAGATGGTAGCCCCAGCAATGGCCAGGTAGGGAGACTGATTCTGTGCAGCAAAACATGAGTTTGGTCTGTTCACAAACTGCTTGGTGAGTTCTGTCACCAGGGCTTGTCAGTCCTTACAGCTGCGGTTTGGTTGTTCTGATGCAGTATTGCTGCACTCTGTTGCTCTAGGGAAGCTGTGAGTAGGGAATTTTTTTTCCCTAATGGACAACTTTGAGATGTCTAGAAAATATTTTCCAGTTCTGCAGTGCTGATTGCTGTAGATCTTAACCTACTCTCCACTCCCACACCCAGTGGGAGAAGCCTAGGGTGGTAGTTACCTTGTTCTGGTACAATCTGCACAAATAGCTTAACTTGGTAACTTCAGTACTTTCAAGAAGGAGGTACAAATCCACTTTCCAGCCTAGCAGGGGGTGAGGTAGCATGATGTCCTAGCCACAAAGCCTGAGATGTTGGTGGATGGTGCTGAGGGGTTTTGGTTAGGAATGCAAACTAAAATGCACACTAATCAATAAACTTGTGACCACTTTTTCTTTCAACAGTCTGCCATTTACCAATAAAATAAATGTTATTTAAAAAAATAAGTAAACCTCTCCACATGTTGTGTGTGGCCAGGTCTGGAGTGTGAAAGAATGGGAAATCTGCTATCCTGAGTCAGTCTTTTTTTTTTTTTTTCTTTATGTACCTGTAGTTGTGTATACCAAGATGAGAGTCTAATGGTACAGTGGTTGAAATTGTATATATGAAAGATTAAGCTAATGCTGTAATTAAAATAATATTTTGGTTTTTGAAATGTTAGTGGCTCATGAAACAGATGAAACTGTTTATATTTTTCTTCTAGAAAAAAATTAATAGTTTATTCTGGACTTCCAACCTATCAATTTATGCAGATGGTCAGATGAGATTTATACAGCACAGACAAAATAATTTTGCATGAGGACATTCACAGAATTCCTGCAAATGCTGATGGTATTATGGCTATCCTGAGTCAGTCGGGGTTGTTTTGGGTTTTTTTGGGTTTTTTTTGTTTGTTTTGTTTGTTTGGGGTTTTTTTTTATTTTTTAAATCAATTCTTTTGTTTAAAAACAGTGGTTAAGACTCTACCTGGCCAGGTACTTCAGTACTTTGGTCTTGCTTACAATATCAGAGTCCAAGTTTGTTATTTGATTCCCGCTAATAGAAAACCAGGCATTCCTTGTGCCAAGATCTCCATTGACCTATGTAGTATTTGCATACTGATTCTGAACTATTAACCTGAATCCTTTCCTGGGTGGACTTAGTGATCTCCCCACGTTCCTTCCAGGAGCTCACCATATCTGTGGGCACTGGATGCTGTCCTCTTATTTTCAATGCCCACATTCGTAAGTTTTATTTTTAAGGGTGACATGTAAGGACTTCGAGCTGAGGCCTCTTCACAGAGAATGGTTTCTGATTTAGTGAGTCCTTGTTTTGCGTTTGTTTCCTGTTATTCAATTGTTGAGTGTGTTCATAACTGGTTCTGCTGTGCTTTGCTACAGAAAGAGAGAAAATTTTATTCATATCAGTGTGAGAGAGAGCTTGTCCTGATACTCTTCTACTTCTAAGGGTAGAAAATATGATGATAGCTCAAATTAGCTGGCGAGGCAGCCTTATACCTTACTTAAATAAATCCCAGTGCTGTGTTTTGAATAAAGGAATAATTTTCCCAAGCAGTGTAGATATAAAGTCGCTCTTCAGAGAAACACTGAATTTGAAATACTGTGTCTCCTTTGCTAGTTCTTTCACTGATAATACTGTATTCCCCAGTGCCCCTACAATTTCAGAGCAGCCAAGAGAAGTAAAAACCTTACAAAGTGTATTGTAGTGAAACAGCCTTCTAGTCTTTCTATAACTTAAGTTTTTGCATGGCTCCCGATGGGTCAACACCCTGCTTTTTGAGTGCAGAGACATATGTCTGCCCATAAATACATGGGGGAACGAGGCTGAAGCTGTAGCAGCTGAATCCTGCTCTGGTGGCAGCCTTTCTGGTGCTCCTGAAGGAGTCTTTTTGTCAAGCTTTGGTGTTGCAGAGGTCAGGACTGGGCAGCCATGACAAAGGTGGACATTCCTCGGTGGCTTCCAGGTGACATTCCTCAGGGTTACTTGGTGTTTATAGTGTTGTGCTTACAGCCATAGGAATAATTTAAGTTCCATTTTACTGATTGACTGTGCAACATTCCTCTTGTCCTAGAAATCACGGTTTGGTTTAGTTCAAGCCTTTTTGAATAAACAAAGTAAATTTTTAGTGCTGGGTCCTGAAAAACCTTAGGATAGAGGCAGTTTCTATTCATTGCAATGCCATTGGGGTATATGGTCAGATGTAAGCAATCTTGAAGTATTTCTATTAAAGCAGCTTGGGAGTGAAGGGTAATCGTCTACAAACCTGTGTGTTTAGGAAGTGGGATTTCACATATACTCCTGCAGGCAGCCTGAGAACAGCAGACTGCATTTGAGGATAGATGTGTGACTTGTGGCAGAGGTAAGCTTACTAAACGTGTACTTGAAAATTGCATATTCACAGAACTTTGAATGAGTGAATTTAATTTCTCCCTTTATATTTGTGCTCAGGAAGAGCTCTATGAGTTACAGTCTGTGTTTATGTACTTGCTAGAGTGAAGTACTGCTTTTGATGTGTCTTGGTCCTTATGGACAGGTTTGATTCATGACCTGTGACACACCCAGTGACTCTTGTGCAAGTGTTGGCTCGAGGCAGTGCTTCCCAGGTCTGTGACTTTTTTTTAATTTTTTTTTTTTCTTCTTCCAATTCTACTCTTGTTGCTTCTTTGCCATGGGGGATCTTGCCATCATGTGGAGAGCAAACGCTACAAAACGCAGTCTGAAGTGTGCATGTGGGCCTGGGAGCAGGAGCCTTTCCTGGAAAGGTGCTGGTGCCCTCACAGGGACTCGTGGCTTCCATCACTGGCCAAAGAGGGGTCACTTCTGTTCCTGAGGCGCTGACACCACAGCGGAAGGTGTGTGGAGGTGGGAAGGAAGTGTTCCTGTGGGAACTTCTTGATGAAATTTTTTCTGGTAGTAAATGTCTGTTGAGAATTGGATAAAATGTTGTTAAACCCAAACACACCAAAACCCAAGCTATTGGAACCTGAAAATGAAATTATCCTCCAAAAGAGAAAGCGTATTGAAAATGTCAACAGCTCAGCCTTTCAAATTAAGTGGTGAAGTATCCCACTTTATCAGACAGGTTTGATCGTGGTTCAGATGTCCTTATACCTTTGAAATGCATTGGAAAATTCCTCTTGAAGGTATTGTTTAGCTGGCTGATGCTTTTCCTGTGAGGAGCTTCTCTAAAGACTTGGAATAAATTCTTTTATTTTTTTCTTCTGAAGCCTGTATCATCATTTTATTCTCTCAGATTTGCTTTGTTACTCAAGTGTATCTATCTCCTGCTTGATCTTTAAAGAGGTTCTGGCTTGAGGTTAACCCTAACAAAAGCCTGTCAAATAAAGGAGAAATCCTACAGAAAGAAGGAAAAGACAATGTAATTACATGGCTTTAAACATATTTTGGAGCTGTTCACTTTGTATGTTTTTTAAAAATACTAATATTGGATAAGAGGTAATAATTTTTATTGTCACACTAGATGAACTTTGATTCATCTCAGACCAAATGATAGAACACTTCTATGCATGTTTAGCTTCTGCTAGAGAAAAAGACAGAAGCACCTTTACTGCTAAAAATATTTGCTGTCCTTATGTTAGTTTTTGTTTGGATCTGACAGATACATGACCAGAATACAGCACACAAACCAGACTGATTACACAGTGACAGAACATCTATTTCTGTTCTCATTTTAAAGAAACAAACAAAGCAGACCTGCCCACTCCTTCAGCACCTCAGATTTCCCAGAAATTAGAGTGCTGATCTAGAGCTGTATTTTGTAGTAGAAAATGGCATATCAAACAGCTCTGCTCCCTTCCACTCGGATGGAAAGCCGAGCCTGCCTCCCAGTGGAAGTCCTTAGGAGTATTGGTTTAAACTGTTAGAAAATTAGTGTAGGCATTTGGAGAGTAATAAACCGGCAGCAGTAACTGGGCTGTTACTCTGCTGCTCCAGTAGCCAAAGGCTGGGGGTAAATGGCAAAGCATCTGTCTTACTTTTACATGTACTTTTTCCGCACACTGTATGTAGTGTTACTGGTGGTTTTATGTGCCCTTCCGAGTTCAATATATATCTAGGGTTTAAAAATCTAACAGCATACTTGTGTTATTAGTGTCTCTCTGACAGTAAATTTGCAGGTACCAGTCACTCTGAGGTCTTGAGTTGCAAGGTGCTTGATCCACTAATGTATTTGATTCTCTGTGGCCTGGGTTTTGTCTGGGAGAGAGTTGACTTTCACAAGAAGGTGGGAGGGGCTGCAGCCAGGTCTGGTGACCCAAATTATCCAAATAGATACTCCACTTCTTATATCATGCCAGTATATTAGGGGGGCAGCTGGCTGGGGACGTGGGATCGTTGCTCCAGACAGGTTGGGTGTTAGGTTCCAAGGGTGAGCCAGTTGCTTTGTGTATCACCCACTTTGCACATATTTATTAGTATTGTTATTATTTTCCATTTTTGTTTGCTGTCACAGTCAACTGTCCTTATCCCCTCCTGGGAGTTTTACCTTTTTCTTACGATTTTTCTCCCTGTCCCACTGGAGGCAGGGGAGGAGTGAGCGGCTGTCTGGTGCTTAGCTGCCAGCTGGGGCTAAACCAGGACACTCTGGCACAAGCGTGGAGATATTTAATTTAGTTAGGCATTTAATAAATCTTAAATGCTCTAATAACTGCTTATGAGAAGGAATGGAAGTAATGTATTGATATTATCTGATAAATCAAAGTGCCTGGAATGGCTTGTTTGCCATGAAGCAACATTATGTAGTGGGAAGAAAAGACAAAGACGTAGCAGGACTGCATTGTGTTCCTGGCACAGCCATTGCTTCACTGAATAAATTTGCATAATTGTATTCATCATGCTGGGTTTTTTTTCTTTATCTTGGTATTAACAGTGATGTTAACGTCTTGGGAAGTGCTTTCAGGTTTGTGGACAACAGTTGTTACCTTAGAACTGTGTTTTATTACTCTTATAGAAGATGCATTTATCGATCCATTAAATGTTTAATCTGTCTTGTGTAAGCTAATTTTTAAAGTTATTTAAGGAAAAGTGTCAGCATGTTTTGAATAGAAAAATTTCTATGATGCCGAATTGCAATGGCATTTGCTTTTTCAGCTGACTCTTGTATCTTGGAAGTGTGTTTGTCATAGGTAATGGGAGCTTTAAGGGTGCCTGTGTAGTGTTGCTCCTGAATTAGACCTGAATCGAGTTTGATATAGTTCTACTTTTCACCTCTAACAAAGGTTTGTAGCGTGCATTGGAAGTTCCATAGGGTGTTGGGTTTTTTGTTTTGTTTTGGTTTTTTTTTTTAAACTTTAAATAAAGCTCTATTAAAATGTCTATTTTATGATTGTCACTTTAACTTTCAGGCCTGAAAAACTATTACTGCTTTTGTCAGGAAGCAGACTAGGCTTATGAACATGAGCCTCTCAGTCCCCTTCATGGAGCAGTGATACTCCACACAAGTGGTACACACTGGAAGTACTTAGGTGAGGTTGGTGGGAAATGGAAGTTTTTAACACCTGCTTACCATTACCCTTTAAGAAGTAACTGGATATACCAAAGATCCAGTTAAGACAAAGTGGGTCTTTACCCTCAAGAAATGCCAGCTGCTGTATCCAGTGGAGTTCTGTGCTCCCACTTTTGTCCCCCTCTTGTCTCCCACCATCAGGTGTGATTCCCCCCATTTGCTGTAGAAGAGGAAAAGAAAGTGCTTGTGTTTTGCAAACTTCTCTAGATAGTTTGACTATTTCCTTTGTCTCAAGATGTAGTTAATGTAGTAGAGTCCCTCCTTGAGGTGTTTTGTGTAATTCCTTCAGTTAAGAGTACCTTGGCATCTAACAAGTACAGCGTTCTGTATTTATCCTAATAACAAGCCTTCTGGCTGCCTCCTAAGATGTGAGTATGGTTTTACCAATGTTGCACTGAGATGTGAAGGACATAAATATAACTCTTTGTATTTCTAAGAATGTTTAATAGCCCACATCCAGACTTTAAAGGTATTTAGGCTGTAGTGCTTGAATCCACCAAGGGTGAGCTCCAAAAAAGGTGGTGATATCCTTAGTAGTGAGAGCAGAAGGTTAATCCTCCAGACCACAGCTCTTCTCTGATCCTGCAGCATACTGGTGATGACCAAGTCACGAGGCCTTTCATGACTTCTGCTGACATCTCTGCTCCTCTTGGTTCTCCTAGAGCCCAGTGGAGGTGTGATTTGTAGCTGGACTGTCAGACTCCTGCCCTTTTCTCCTCCAGCTCTGTGTGCCCTCTCTGTGGTGGCATTAACGCCTGTGTGTTCATAGTTATCCGGTTTGAGACAGCACCACAAAAGAAGCTATTATTCCGCTAATTTTCTGTTGATTTAGGTGCCTGCAATGACTCATGCTCAGCTCAAGTAAATGCCAAAGTTGATACAAAGGAAAATCCACCGTTTTTCCCTGGGAAGGAGAGGGTTTAAGCTGGATCAGCAAGATAATCTGCCTTGTCCCTAGCCACACAGTCACTGTGTGTGTGCAGTGGAGGGAAGGAGCTGGATTACATTTTGGAGATGGTCAGTTTTTATTAGCAGCCCAGGGTTAAATCTGCTTGAGCCAAACTGAAACCATGCCCTCAGGCCACGCACTTTGTGAGGACCTTGGCTGCCCCAGAGATCTGTTAAAGGTTTAACCTTGGAAACTCTTTTCTTTCCAGGCCATGTTGCATGTGCCTTGATGGTCTCTGTGTGCCCCCACGGACTTTCACAAACACACTTGTGGGCAGAAGCGCCGGAGTTGTGGTTGGAACTGGAGCTCGGTTGTGGGTTTGTGTATACCGAAGCCTCCCGGGGTGAGTTACACGGGTGGGAGTGCTGAGGTGGCTCTGGCAACGGCCTGTGCGGTCTGTGATCCCCAGCACAGCAACGGGAAACGTGCTCGCAGAGAGTAGTTGTTTCCCCACACCCGGAAAATCTGTGTCCTTCTGAGAGAACAGTTGTAATTGGTAGTAATTTTGCTCTTCCACTATACCTCTGTGTGCAGACTAGTAGTAGTTCACAATATGTGTAGTGGCAAGGAGGGCAAGGTTGAGGGAGAGGCAGGTATCTTCTTTTCAGGACTGGAGAGAACGTGGGTCTGCTTGCTTGGAAAAATGTCTTGAACCTCTAGCTGAGTAGGTGTGACTTAAAACCATGTAATCCTGTTCTCCTGGATCTTTCCAGGAGATTGTAAAGCAAAGGCTTTACAATACCCACAACAAGCCTGGCATGGTCAGGTAGAGCTGTTGAGGAAGGTACCACAGCTCGATTTGTCTCCACTGGCTAGTGGTAACCCAAGTTACTGCTTTTTTTTTTTTTTTTTTTCCCTCCTCCTCGTTGCAAGCTTCAATAGAGAGTAGGACACTGGGATGGCTTGGAGGGAGCTTGGTGCTGGAGAGGGACCCCGATCCCATCAGCAGTCAGTGGCTTGGGGGTGCATGAGGTGGTGGGGAGCAGATGCTTCCTGTGTTGGGTGCTTGCACCTACTCTGCAGTTCCTTCAGACTTTGGAAAACATGCTGAGCACCGGCTCTTCTCCAGGGACCGAAGCATCATTTCCACCACTCTAAGGCTTGTTGGATTTCCATCTTCTCTGTTTCAAGAAATGTGTGAAAATACTTCTGCTGTAGCTGTCAGAAACATCTGTTTCAAATATGACTCTGTCTTAAATCTATATTGTAAAACAGATCTTCCACTTTGATGGCTGTACGATTTTTTCCTCTTCACCATTCATCACCTCAGGCTTTGTACTCTCATGTCATCGTCAAGGGAGTTTCCTTGTGAAGCATGGGCTGTTGCTTCTGTACATTTGACTCTTTTTCTATTTTTACAGAGATAATTTTTTAAGTATTTGGTTTTTATAAATGCACAAGTAACTTGGGTTTTTTAAATCTCTCTTTGTCAGCATCTAGAAAGTGATATTTTATTTTACAAAGACAAGTTTTCACTGGAAGCTCTAATAGCAAACTCCAGATGTAGTAAAAAAAACTGCTTTTCTTTAGGATTGTTAATGTGGCTTTTTAGGTGCAGATATAAACTAGCAGCAGATAATTTCAAATACAGTTAAAACTCTGCATTACCCACTTTGATATGTTGTCTTGAGTACTCAAATAGTTAGTTTTTATAATGGAAATATCAGGTATTACATTAAGAGGCTCAGCCTAGCCTTTTGTCCTCTCCAGCCTAGCCCTGTAAATAACCTTTTTATCCTTTCTCTGAATATTAACAAATCAGTTTATTTTTTTCAAGATTCTCCGATTGAGAGAGAATTGAAATGTTTAAGAGAAATTGAATGTTTATTCCTTCAACTATAAATTGACTGAAAGGCTTCTGCATGTGTGTGGCTATCTTAATCTCAGGGTTTGAGTTTTATTTTAAGTAGTACCTGTGCAGACACAAAGCCAGGGAGCAGGACGGTGCATGCTGTGGGTATGCACCTCGGGCAGCAAGCAGTCAGTCCATGGGGACTGCTTTCTGGAAAAAAATTATCTGCCTAAGAGATGAATAGTTCTGTAAATACTAATGTTTGCAGACAGGTAGATTTGAAGTGTTTGCATTTGCCACATGTTTTAAGTGTCAGTTGCTGGCACGGGGTTTTAAGTGATGCTTGCTTTTGGAAAGAGCTGTAAATAAAGCCTTGATGTATATTAAAGCAAAGTCAGTGTATGCAATGATTATTAATTTTTGTAGTCTTTTAAAAAATTGTGAATATTTATTGCTTGGATTGAAATATAATCTCACTGTGGACAGATTTACCAAGAGGTATATTTTTTCCACCCCAAATGGCAGAACCTGAAGAACACTGGGGTGTGAGGAGTTTGTCGGGGAGCAGGGGAGCTGCTGGGTTTACCTAATGCTGTTCCGCCACATTGCTGTACCACATGGCTGTACCGTATTTGAGTGCGGACCGAGGATCCCCGCTGTGCGTTACCGCGGGCTTTGCTTAACTTGGATTTAGCCTAGTCTGAGGTGACACCTTGCAGTGTTAGATGAGCAAATGGTTTCATTTAATGAATATAAAGGACAAGTGAGAGAGTGGAGGATGTGTTTTATAATTGCCATGTTTAATGGGGATTTTCCTTTTTACACTTCACACAGTTGCCTGTGACAGCTCCGCTTGAGTAAACCAAGAAGGGAACAGGTCGTATCGGCTGTCATACCTGGTACAATGAGAAGTTGCATAAGGTTTCTTTTTCTTGTTAATTCATGCTTTTATTGTAGTGTAATTATCATAAGCAGGTCAACTAGTAAACACATTCCTTTAAGGATTTTTTTTTTATTAACAAAAGTTTTCTTCTAAAACTAAAGGGTATAACGGTATTAGTATAAGTAGTATATCAGGCCAAATCACTGCTTATGTATTAAGCAGGATCAGTCCTGAAAAACGCCTGTTTACTTCTCTGTGCTTGTGAATGGGTGTGCTGATTGCGTCTTCTCATCGCTGTTGAAAAAGTGTATTGCGTTTTACTTAGTCTAATACTCTTGTCTTTGACTGCTTCTTGGAAGAGAACACATACAAACTGAACAGCGACCACGTGTGTGCGTAAACACTTGCTTTGTGCTTCTGTAAATCGTTTTCTCACATAAATTAGCAGCTCTTTCCTCCAGGATTTATCTGCCAACTTTCCTGCATCGCTATTTACAGTTTGAAGACCTATTCCTCCAAAAACCCAACAGGTGTATGTGAAACCAGAATGTATGTATGTTCTATAAGAACCTGAGTGTTTGCCACTCATCTGCAGACTGAACCGCTAAGTTGAAGACACTTCTACGTGCCATGTATTTGTATTTGTCAGTGATTAAGCAGAACATACTTGAGAACAAACTGCTGGTATTGCAAAGGCACTGGGCTTCCTCACTGTGTCACAGTCTAACACCTACTAATCTACCTCTGTCCCCTGCTCCTGTTCTCTGCCCCAAATTGTTGGGTTTACTTTATTCCTTTTTACTGTCAAAAGCAGCCACTTCTAAAAATGAATGGGGTGACCACAAACTGTATTTCAATTAAATTTTAAAGCCCCATTATAGTGTTTACCTGAGTCTGTCAGAGGGTTTTCTCTTTGGTAATTGTTAAAGGCAGGATATTAAACAGCTAACAGTGCATCCTTTCCAAGCCATTCAAATTTGATATAACCTTGAACATTTCCCTAAAATTATTCATTTACAAATTAGTTCTGCACGTTGATTACTAATTACGTGCTTTTATTTTGAGTTTTCAAGCACTGTAACAATTGCAGTTTTCAACCTCTAGTGTACCTTTTTGTACTGGAACAGAACTGGACACAGTACTCACCTGGAGTCTTGACATAATGGCCACAAATCAGACCACAGGAACTTCTGAACCAAATGTGAAAATTTCTTCATAGTGGGGGTGATGGAGCACTGGAACAGGCTGCCCAGAGTCTCCTTCTCTGGAGATATTCAAGACCCATCTGGATGCCTACCTGTGCAACCTACTCTAGGGAACGTGCTTTGGCAGGGGATTGGATTCTATGATCTCCTGAGGTCCCTTCCAACCCCTACAATTCTGTGTTTCAATTCTGTGATGTATAGAGGAAAATGCATGTGCAAACGGGGTCTTAATGAAAACAATCTTACAATGTAACTTAAACTGGGGTGGTTTGTAGCATGTATAACTTTTTGAAACATGAGTAAACTTTTGTTGTGTGAACGCTGGATTCTGCTTTGAAACATCATGTTCTATGCTGCTATCAACAGCAGCATAAATTTTTGGCATGCAGTCACTTACTGGCGGGCAAACAATTACTTCCATTAGTACCCTTCAGTGACAGCCTAAGAACATAAGTCTTTTCAAACAATTACTCAATCTGCCCTTTAGCCTACTTACTTTGGTTTATTTGTCATCGCTTTTCCACCTTCCATCTGAAAATTTAAATATATGCAGTTCCATTATTTATTATTTTAGGGTTTAAATCCCTTTCCTCCTCTGCTTGATCTAGTAAGTCCCTAGTGCTGAGACGTCCTGTGTTGTATCGGAGTGCGTGTTGCTGGGCGCTCTGCGGAAGAGCCCTTGAAGTTGCTTGGCTCCCTCAAACTGCCTGCAGCGACGCAGTGTTAACAGCGAGTGCAGCAGCTTGTTCGGGAAGGATTTGGTGGTGAAATATTTTTGCTTGAAATCTTAGGAAATGGTGTGTTTTAGAGAAAGATGGAACTAATATCACCGTACAGATGCAGTGGGTTGATCTGTCTCGGAAGGACCTATAAATCTAAGATTTCTGAAGCAAGGTTTCTTTCCATTATTACTGTTGTTTACATGACTTAAACATTACTTTTTCAACTAAAATTTATTTCCATTAGGGTTCTCAAAGAGTCAGCTAAGAGTAATGGCATTGGCACTGTATCTTAGGAATGAAAATTAATTTAGAGAGAATTATCAAAGTTGTGCATCTTCTGCACGTGTCATTACTAGTTGCTAGACAGGTGGCACTTAAATACAGTTGTATTGAAACATCTGAAAAGTTAATGTGAAGTGTATTTACAGTTACTTTTGCTTTTATGTGCAAAATGTCAATTTTTATGACTGGTAGCTCATTCATCATTTCAGAAATTAATCATCTTCCATAATGCCAAGTGTCACTGATTTCCGTAATAATTTCAGTTATTTTGTTGGCTTCCTGATCTTTTAGATGGCACAATTTTCTTGCCTCCCCAGTGGAATGTATTAGAAATGTATTAGAAAGTTGGATCATTGTGTTCCTGATAAAAACATAAATGATACTTTTAAGAAGTCAAAGTGAATATCCTAGCAGCATCAAGGACTTTGGACATGGTTGGTATCTCTTCATAGTGATGCTGCTGGGATTTCGGAGATATTTGTAAGCGGTTTTCTAGTATTTACTAAGTATTAGTTAACTTGCTGTTGCATTTGTTTATATAACAAATGTGCCCATTGCATGCTGGTACTGAGACTGAGGTTCTAGAAATGATGGAAAGTCCTTAGAAATAAAAGAACCAGCAGAGTTCTGTTGGGGGGGGGCCCTTCATGGGGGAAGGTTACAGTTTCCTTCTCCTGTGTAGGCATCCCAGTTTGTGTAGTCTCTGTAGTGTTTGGAGTAGCATTTCACTCTACTTGATGATCAGGGTTCCCACATAGAGTGGTGGCACTACCTGTGTTCTTAGGGCTTATGTGGAGGTTGGTGATTTACAGTCAAAGGCCAGAAGAATTGCTTTGCTAGTGAGGGTACACGGTGAGGTGTTCTAATGCTTTCAGATAAATACATGCCTTTCATACGTTGTTAAAACCCCAGGTCACGACTTCCTTAGGTTCTGTGTGTGTTGTGTAGTGTCCGAAGAAATAAGTGTTGGTCAACCCTGCAGGCTGCTAAATGGGATTGGAAGAGCTTTTCTCATCTGTTGGTGTCTTGTTTCTGTAAGGGGTTAAGACTCTTAGCCAAGTTTCTGCATTTAAAGACCTACTTTGATATGGATTGAAATGTGTTTGAAAATATCCCCCTTGCCAACATCTATAGAGTTTACCACTAACACTTTCTCTTCTCTTTTCAGATCTTTTTGGATCCCTATCTGGCCCATGTTTCCAAACCTTCCCTTGTATACTTCACGAGCAGCCGAGATGAAGTTGAAGCATAACATCAACCCCATTCTTCTGCAGCTTATAAACTTTATAATCTTGGTCTACTCCTTTGTAACGTACATTCCATGGTACATATTTTCAGGATCAAGGCAGGCTATAGCAAAAGCCAAGCAGGTTAAAGCTAAACCTGTGAATAACAAGCCTGGGGGTGCATACAGGTCTGTTAACAGCCTGCATTGCTTAGCTTCAGTTTTATATCCTGGGTGTGATACACTTGACAAAGTTTTTAAATATGCTAAAACTAAATTTAAGGACAAAAAACTCTTGGGAACACGTGAAATCTTAAAAGAAGAAGATGAAATCCAGCCATCAGGAAAAGTTTTTAAGAAGGTAAGTCTTCTGGTGACTTGCCTTCGAGAAATTTTTTCAGTGTGCTTGTTTTGGTTGGTTTTTTGTTTTGTTTTTTTTTTCCCCAACGCTTATAGTCTAGTAAAGCAAATGTTGGGGGGGAAAAAAGGTAGAATAAGTAGTCATGAAAAGAGTTAAATTCAGTCTTTCATTACTCAGCATTTAAACAAATGTAAGCCACCTTCTGAGTAGATACTATTTTTTATGGTTTCAGCCAAACAAAAACCACAAATATGCTTTAGGTATTTGTTTATTATATTTAGCTGATGATGTAACAGACTTTAAAGTTTTCCTTTTAGGTGAATTAAAAAAGTCTCCCTTTGTGTTAATCTCAACTATAATCACATAAATATATTAAAATTACTAGATGCCTATACTCGCATGTGCATTCCCAGTAAATTTTACTGTAAATTAAGGATTTACTCTTTTGCTCCGTGAATTTAGGGCATAAATAAAATTTTGGGAAAGGATTGCACAGACTTATTGGAAGACTTTTTTTTTTTGTGTGTGTGCGTCTTTCAGCCTCATAGGTGAATGACTCCTCTGTCAATCTGGAATCATAATGTGGAGACTGATGTCATTTCAGAATAAACTGTTGCCTTAAGGGTCTGACAACTTGTAGTCTTCTAAGTTCAGGCCTGTGTTGTCAGTTGCAGCTTTGCATTTGTTCAGAGGCATGTAAAAAATGCAGTTCTACTTGAAGCAAGTCCAAGATACCATTAATGGGATACAAGTATATGCATGGATGTATGTTAAAGGTCTTCACTTCTGTATTAGAAGTGAGCTACACTCTCTGAAGGCAGGTTTTAGTTAAGATTAGTTTTCCTGCAGAAGAAAAATGTATCTCCTCATCTAATAGAGGATTCCTTAAATACTGCCAGTATTATTTCTGATCTAGGACTATAATGATTGAAATAGAATTTGCTTAACATGGCAGGTTAACATGGCAAGTTTAGTTCAGTTAAAATCTTTATAGAAACTTTATTAGTGAAACTTCCAGCTATGGAGTTAACTTTTCAGCGTGAAGGAGGTGCTGGGAGAAATGCTCATACAGGTGTTCTCAGTGCACATTTTGCTGCCTCCTTGCCCTGTAATGAAACAAAGTTAATATTATGCAAAGTGGCTTCTGAACGCAGATCAGAACTTTGGCTGCCTGTGCTATGTGCTCTGTTTTTCAAACCTAATCAGTAATGTAAGGCTTAAGAACTTAGGCATTTTAGCCTTTTCCGTTATGCAAGCAGAGTGTTCTGAGTGTTGGAATGCTGAAGACTGGTGGTGTTGACCTACTTAAATTACTTGTTTCTAAGTATTTAGACTTAGACAAAATTGCCTAACTTCGGTAATTTCTAAGCTTGACACAACGGGTCATTATGGTCCGTTGCCATACTTGCCCTCAAATTATTTTGTTCCCGGTTAGGGCATTATCACATAAAGGCTGCTTTATTTTATTCCCCTCCCTCCTGCCCCATTAAGGAATACAGTGTTTCTTAATATCTCCCAACACGTTCTAGCAGGTAGAGAAAATCAGAAGATTTTGCAGCATACCTTGTTGATACTAAACATCTTTAATAATATGCATCTTTTTATTGCCTGGTTCTTTTTAATGCAGACAGCTGTTTGAGGTCTATTTGGTACAACTTCTGGAAAAAGCCCATGACTATTTTAATGCTTGGATACAGTGCATATAATTTTTGTACCTTACAGGAATTGCAGAACTTGTCAATGATGTTTTTCCCTTTCAGAAATGGAATGCAGTGGTATAGAGATGGTTGGTGCAGTTTTCTGAGGTCATCTGCAAGTCGGGCAGATCTGAATGTAAATCAGGGTCTCTGTACTTCCCTGTTAGAAGATGTTTCTGCAGATTGCAGTGGGCTAGATTAGGTTAATTAATGATCCATTAATTAACGGGGCAAATGTATATCTCAAAGTAAAAGACAAGCTTAGGAAACTTAGAGGAACTAATCATGCTCATATTTCTGGCTAAAATTACTTAAGATATTTGACATTTAAGATCAGATACTACATTGCTTTATTGAGCAGTACTGTCCCAGACAATCTGTAATTTCTTGAATTTTCATTGTATTCAGAAGTTTTATTATTCTTGTGTAGTTGCAAAAGCAGCAAAAATTAATGACTGTTAATGAATACAAATACTTCCTTTGGCTTACTTTGTAGCACTATAATATATCACAAGTAGATAATCTTTTTAATTTCCTTCTGTAGTGTCCTTCAATACATGGATTGAAGAGTGTACCTAGTATTCCATAAAATATGTATTTAAGTCAAGACAAAATGTTGAAAATACTTAAGAGATTAAGATGTTATTAATTGGAAAAAATAATTAAGCAGAGCTTAAATTTTATGATGCTCAAAAGGCAAATTTTATCCTGCTGGTGATTATATCATCTTAGAGGCTGTATTGTCATGTGCCTGTATTTATATATGTTGGTATGTAGATTTTGTTTGCTGTGTGTGTTTTTCAGTTGTTTGGGGTTCTTTTCAGGGTTTCTTCTTTCCTTTAAAGGATTTGTAGAAAGAATAGAATTAATGGAAACATAGTAAGACACAGTGGGGAAGTAAAGCAGCTGTGAATCTGGTAGGGGAAAATGATGCATCCGAAGCCCATGAATCGTATGTAACTCAGTAAGCACCCAGGCAAGCATGTGGGAATCCTGAAGGTTACTTGGTGTAGCAGATCCTGAGACATACTGTGGTGTCAGGAAGGTTCTTGCTATGCCGAGTTGTTGGGGAGCGAGAGAGCAACCTGAACTATTGGAAACCACAGGGTACCACATAAAAAAATCTTTGTGTGTGGTTTTTCAGAAGTGTTCAGCTGTGGTCCATGTTCTCATGTGAAAAAGGCCAAACCCAGGCATTTCAAGTAACCTTCTGTGTATTATTGTTAATATGGTTTCTGCAGGGAACTAATCTTAATTTGTGGCACTGGTTTCACAGTAGTAGTCAAGGCTCTTGCAGCCTTATAAGCTCCTTTCAAGGTGTTCCTGAAGAGTAACTGAGGTCAGGTAATGACTACATGTGTGCCTGTGGCTTTTCCGAGCACATTTCAAGACCCCTTCATTCTCAGGCTTTGAAGAGGGTTGCCTTGAAGTCCAGATTAAGGAAACGCTCACCGTGCAGCAAGTCTTTAGCTGCTATAATTTCCTGGATCCCCAAATATTAATACAGCACCCCATTAAATACCATTTCCCACTGTGTAACATCCGTAGCTCGAGTGTAGCATGACAGGGTGTGCAGTCGGTCTGCCAGCCAGCCAGCGCAGCAGAGGGCAGCACCTTCCTGCGTAATGCTGCGCTCTGTGGCGAGCGTCTGGGGGGCTCCGCTCTCTTGCGGTTCGCCTTCGTGTGCCCGGTGGCTTGACTTCTCACAAGCTCTTGGATGGTTTCTTTACATGTGTGAAGTAATTATCTACCAGAAACAAGTTCTGGGAGTTGTAAAATGAAGCGTATGTGAATGTTTAAAAAATTATGGCACTTAATATCAGTCTGAGCAGCTGCTCAGGCTGAAGTTGTACATGGGAAAATTGTGGGGAAAGTTCCCAGGGTGGATTGGAAGGTGTATTCAAACAAAAGAGAAACCACAACCTGCCTCTGTTAAAAGAAGCATATGGGGAAAGAGAGGGATTCTACAGACAGAGGTAGTGTGGCAGCATGTTGCAGGGAATAGAGATGAAATGTTGGGTATGGGGAGGAGGAAATACATCAGTTAAAATATATGGGCGTAGGAAAAGTAAAACAAAACAGATGCATTTTTTTTCACATGCCAGTGTTATTCAGAAATACTTTTATATTTCTGTATCTATAAAAAACTATCTCAGTGCTGTTCTTTCCTTCTGTGTGTTTTCTAGGAAAGCACAAATAATGCCTCCTTTCACCACTTTATATCACACTTGTTAAAATAATGAGGATAAATTATTTAAGAGAATAAAAAAGCAGAAGGAAAAAGTCAGAATCACAAGCATTATTCAGAAAGATATGGACCCTGTTGTTCATTTCAAACGTAGTGAATTGAGTAGTGAATGATGGGAATTGTCAAAACCTGTTCATTTATGGATTGGCAAACTTACCAGAAACAGTAATGAGAATCTGCTTGTATTTTTGGCCTACTTCGAGAGCAGCATCCCTGAGGCCATGCTTTACAGCTGTTAGTAGTGCTCTGCTGCTGCAAAGGGTGTTGCCTGATTCATTTCTGTAAATGATTGTTCACTAATGTGAGAATTTCCAAGTCTGCCAAAAATACTGTGTTTGGGGGGGTGGAAATGTCCCAATCTGGAATTAAAATTTCAGATTCAAGAAATTTGGACGGACAGCAGTTTGGAAGCGGTAAAAGTTGCCCACATGAGAAATACCTTGGTGTGTGAAAGCTGAAAGGAACTCCCAGGTCCTGCTCCTTGCGGGCTGTAGCCGTGAGTACCAGTAGCAGTGTGAGCCCTCTGCCCCGCGATTGCAGGCAGCAATTCCCCTGTAACGCTCTCTCCAGTCGCTGCAGGGACATTCAGTGTGATCCTCCTTCTCCAGTAAGGATTTTGGCTCTGTGTTTGCCACTGGAGCTGTAAAGAAAACCAGAAGAACTGAGCAGATATTTGTGTGTGAACTTCATTTTCAGTGCAATTACTACATATTTTTACTGTTGGCAAGTGTGTTTTGGGGTTTGTGAATCATATATACCCATTAAGACATTTGTGAAGTTTCCAAGCAGCTCTGCCTCTACCTGCCCCAGGTTAAAAAGTTTTGCACAAGTAGGTTAATGAGCAAAGTGCTGTAAAGATGTGGTGGGTATAACTTACCCTGGAGGGAACTTCTGCTGTTTAGAAAAGTGCTTTGATAAATCTAATAGATTCTGGTTGTCTATTAAAGTTTTGAGATTTTAAAATTAATTTTACTGAGGAAGTAGTTACACATCAGGAAGTTATTAGATTTTTACAGCCCACAAGTTTGAAATTTAAAGCTGATAAATGAAATCTGGATAACAGAATGGAAGGAAGAGGGAGAAGTTTGTTTTTCTGGCTTTATTTTAATCACTTGCTTTCATTTATTACTAATGTTTAGTAGCCAAAGGGTATGTCCGATGCACCTGACCAATATACAGCAATTTTCAAAATTGTCAAGGAGCTTGTATAACTTGACAGGTAAGGTATAATAATTTGAGTCTGGGTTTTTAGTGCAAATACATTCTCTATATCTGTATATGAAAAATTATAAAATGCCATAAAAGAAAAACTTTCATTACTCCATGAGAAAATAGTACTCTAGAGTACAAGTGCACACAGAAATCTATGGTAGATTGTGATCTCTAAATTTAAGTCCCATTTTATGTGCACCAGGTTTCCCTTGTAGCAGAAAACTGAGATTGCTTAACTTTTTCCATATGACTTTTCAGTACTGAGGTTTGCCAGTAACTTCCACTTTAGTCTTCTGTCCCACTTCTGTTTAGCAGTAAAAACCGACAAGATTACTCCCCTTTTCCTTGAGGTTTATTTCGGGACAGACAAAGGGAAAGGGATTTTATAATTCCTGACTGGGGACCTGTTTATATACTGATGGCTGGATTCCAGTTTTCCTGTTCTGTGTTGTTTTTTGGTTTTTGGTTTTGGTTTTTTTGTGTGTTTGGGGGGGGTTTTTTTGTTTTGTTTTCAATTTGTATTTATTCAATTTATGGGTGTTTAAATGAACACCCCAGTATCATATTTGCATGGCAGAATCATAGTCCAGATAGCCCAGAGAGCAAACATAGGAGCATGCATTGTACTGGCTCATGCTTGTCACCCTTTAAATAAAGTAAAACAAACCTGTGCAAAAAATCTAAAGGCACAGAGGTCAGATAACCATGGCTTTTCTGCCAGCTTCTGAAGCTATGAAATAACGGTGGGAATCATGTGCTTTCCTATGTGAAAGCAGAAACTGAGGTGATAATGAACATGGAGATATTGCAGCCTTTCTGTTAGAACTTCCACAATTCCTGTAGCTTTTGGCAAGAATATTATTCGTTATCTGGAATTAACTGCTTATAGAACTTAAACAACTCTTATTTCAAACATGTGTGGTTTCTCCACTTAATCACTCCAGGATTTTGGTGTTCTAAATTGTATTTATTATTCTTGTTAGGTCATCCTTGGCAAGTACACCTGGCTTTCGTATGAAGATGTATACGTTAAAGCTGTTAATTTTGGAAATGGCCTAGCAGTGTTGGGTCAGCAACCAAAGACTAACATCGCTATCTTCTGCGAGACTAGAGCCGAGTGGATGATCGCGGCGCAGGCCTGCTTTATGTGCAACTACCAGCGTAAGCATGTGTCTCTCCTGAAGTATTTGTCTTGTGATCTTACAACACAATCTGAAACCAAACCCTTTTCTTGCTTCACTTACACACTAAAAACTTTGTCAAAGTTTACATGGTGTTTAAAACCACAAATAAAAAATACTGCACAGGTTAGAGACTGTGCGCTTTGTAGTGTTTTGCCTGACTGAGTGGAGAAATGTGTATCTCTGCTGCTGGAGTACGTTTCAGTAAGTTTATCTTGGTCAGTGGATTTTAGAGGTTTATTTTCTTTTAATCTACTATCAGTACAGATTCCCAAGTTTCTAAAAACAAACAAAAATCACTTATGAATTCATTGACTCGGTTTCAGGAGTTGACGTCAAACCTTTATCATGCCTGTAAGTTTGTGTTGTGGTGGTTTTGTTTTTTTTCTTTTTAACCGTGTATTTTGTCAACTCTTCAGTTTTGATTTTAGGTAGAGGTTATTGTATTGTTCAGAAAATAAAAAGGAATGGGTAAGTCCTGAACTAGTTTTGGACAGGTCTTTCAAATTAAAAAGTTGCTTAGTAATTTCTTTACCAAACAAATGGTCATTTGTCAACTCAAACCTTAGGCTGAGCCTGTTTGGTTTTGAGGTGGGTTTTTTTTATTTTAATAATTTTCTTTGTTTTCTCAACCTCTTGACTTTCTCACTGCCCCTTGCCTGTCACTTAATACACCCTAATTTAACCTGAATGCTGATTTGAGACCAAGTGCAGGAACAAGCTTGAGTCCTAGTTATTACTACTGAAACCTTAGGACTGTGTTTAGCTTTGGTGAGCTATTTTAATCAGTCTGACTCTCATTCATAGTATCTGGTTTAATCATAAGCTAACTACATCCTTAACCCTGGCAGGGGACTGAGACTAAGTTCTCTGACCTGGACAGTACTCCTTGTTTTCTCATGGAGTAACTGTAGGAGAAGTGTCTTTTGGGCTCTTCTGTCTGCTGACAGACTTGGTCCCATTCGTAACTTGTAGTTACTTACCCTTCAGTCTCCTTCTGCGTTATGGTGGAGACCTCTAACTGCTGGGGCAGAGCTGGGCCTGCTTGGGGAGGAGAAGGAGCTTTCTTGAAAGGATGTATACAGTGGGCAGTTGCAGGCTGGGATGGTGCTGCCTTTGAGGACAGACAGAATAGGACAGACTGACTGGAGGAGTCCTTACTTTGATCCACAGCACAGGGCAGAGAGATGTGAGGCTCAGTCTGCTCCCCCTTCACATGAGCCGCATGAAGGACCACAGCTGTCTCTGAGGTACACTTCTGCCTGGTGGAAAGCCTGCTGTGTGCCCTACCTGGTCTGAGCCTGGGTACAAGGGAGTGTGTTGGACCTCTAGGTCTGTTTTCCATGCTGAGAAACCTATTGAGTGCTGACCTCAACTTAATATAGGGGTTGTTTAAAATGACTGTTTCATCATCACCCCTTAAATGATTCACCTGACCGTGAGCCCAGCCTGGCTGGGTTCTGTGATATTCTCAGGGGACATTCCTCATTTTCATACAGGGTGCTCTGTTCCACACTGCTGTGCCTTGTGGTCTTTGGCCTCTTCTCCCATGCCACACGTGCCCTTTTTCAATAAGAGATGAGCTGTAAAAGCCAGTTATACAGAAATTCTTGATATACTGCCTACCAACTCTAAAGATGTGTACCAGTTACCAGTTAGACTTCAGATTTGGGAAGCAAGCCTAACAAAATTGTGTCTTAAATAGTCCCTCTCTGCTCTAAGCAGGAGTCTGTTTCCTTTGAGAAGCCCTGTCTTCATGAGTATGTAACAGTATTTATTTAAACAAGTCTTTACAGCCTGTCTGTGTAGTTATTTTGTGTCTTCCTTCAGGCCGTATTGCTTGTCAGCTTTAAGGGCAGAGTTGTTTACAAGACTTAGTCTACCAATTCAAAATCAGTCTGCTTGCCTTGGATGATGACTGACAAAGAACTGAGTTTAGCTGCTTGCCCATGGGGACTGATACCGAGTCAAATACTGTATAATGTCTTTATTGAAGATCTGGATGATGGGACAGAGTGTAAACACAACAGGTCTACAGCCCATAGCAAGTTGGTGGGAGCAGCCAGCACACTGGAGGGCAGGGCTGATGTTCAGAGGGGCCTGTCATCTGGAAAAGTGGGCTGTTGGGAACTCAAGGAGTTCATCAAAGGCCATTGCAAATTCGGTGCTGGAATAACTGTATGTACCAGTACAGCCTGGGGAGCAGCTGGCCAGAGAGCAGCTATGTAGATGAGGATCTGGGGGTTCTGGTGTGCAGGGAGTCAACCACGGTGCACATTGCCTTCTTGCAGTGAAGGCCAACTGCATCCTGGTGTAACAGGTATGTTGGAGAAGTGGTCCTTCTCTGCTAGGACACATTTGAGACAACAGCTAGAATACTGTGTCTAGTTTTGGGCTTCCCAGTAGAAAAAAAGAAAAAAAAAACTTGGTGTACTGCAGTGAGACCCGTGGAGGACTGCCAAGATGCTCAAGGTGTTGGAGAATGTAACATGGGAGAAGATGCTGAAAGCAGGGTCTGTACAGCAGCATCAGGGTGAGTTGAGAACTTGTTGCTACCTCAAGCTATCAAACTATTTTAAATTTTGTAATGTTTAAAATTTCCTTACGGAGATGTGTCGGCACTCTGACTGACGTGATATTTAACATCTAGGCTGTATGTCACCTCTTGTGAACTTGGCTGACTTGTGTGTTGGCAGATGATGATACAATCATGTGGTATTCACGTAGTCAGTTTGCTGAATGAACTATAAAATTCAGCCGATGTTGAAGAACTGAGGCAAGACATTACTAAATGACTCATAAACTGAAAAATGCTAATAGGAGTTTCACAGCAGTTCACTGCTGTGGCGGTGTTGTGACATTGATTTTGGATGTGAAATGTATTAAATCTGATGGGTTGTGCCCAGGACTGCTGCCAAGGGAGCAGGCTCATCCGCTTCATGTGTAGTGTTGGAGAAAATGCCTTTTGTACTATGGAATTATATGGGGAAAGTAAATTTTGTGTTATGTGTTACTTGCACAAACAAGTGGGTTTATGGCTACAAATTCTTGCTTGATTGTAAATTTTACACTGAAGCTAGCTGGCTTTTATATTTGCAAGATGTAGGCTGGATTTGTTAGTTCAAAAATGGGAAGAAATGAAAGTACCTTGGAAGAAGGTCCATGTTTGTGTTAGTATCTCCCCTGCATCTGTCTGAAGAGGTCTTCGCCAGTGTGGGCAGGTAAAATACCCGAGTGTATAACCAAATAATGAAATAAATATGTAAGGTTATGTTTCGTTTTTCAGTCATTCCTTCAGTAGAAGTACATTGAAATAAATGGCAAAAGTTCTCTTTGCATCTTTAGGGCAGGGCTTTGTTCTTGTGGATTAGCTGTCAAATTCAGCAGTGTTGAGCTTTTTCCTTTTGTCAGACTTTGAGACATATTCCTAGCAGAAGCGCTACAGAATCAGTGATTTACTTGTACCATTGCATGGGTAAAGATGAACACAACAGACAATACCTTCTTGGTATGTCCTCAACAGAAAGAGGACAGCTCCCCCACATCCCCCCCCCCAAATAAACTTTCATATTTGCCTGAAAAAGCTATAGGTGCCAATGTGGAGAAGTGAGATTATCCTGGATCAGAGTAATTTCCTTTTTTTTCCGCTTTTTCTTCTTTCTGTGACAGCAGTACACCATCATATTAATGGTGTATTTCTCTTTGGCTCTGTCATATAGCTCAGTTGTTTTTCACATACTTAATTGTAGATGAGTAATTACTACATAAATGGTTGTTTCGGCGATTCTACTTTCCGGGCGGTGTGTCGTCTCGGTTGTGCTTCTTGGCTTGGGGAAGCTGAATTTCTGCTCGCTGTTTATGTAACAGGGGTCACTGCCGTAAGTAGAGAGAGCTCGTGGGAACTAGCAGAGGCACTCTTCTGGACTTTGCTCCCACCAAATTAAAGAAAACACAGTGCATGTGCGTTTGCCCTGCAACAGTTCTGAACTATGATGGACTGTTTTAACAGGGAAAAAATAAGTAGAGGTCAACTATTTACTTTTCTGTGTAAGAAAACTGCCGTCAGAGTTCTTCCTTAGTATGCCTGGCTGGGGTGGTAACTTCCTTGATTTCAAATCTTAGAATACAACAGGGCTTGATTTCATTCTGGTTTTAATTTTTATTTTTTTTTTGCAGCAAACGTAGTACAGCTACAGCCCTTACCATGCGCTGAGGTTGTCTCGTTTTGATAATTATGTTTGGATGTTCAGCCAAATCCAGACCAAAATACAAAAGAAATACAGATTCTTATTGTGACAAAACTTCCCGCACTAGTGATGTAGTTGTTAATGATTGTGTTTGTGGACTTTACAAATTTTTTGTGATGTGCTTGTTTAATGTGCAGCTTGGAAAATAGGACATGATTACTTTTTTGAGAGCAATACCTCTCTTGCTTTTTGAGCTGCCTTTTTCTTCCCCCAGTCCCTTCCTGTATTTTCTCATCCAGTTCCCATAAAAATGCCATGAAATGTGGAGTTGAAAATTGCTAATATGAAACAATTGTTGTTTAACACTCTAATAAACTCTCCTTAAATACAGGAAATGGTGTTTCTAACAGTCAGTTTCCTAAATATTGTCCTTTCCTTCTTATTCCATATTCTCATGATCTTAGTTCATCGTGATAGTGATGATTAAACCTTTATTATGTTGTTTTAAAGAGATGGGAGAATATGATAGTTAAATTTATTACTGAGTGAGAGTTAGTCTGTTGATGACATGTGTTACAATGCTACAATGATTTCTTGCTAGCAGTCAATTGTAAAAGGCTAGTAGCAGGGCGTGTGAATCCTGAGAAGTCACATCAATGAAAGCTGTTTCTCCCCTGTTTACAAGAGGACTTACACAGTGTGTTAAACTGAGAACAGATGCCTACTTTTAAAATGGTGAAAGCTGTGGTGATCTAGAAGAGAATTGCACAGGGTGATGTGGGTTTGGCAGCTCCGGTTAGACCTTGGAAAAATAGTAAACGTTCACGTGGACGATGGTGGTTGTTTTTACCTTCTGTGAGAAGCTGAAAGTTATGCTGTATTTACATCCATGTAATATGGATTTTTAAAGCAGAGAACTCTACGGCCTTTATACAATTTGACAAATAATTTTAGGTTAAACTTAGCCCTTTGTTGTAAACTACAGAACATAAGTATTCACCATTTCCCCCCATTTTCTGTTCCAGTTGTTACTCTGTATGCTACTCTGGGAGGCCCAGCGATAGTACATGGGTTAAACGAAACGGAGGTGACCACCATCATTACTAGTAAAGAATTGATGCAAACAAAATTGAAGGTCAGAAAACTGTTCTTTGTCTCTTTCTCTCCAGTGTGTGTCTCTGTTGATTGTTAAATGGACTGATTTCACTGGGTAGAACAATGATTTATTGCCTTACGTCAAGGCAGACGCTTCTTTTAGAGTAAGATTTATGTATCTGTCCTCATGTACAGACAAAAGAAAATAGTCTTCAATAGGGTTTAGGCTCCTTGGTGACTTGGGAGAACAGGATTACCAAGTTGCCCTACTGAAGAGCTGCAATGCTGCCTGGAACAATGCCTCTACAAGAAACTGCTGCAGTTCCTGGGTGGATTTAGTGTCTATAAATTTAACAGTGGAAGCATATGGAAAGAATGGACAAGTGTATAAACTGTAAATGAATAGGTAAATGTGATCATTCTTCTGATATATTGTTGGATGTTTTCCCAGCACAGAATGGCTCTTAAATCTAAAGGGTGCTCAGAGAGTTAGAACTGTTCTCCAGTGTGGAGGAAAGCTTATTCAGTATTAGAACAGTCAAAAAACTTTGACTACTGACCCAGGTTGAATACACAGGTGGAACAACTTGAATGAGTGTCAGCATCATGTTTTGGGGGAGCTACACCTCTCATGTAAGGGAATTTTTTTAAATAAAAATGTTGTGCTATTGAATGAGAATTTCCAAAACCCTACTTTTTAACACTAATATAATGATGATATATATATATAGGCACATTTATTTTGGCTTGCAGTAAAAGAATTCATTTCTTCTACTAGAGATGGTAATCATCTCTGCCACTGGAACACTGAGGTAAAATGTTTTGGAGCTCACATTTTGCTTGAGATGCTGAACTAGTGCTTAACTAATAATTTTCTCTATTTTTGTTAGCTGTTGCTTCTTTTAAATAACACATTATTAAGGAGCAGTGTAAGATTCATAGCGTTGCCAATTTCTCTCGGCGTTTTTGAGAATGGGAACTCAATTACCTCTACAGATCATTGCAGTCTCATGTCTTGAAATAAGACCCAAATCAGTAAATGGTTGGAAAAATTTTTGGACTTGTAAGTGGAAAGTGCAATCAGTCCAGCAAATCTTTAGTGTGAAAAGTTTCAAGCTTTGCAGCTTTTGGAGCTAGGCAAGTTTATACTGTGATACTTTAAATAATCAGATATTCTATGTCAGTGCTTTTTTATGTATATTGTAGATAAATGTATTAATTTCTTTCTTCTTGTTGGCACAAACCTTACATTTGACTTCTGACCATATGTTCATTTCCACAGGAAATTGTTTCTCAAGTTCCACGGTTGCGACATATTATTACAGTGGATGGCAAACCAACAACGTGGTCAGAGTTCCCCAAGGGTGTCATTGTTCACACTATGGCTTCTGTGCAAGCTATGGGTGCCAAGGCAGATACCGGTATGGTCTCGCTCCTTTCTGTTCGGATCTTTTTGTTTGTTGTCCTAGTGTGACCCTGTTGGGTAAACTGGGGGAAATAGCAGACCTTAAAGTTATGCAGTGTTTAAACCTTCGATCATCTGCTTTCTCTTTAAAGGAAATCTCTGGAGTTTTTTGATTTGCTTGTAGTTGGGTTTTGGGGTGTGAGGTGGTTTTGAGGTTTTTTTGTTTGTTTGTTGTGGAGAAGAGAGTTTTTATTAAAACCTTTCTACTGTGTTGAAACAAAGCGTCACATATTGAAGAATAATTATGATAAAACATTAAAACCAGGCTATTCAGAGCACACAGAAAAAAAATCTATGTTTTATAGCAGAAAATATCAGTAGTTTGCTGACATCAAGTTTTGTTAAATTCACAAATCAAATGTAAAATAGCTTTTTAAATGTAATTAGAACTTGGTTACTTTCATTGCATTATAGCAACTTTCAGTCCTCTATGTAAATCTCTTGAAATTTATTCCTGTGTAACATTTTTTGGAATTAGAATTCAGAATTTCAGAAGGTGTTTTAACTATTACAACAAATTTTTATTCTTGGCTCTGAAGAACCACTAAACCAGTATCTTAAGATTTCATTATATTCAGTAGTTGCTTTCTTTTGTTCTTACTGTGTGTGTTTTAACCACTGAAGACATGTGAGTGTTTGAATTTTGTTTTAGCAGTAGGGTGGGTGGTTAATCCATCTGCTGCTGATACGCAGAGGAATGGCAGGTTTGCTCCCAGCATCGTGACCTTTCAATTTCTTTAAAAGATGGTTTTCCTTTTACGATGAACCACTTCATTGTGCTTTTAAAACTGTTTTAGACAATATTGACAGAATAAATCATGACTGTTATTGATGAGCTTAGCGAGAATTGTTATACTGTGTGCTATGTAGAAAGGTGTCATCCTTTCTTCAGCTTAGTAGATATCACATGCGATAATGAAGGAACATTATCTTTGCCATGTTAATCATTCATAAATTGCAGATTACTAGAATGAATTATTGGGTCAAGCATGTTCAATTAATATTAAGTACAGGAGCTGTTGCTTATGTGATTTTCCTGAGTGGTGTTAATCATGCAAGATAGAAAAGATACACAGAGTGGGAAATCATAAAAAATGATTTAAAAACTAAAATGATTAAAAATCACTCTTCTCATTCAGCGTGCATACTTAAATTTGAGCCATCTTTTGAACCATGTTTTAAGCACAGTGTAGTAGCAGTGTTATGTAGTGTAACGTTGGAATGGCTGCTGAAATACATTAGTGTGTCAGCTCCCCCAGTCTGACAGGCTTTCCTCACACCGCGTCCTGTAACACAAATTACAGGAACCAAACAGCACTCCAGGCCCGTGCCCTCAGATATCGCCGTCATCATGTACACAAGTGGATCCACAGGAGTTCCCAAAGGAGTTATGATCTCCCACTGCAATATAATTGCTGGGATAACTGGAATGGCTGAGAGGATTCCAAACTTGGGGTATGTACCAACAGTTACTTACCGGCAAGTAAGTTAGTTCTGTACTTGCATGTGATTTTGGATTAATTACTGTGTAATACACTAACTGTTGTATATTGCGTTGTCTGTGACACATCGTACTATGTACTGATGTCTGAGCATCTTCCAGTACTGCATTAAATGACATGAATACTTCATGTGCTGTTTGTTCTCTCGTCTTCTGTATGTGGGCAAGACCGGGACACAAAAACCTGTGAGGCCGCCTTGCACTAGAGTGGTCGAAAGCTCCCCTAAGCAGTACTTCCTTTGGTTAGTGTTAAATTCTGTGGCTTCTTTGTTTGGTGCAGTTTTAACTCTGTGGACAAGATTAGCCTTTGCAACCATAACACGTGGTTAATAAAACGAACTTTGTTCGTGCCTTAAACCTACAGTGTGTAGCGTGCAACTTTTGAGACAAAACTCGTGTTATTTGAAATATGCTCTCAAACTCAAAGGCATTTTTCTAGTTTTCAAGTCATCAGTAAGCTTTGTGTAAATTTACTTTCATGGCTCATCCAAGGACTCTAACGGTATAACATAAACCTGTCTTCTTAAAATTCTCTACAGGGAAAAAGACATCTATATTGGCTATTTGCCTCTTGCCCACGTTCTGGAGCTGAGCGCTGAGCTTGTGTGTCTGTCCCATGGATGCCGCATTGGTTACTCTTCGCCCCAGACATTAGCTGACCAGGTATGTTGTTGATGTGAGCCCTTATGGTAAAATAAATTAAGAAATCACTCGCATCAGATCTTTCCAATTTTTCTTAAAAAATACTGCAACAAATCCTTTTCACAGTTCATAAAGCAGACTATTAGTCATTATGGCTGCTGTATTCTGGCCTAGTTTTAGTTGTTTAAATGAAAATGATTGTTTAAAAGACATTCAGTGTCATTTTGTTTCTTATGCTAAAAATTCTGGATGTGTTTGCTAGTAAACTTGTTCTTTACTTTAGTCCTCTAAAATAAAGAAAGGAAGCAAAGGTGATGTTACTACACTGAAGCCAACCCTAATGGCAGCTGTCCCAGTAAGTAACTGAAACATAAATAAATTACTTAAAAAAACATATTTTTTTTTAACAACTGAAGTAATACTGTTATAATTGGAATGGAAAAGGTTGAACCTTTGATGTTGTTAGCTTAAAATAATATTTTAGTTGCTTATTTTTATGTTGGGGGTAAGCATTCATTTTATGAGTGTCAGCGTTTTGCAAAGTGTAGCTCTGGGGCTTGGAGTGCCGGTGTAATTAGTCATGTGGTGTTTGTCCTAGGGAATGAATAGAATGAAGACAGTTAGCAGCAGGCATCTTGCAGTTAACTAGTGCCCCTGCTTCAGTGTTGGCTTTCCTTGTTCCTGTGAACATCTGGCTGTCTCTGAGCAGTGGGAGAGGGTACAATTGGGGACTGTGTCATCTGAATCAGGCTAGAATTTCTAGATCAGGCTTCCTCTTTGTTGTACTGACTTTGGGATTAAAGGTAATCTTTTTTAACCAGGAAATTATGGATCGCATCTACAAAAATGTCATGAATAAAGTGAATGAAATGACAAGTTTCCAGCGGAATCTATTTATATTGGCCTACAACTACAAAATGGAACAGATTTCCAAAGGTTACACTACCCCACTCTGCGACAGGTAAGTCTAATTTTATTTTAATGCTTTAACACAAAAAATGCTTATCCGTCTTGCAACATGAGCAATATTTGATTTTGAAGTTGACACTTTAAACGTGAACAAGTCCAAGTGTGAATTGAAATAACGAATCAGTAGTTTGAGTGGTGGTTTTAAAACTTTCCAGATACTATTTAAGTGAATGCTATTTAACGTGAAACTGATTGGAGATTTATATTCTGTGTATGATTTTCATAATACCATTGATAATGGATATATACAAATCTTGTGTAAGATAGGAAGCCTGTTCCTGTAGATAACTGTAGACTTCATGTTTTCACATAAGTTAAATGCAGAACATCTCGTTGGAAGTCTCATCCAGTCCAACTCCTAATTTTAGTGAGACTAAAAAGTTAATATAATTGCAAAATTCATTTGTTTAAAGTTTGTTTAAATTTTTGAGGAGAAAAATCACAAAACTGTACTGTCATACAAAATCATGTTCTCAAAACATTAACCTGTGTTCAGATTAGAATGTGGAAACAAGCTTAAAAAATCTGTGCCTGTATTTTTGAAAATGTGAAGGCATTCCTGCCAGTTTTCCTTGACTGCCATAAAAATTAATTTGTAGATGCTGCATACTTTCAGTTCAGATATAAAACTAGGTACTCTGTACTCTGTTTTTGGGGGGTTTTTTTATGTTAGACAACAAAAATATACTCTTATTTCTTTGCATTTTAGCCTTATTTTCCGGAAAGTACGAATGCTGCTAGGTGGAAAAATTCGCGTCCTGCTTTGTGGAGGAGCTCCGCTCTCTGCAGCCACTCAGCGGTTCATGAACATCTGTTTCTGTTGCCCTGTAGGACAGGGATATGGACTAACTGAATCAGCTGGGGCTGGAACAATCACAGAAGGTCTGTCCCAGTGCATCCTACTGAGTGCTGTGATCTGTGCTCTGCGTGTATTGCCTTTAATCTGATCATTCAGTGTGTGCCACCAAAAGTAATTGGGGAATCCTGGGAATTACTTGCAATCATAAATGTATAAAACAGTGGGAGTCCTAATTTGAACACATTGTGCTAAAGCTGGCAACCTACGTGTAAAATGAATGCTCTCGTTTCTGGTAGAGAAACCTGTAATAGTGGATGATGGGATTATGGCATAGTCACACTTACCAGTTTGAGATGCTAAGGAAACAAAAAATTCAAACACCTACACCGGATTTAAATTCCATACAGCAGAACTTCATGGTCTCGGTTTAATTTTTAGTCCTAGTTTGTTCATATTTAGTCCTGTTTTGTTCATATTCAGTGGTGGCAGACACAGAGCTGTGATTTATTTTTTTTAATTTATTTTTGGGTGGTAGTGTTATCTACCTGAGAATTTTGAGGAGCATGAGGTTAACTGCTTGATTGTGCTGGATTGTAGAACATGTATTATGTTCCCATGCACTGCTGTGATACAGTTTATATTCCAAGATGTCTTTGGAAGCGTCTTCTTCAGTAGTCATTGGGGAGGAGGGGCAGGGAAAAAGGAATAGTTGAACTGTGGCACAAACGATGTTATCTCCAGCAATGCTCTTTTGGGAAGGTGCCCAGATGCAGGAATGCTTGGGATTGAGACCTCAGGAAAGTGGATCAAAATACAGAATCCCTAAACAGTTTTGAAATATTGTTATTTATCTGGGAGTACACCAAAATTCTCAAAGTTGTGCCACTTCTGAAGTGAAATCCGCTGTCAAAGCTGTGTTGATATGACTGGAGGTATCTGTGAGCAGTCATCTGTTCGCAGAATACAGATTTTTATCTGCATTAGCTCGATAGATTGTTTTTCTTGGAAGTTCTGTTCTGTGAATTAAAGTTCAGAAATAAGTAGCAGTTAATTTTCACTAAATGAAAATGTATGTCTTCAAAAGTTATTCTTACCTGTTTTGTTGGTTTTTTTTCTAAAAAATGCTCTTTCTTAAATTTTAGTTTGGGATTACACTACAGGGAGAGTGGGAGCACCTTTGGTCTGTTGTGAAATCAAGTTGTTGAATTGGGAAGAAGGTGAGAATATCTGTATGTGATTTATTATAGTGTGCTTTTGAGAACTTTATATAGCTACTTTTCTGTTGGATTTTGCTTAGCAGTAGTAAATAATAATACTATTTCTTGGCGTTTTAAGCTTTAAATGCTGCTTTTACCTATGTACGTCTATATACATCCTTCTAATGCATATAATACTTAAAAGCATTTAATACTTCTACATTTAAATATTAAAAATAAGAGGAATTATTGCATTGGAATATATTTTAATTCTTGTTAATAAAAAAATGTACTTTTAGGTGGATATTACAACACGGATAAACCATATCCTAGAGGTGAGATTCTTATTGGAGGGCAAAATGTGACCGTGGGCTACTACAAAAATGAAGTACGAACCAAAAAAGATTTCAGTGTTGATGAGAATGGGCAGAGGTGGCTCCATACTGGAGACATTGGAGAGTTCCATCAAGATGGATGCCTAAAAATTATTGGTGAGTTGTGAAATTCGGATGAACATATACATACACACTTCTCAGGGCTGTAAAATACTGTAACTAACAAAAAATCAGCATGTCTTGTCATGCAGTCTAAAGCTCTATTAGCTAGCCCAAGAAAATTCTGATTTTATAACATAAACTTGATGGTGTGTTTTAAAAGCTGACTTTGAAAGCTTTTGCTTCCTTTTAGGATAGTCTTAACCCTGACTCCACTCTGTTAGTGAGACTGAGTAGCGATTAGTTAAATGTAGGCTAAATGAGCTAGAAAAACTGTCTTAAATTTTATAACTTTTCAAGTGTTAAATTTGATTGAGTAAAAGGGCTCGGGAATTAAATGTTTGGGTTTTTTTTAATTCACCATTCTTTAGAATAAGACCCTTCTTTTCTCATAAGGGACTTAGGGGAAAAGTACAATTTAGGTAAAGGTGTTACAAGCCTGTGATAGTGTCATAGTTCTTCAGTGACTTTTGGCACAATAGTCAGTGCCCTGTGAACTACCAGGTGTCCCTTGAAGTCAGAGTGGTTAAGAGCACCCTTTAATCCTGAAAACTAAGCTTACTCAGTTTATTATGTGGGAAAAAAAGTAGGTGCCATGGTAGCTGCCTTGCGGTGGTCAAACAGGTGAGACAGCTACAAAACTATGTAGCTTGACCGCCCAAAGCAGCTGGGAGGTATGGAGGAAAGGGGAGGTGCTGCTGGCTGCCACCTCAGCTGGATGGGTGAGGCCCTGGAGTCACCTCTGCTGCCTTCAGGCCACATACAAGAAGCTCAAGTGATTTGTGTTTAATTTTGGTTCCTATTGTGTTTCACATAACAGATGGACAGTTTCTTTTTAAAGTTATTTATTCTCGGGCTAAATGCACAAAATGTCACCAAATGCTGTATCTCCTGCCTTAGCATCTGGACAAGCACAAAATGTCTAGTCTTCTAGCCAGACACTGGCTTTTGCATAACCCTGGTTGGCTCCCGTGCAATCATCTAGGAGGTGCTGTTCAAAGGGCAGAACATTCATAGAGTCGAAATGCAGCTCATGTTTAAGTAAGGGACAGTTTGATAAAGTGCAAAGTCTGGGAAACTGTTACTAAATCTTTCTGGTACATGCACCAAGCATGAGTCACATTACCTCTTGGCATTGATATGTACATTTCAGAAAAGTATCAGATCTGTGTCTGAAGTTCTTGTGTCCTGTAATTAAAGTTTAATTTTTTTTTTTCCTTAATAGATCGTAAAAAAGACCTTGTAAAACTCCAGGCAGGAGAGTATGTGTCTCTTGGCAAAGTAGAAGCAGCTCTGAAGAATCTTCCACTGGTAGATAATATTTGTGCGTATGCAAGCAGGTAAGAGCCAGCTGATGTTTCAGTTTTGCTGCATTCTTTGTCCTGCTGAAGCTGTAAGCAAAATGTTTTGTCACTCAAATGCGGATTTGTCTTTTTTAACCAATTGACAAATTGCTTATAATACAGTGGAATAACTTTATCAGAACTCAAACATCTGAAATGTGTGGGTTTAGTTTTCCTTCTCACTTGTTTCATATTTTGTTTAAAAGTGCCAAGTGTGAGTCTCGGTCCTTCCATTTTCCCCAATCTGAAAAGCGTCAGAGGATGTCAGGAGTTGGAAGGGACCTCAAAAGATCATCTAATCCAACCCCCCTGTCACAGCAGGATCACCTAGACTAGATCATATAAGAATGCATCCACATTGGTCTTGAATTGTCTCCAGAGAAGGAGACTCCACAACCTCTCTGGGCAGCCTGTTCTAGAGCTCTGTCACCCTCACAGAGAAAAAGTTTTTCCTTACATTCACATGGAACTTCCTCTGCTCCAGCTTGGACCCATTGCCCCTTGTCCAGAAGAGCCTGGCTCCATCCTCCTGACACTCACTCTTTACATATTTATAAATAGCTGAGTTCTTACTGCATTCAAAATGGATGTCACTCAAACACTTGAGATGGTTACCTATAGAAGCTGTAGGACATACTGTTGTTGTTGTGTTCTGTTATGATCTCCACTTCAGAGGAAGTACTGGTGTACTTCAGAGGAAAGGGAGAGGGGGCAACCACCAACAGCCTAGAATCTGGTCTGTGCATTAAAAATACTTTAACCCCTGCAGTACACCAGCAGACACATTGAAGCTTGAGAGAAAACACTTTGTAACTGTTGTGCAAACACACAGTTATTGAACAAGGATCAAATGCCCTTTCTACTGGTTTTCTATACATACTACTAGATTAGACCTATAAGGGCTCAAATACGTCTTGAGCTTCTATTTCTAGGATTTCCTATCTGTGCATAGTACAGACTTACATGTATAAATGTATGTAGATGTCTTTTGTTTCCTGTTGTCATTTTGATGTTTGGAAAGTCACTTTGGAGCTTCTGAATGGTCTGAAATATTCTCATCCCTAGTGTGGCCAAAAAAATCTGACTTGACGACTGTGAAGGAGGCCAGGACAAGCATACCAGAGTATTGCTCAGTTCTAATAAATAGAAAATTAGCTTTTGGTTTGTTCACCTGGTTCTCTGTGGTATTTTTTTGTTGGCTTTAATGGTGGTCATCCTTTAACTCCGGTTTTGACAGGTTTGGATCAATAGGTTATATTTGTGGGTTTGGCCTGTTGAGTGAGCCTCATGTGTACTTGCTTTGACTGCCTGATGCTGCGTGCCTGTTCTGAGCCCCCTCTGTGGTCTGTGCAGAAAGAGGCTCCTACAGACAGCGACTTCTGCTGTTCTGGGATTGCTCTTCACTGTTGGAGTTGTTCTATCAAGTTTGTGTTAATTTTGTCATGCAAACATAATGTTGGAGACTAAAGCACACTTGTCAGACAGGCACTTGACTCTGTGCATATCTTGTCTATTACTTGACACTAGGAAAACCTATAAGGAGTTTTAAAGGTGATTGACAAAGTCCAGGTGTATTCCAGATTGATTTGGCACAAGTAGCTGTGTAGTGCACATTCTCGGAATGATTGGCCATATGCACATTTCATTGTGGGTACAGTGGGAGCTCAGAGACACTGTTAGCAGCTCCCATCTTGCATCCTGCCTGTATCCTTAGACTTTGCTTGGGAGATGTTGTGTGCAAGGAGAGTCCTTCATTTGCAGCTGTTCTATCTTCCATGTGCAAAAGGACAGGGAGGGAGGGCGGACTCTTGCAAATGCTAAACCTGTGATTTGACCTTGGATCTTGGGCTACAAAGCTCCTCTGAGCATGGTAGCAGGGAATCAAAAGAGATTGCAAAGTATCACTGCTTTAAAAGCTATATTAATTGACCAAATCAGACAAAATAGTGACATAAGGAAGAAAATGTTTGCTGAAAGAAATTGTTATTAGTGTTCCTCCAAAGGAGACTCCTGCTGCTTTATCAGCGCTTTGCCCATCCAAGATGTGTTCAGTTGATCTCAAGTGTTGTGTCAGGATAATCAGTGGTTTCATTAACCCGAGGAGTGAGCAAACGTGGCTGAAACCCCAAGAGTTCTTGTCAGGAAGCTCAAAGAGAGCTGATACAGACCGGACTTCGGAGAATAGAAATGGTGATACCCATGTATCAGTGCCACTGCAGATGTCTCTTACTATCTGCTGGATGGCCAGATTTGGGTAGGATCTCAAGCACAGCAAGGGAATGAGGATGCTAGTTTAGGAGAGATGTTTTGGGAAAACCACTTAGTGTGGAGGAGATGACTCAGGAATTCCTGACAGCCCAGTTTGGAAAGCTTCTTCCTTCCTGTCGTCCTTATGACCCCCAAAGCTGAAGAAGCTAGCAAATGCAGAGGATCTGCAGAAGGAAGAGTAATGGAGAGGAAAGTAGCTCTTCCAGAGAAGAAAACGTAGTTGGGTTGTTTAGGACACATCTCTAAGAAATACTTTCGCATTTGAACTGCAACAAGTGAAGAGTTAACTAGTGGTACAGACTGGAAAGCTACATGTTCCCGGAGCTGTAAGCTCCAAGGTGCTCTTTGCAGGAAAAAACATAGTTGGATGAATCCATTTGTCCAGAGGAAGTATGCTGCCTCTCAAGAGACTGAGTTCTGGATGAACTGAAAGCATGTGGCTTACCCATTCACCTGATTGCTTCTGTGCTCTCTTTGTCCCTGGAGACACTGGTGGTGTTGCTGGACATAAGCACATCAGAAGACTATGGAACCAGGGATGCAAGTGTTCCAGTCCTTTTGTGTTCTGGCTCCCTTAATATGTAATCTGTATGTGTTACACAGCAGACCTTGGTGACGTTACCAGGATTCAGTACAGAGTATAGCGCAAGTGTGGGTGGAGCAGAAACCGGAGGGTCCAAGGCAGAAGGTGGGATACAAGCAGTTATAATTCATACCACTAACAAAGGAGAAAATTGCAGTGTCTGGTAGCCAAAAGGGTAGTTGGCGTTTATATTTTAAAATAATCGTCTTGAATATCTGAAAGGATAAGCAATGTAATCTCCATACTGGGGTTAAGGTTCTGTATTTTTTATATTAATGACCTGTCTGGAGAAAGTGAGAATCAGCAGGTGCTATGCTGCTACAGGAAGGTGAATACAGCAATAGGGTATAATCAGATGTGTAGCCTACAGGATGCACAGTGATCACTACTGGGCATTAAAGAGCCTGAGTTCCTTGTCCAACTCTTCAGAAAAGGCAGTCCTTTTGAAAAGAGCTGAGGAGAAGAGTGGGAATGTCATGCCTCTGCATAGACTTAGGAGGAAAGAGGATTGCTTAAATACTTAAAGAACTGTAAGGAAGGGTGGAAGACTAGGCAGGTGCGAAGGGGAAAGAAAAAGTCTGTGAAAGAATAAATAGCTTCTGAGGAGGGGAGAGGAGCATCTGACTGTTGGCTCTATGAAAGTACAGTGGATGTCAACTGCAGAGAAGGAATGTTATGAATGACTGTCAGGAATTTCTTACCAGTGCTAAGAGTAATGAAGTGTTGGCATTAGTGTTGGTCTGATGTTCAAGAATGGGTCAGTCAATCATCTATTAGGTGTATATGGTGAATTACTTTATCTTCTGAGATCCTTTATGGCTCGCTGACTCTGCTTTGTTAGAATGCGTAGAGTTGCTCTACGAGGTTCTGTTTGCTTTTTCCTTAAACTTTACACCATCTCAGAAGTCTTTTAATACCTGTATCTGGGTGAACTGTGCTTCAGCGTTTTCCCAAGAGTTTGAGATCACAGCTTTGTATGTTCTAGGCGTACCAGGATCAGACAATGATTTCCAACACTCGAGGGAGTCTGTGGACAATCACTTGAAAGAGAAAGAGAAGTCACTTCCCTTACAGAAGCAGGCGTTCTTTGAGATGTGTTGTGCATATGCTCATTCCACAACCTGCTCTCCAACCCCTCTTCACTGCAGTCCTCTACTCCTCTACAGTAACTGGATTCTGCAGTTGAGAGGAAACTGAGGTAGGGAAGCCACACACCAGTCTTCGTACCAGGATGCAAAACATGTGGGGAGACAGGGTGCTCTGACATCATATGGGTGCTGCTTCCCCAAAGCTTTGAGCGTGAGGCACAGTGGAATATGCATATGGACAGCACACCTTGAAGCAATCCAGTTGCTGTAAGGTAAGTAGCTTCTCTTTCTACTTACTCCTAAGCAGGCAAAGGTAGTTTGTGTGCTATTTCAGAAAGATTATCAGGTGAACAAAAGCCAACTGTTAAGAGCAATATCTCTGTATGAAGCTCAATCCCCACCTGACTTGAAATGTTACTTTTGAAGACTTGTTAACTTTACAGAATACATACTAAAATACTTTATGCTTCTCAGTTTCCATTCTTATGTCATTGGATTTGTTGTGCCAAACCAAAAGGAGCTTGCAGAACTAGCTCGAAAGAAAGGATTCAAAGGAACCTGGGAAGAGATCTGTAACAGTCCTGAGATGGAAAAAGAGGTACTGAAGGTGCTAGCTGAGGCTGCCATGGCAGGTGAGTACCTGGGTGGATATTATTAACCTCTTGGACTGTAATGTCTGTCAGACAGATAAGCACGGGGCTCAAAAATGTTTCCTGGAGTGTGTGAATTTCATAGAACGCACATGAAGTGAAATTCCCTTGCATAAAAAGCAACAAACCACCAGTTGGGTCAGTCCTTTTGAGGTTTTTTTTTGGGGGGGATGTGGAGGGGCTGTTTTGTTTTTGGGGGTTTTTTAACTTTTTTTTTTTTACTGAGGAAATAATATAAAACCAGACCAACACAAACAAGTTCAATTCCATACAAGGGTATGTGTGCGTATCTGGCACGCTTGAGGATGTCCTGTAACTTTTTTGTCCTTAACTACCGGATCATCTGTAGATCCACAGTGTGTATGTGTTGCACATTTGCTATGTATCTAAGTGTAGGTGAGAGAAGGCCACAGTGATGGGCTCTTAGCTTCCTGTGACTTCCATCTGAGGGGTTTCCTAAACTGAAAGCAGTGTCTTTGTAGTCATAATTTTCATAAAACTGCTGTTCCACTGGCTCTTGTATTTGGATTTTAAACTTTGCAGACATTCTGTGTCGGTATCCATACTGGCTTGTGGCAGAGTTGTGCAGCTCAGCTGTGTCCCTGTGAAGACATGTCTCCTGAGTTTTAACCCTGCTGTCTGCTAGCTCAGTGCGGTTCTGACGAGCTCTCCTATGGAAGGAGGCAGGGAGCACTCACACTGGCAATCTGGAGTTTTTTCAGTGCCTATTGTACTTCCCCTTCAGCTGTATCTTCTTTTCATGCCAACTGATCGTAGTCTGTCAAGCTGTTCTGGTGCAGAATTAAACACAGGCCCAGTCATGTTTTGTTTGTTCTTTCATAATAATTTCTGCCTTGTTTTTGCTTCTGACTATTGCTAAGCACTGAGATTTTTTTCATAAAGCTGTCACTCATGACCACAGGATCTTTTTTAAGTGGTCACTGTGGATGCTACATATCTTTTTCATATCCATTCTGTTTTACACTTCTCTGCAATGAGTATTTTCTGCTGTTTCCTAATTGCTCGGTATAATGATGCAATTCTGCTCCTCACAATTTGTCCTCATCTTTTCTACCCTGTACACCTTTATATTTCCAACTATTACTTGTGAATACGGTAAACTCTGTGACCAGTATATTTGCAGATTCCTGTTGCAGGGCCATACTCTGCAGTCTCAGTACTGCAGCAGACTTTTTTTCTTTTCTTTTTCCCCCTTGCCTCATTTTTCTACTCCCTTTTTCCTCACTGTGAGGAGCAAATGGACAAGGTCATGCAAAGAAACTGCTGCCATGAGAATGTGTACAAAGTTGCTTTCCTTTTTTTTTTTTTTTTCACAGCTCTAACTATTCTAAAGAGAATTAGCTATATGGTTGTAATTGATGAAACAGAATATTTGATTTAATCCTGAGGCATTTTTACATGTTTTCATGTTACTTCATATTTGGGGTTGTTTTTTACTTTGGTATCATAGCCTTTATTTTTAAAGTAATTGCTGTATTTCCAAAAAACTCAGACCCAGTGAAAAAATATCAAGGGGAATAAAAGGTGCAAGTAAAAAGAGCAGGTTGCACAGAGTAATTATACATCTGTGGATTTTTATTTTTTTATTTCTGTACATCTGTTGGTTATTTTATTTTTATTCTCTTGTGTCTGAAACCATGGCAGAAGCTCTTGCAAATAACACACTGTTTTGTGTTAAAGGTGTGAGATGCTGAGCACCGATTTATGTCAGTAAGGGGAACAGCTACTAAAGGAACTTCTTTTCTTTGAACAATTTAGGACTATCAGGAAAAAAAAAACCATCAAACTAACCACAACTCCCTCTCCCCTCCCCACCCCCCGAGTTGATTTATTCAAGCACAAGTGGTATGGTTTTTAGCAGTATGTATTTGAAGACTTGATCTTCAGAAGATGAGTATCAAGACACTCATACAACAGTGTGTATTTTACGGATGTTGTGTCTGTGCCCTGAGGGTTTTCTGAAGTTGGAGAGAGTGCAGATGCCCAAACATCTGGGGTTTATGTCGTTTCTGTGGGACGAGGAGAAGAGCAACTGGTGGATCCTGTCACTCTGCCAGTGACCACGGGGGTTTCCAGAGCTCACCTTGGGAGTTTGAGGAGAACTCCTTCGTTTCTCATGTACTTCTGTGTGAGGAATCAGCTCCTTCTTTTGTGCTTAATTGTAGAAAAATGGTTACACTTACATTTTGTAATAAAAATGTTTGTTTTTACAGCTAATCTGGAGAAGTTCGAAATACCAGTAAAAATCCGTTTGAGCCCTGATCCGTGGACCCCTGAGACTGGTCTAGTGACAGATGCGTTCAAACTAAAACGCAAAGAGCTTACGGCATACTATCAAATGGACATTGATCGAATGTATGGAAAAAATGTAAAATAATCCTTTTTTCTGCACCACTTTGCTACAGTGAGCTTGGATCAAATAGGAAATACTTGAATTGCCTGTCTCAACACTTGAGATCAACACACAAATCCACCGTTCCTCATTTGCAGCTTAAACTGTTATCTCTGATGACGTCACCATGACGACTGGCAAGTTTAGTAAAATGCTACGGCAGCAAATTTGTGTCTGTCTCCTCTTATCCAGTTTTCTCTGCTACCTTGTCAGTCTGTGGATTTTCCCGAGTCTTTTTTTGGGAAACATGATTCTGAAGCCTCAAGTTTTTAAACGTTTATAAATCCTGTATAATGTTTTATTTGTATCTTTGAAATTTGGATGTATATAGAGAGAACTTGGCTATATAAGAAATGGTTATACTGGGGGCCTTTTTATACCTAATTATTTAAAGATAAGAAGGTATTGATGTTGTGACATTCTGTACATTGAAATGCTTGTAATGAGATGGTTACAGAGGACCAGGTTATTTGCTGCTGTGCTATTTCCCATGTAAATCCAAGGGAGAAAAGGTTTTTGACGTTCCAGTTTGTGTGCTGCACCTTCAATATGTGCCTAATGGTTACTTTTGTTTTTCTCTGAAAAGGAAGAGAGCGTCGTGGCACAGCTCTGCAGGAAGGCAGGCACTCTGGGAGGTGTGTGTCAGAGCTCATTTCGTACAGAGGAAACTATTAACACAGCAGAAGGGAAACCTGAGAAAAATCTTTCAAATGCATACAGAAACCTTTTTTTTTTTTTTTTTTTTAAGCAGCTCGTGACCATTCCGTGCAGTAGTTGAGTGGTATAGTGCTAGTGAGACTGCTCAGCATTAATTTCACTTAATGCTTCAGAAGCTGGACGGCGCCCTTTCAGCAGAGGGACTGACTGCCTAATGATTGCTGTTGCTTCTCATTAGGTCTGGACATTACACTGGGTTTGCTCTTCTGGTGTTTGTGCAGGTCTGGCAAGACCGCTGTTCTGCCCTAGCTGCCACCCAAATTTACTGGGGGGGGGATTTTTAAAGTCATAATGACAGTTATGTTCTCAGCTCACACAGTGCCTAGCTGCCCTTTGGGCCATTAAAAATCTCCCTTTAATTCTCTGTTCTTTTGTGTAGCTTTTTTTTTTTTTCCCCTCCTTAAAAGCAGGTATTTGAAGTATTTGTCAGCCAGAACTGTTTGTGTTACTTGGTTTGTTACACCCAATTCTCATGTTGGGAAGGAGTCTCGATTTCTGTTTTACCATGAACATGTGAATGCTGTTTGAAGAACTATGAGGGATCTTTTAATATTCACTGAGAGTGTTTAGATTTGTGCCAGGTGTGAATTTTCAGAATATTTGTGGAAATAATATTTTAATCAGGGTTACATGGGAATGTGAAAAGGCATAAACCAGCCAACTGTGATGGAGCAGATATTAAAACGGCTTTAATTTGAGATTATTCTCTCGTGTATCATTTACTTGTAGCGCTGAAAATAAAGGTGTTGGTGCTTGCTTAGTGCTGTGGGAGCACATAGTGATGCAGAGCGGCTGAAGCTTTGCTTAGGGGTTGGAGTTCCCGTTGTTAACGTTTGGGAGGTTTGGGAGACCTTAGATAGATGCATTCTCATTTAAAAAACTTCTGAAATACAATTTAACTTAACATTCCTGCTGATTGCGGAAAGCAGTTTCATAGGAGTCTGAAGTGACCCAGTAGGTTCCTTGTACTTAGGCTTTGATGAGAGGATGGGAAGGTTTGTGCTGTATCTCATGTTGCCATCCCTCCCACTGTTGGTGGATTCGCCTGCCGCTGCTTCTGACAGACTGTTACTGTTGGGTGAATTTGGGGGGAGCTAGTCAAACGAAACAAAAGAAACCAGAACTGCATCGGAGAGATGAATGTCTTCTGATATCTGCTGTAAATTCAGAACCTTCTGGCAACTAGAGCTAAGGCTGATGTTGGAAAATGACTGAAGGATCAGAGTGTGGAAATTGCAGAGTCTGTAGGGAAGTGTCACGCGGTATATTAGACATTACTAATACTTGAACGTGGGCCTGTGTTCCATCAGCAGGTTCTTGAATAGTTCACACTCAGCACAAGGAGTATATTGTTCAAGTTCTTCTTGTGGTTTTTTAGTGACAGATAATTTTTGCAGCACTGTGTATATCACTTGGTGCATTGTGCAGCAGATTTAGGAAAATAAATCTGCTTTTGGTTAATTTGGAACAAATCTGAAGTTAATGTTTTATTCTGCTAAGGGTTTAAATCTACTTTTGGGTAGATTGTGCAATGAAAATTTTAAAATGCTTTGGGAATTGTAGTTTTGATTTCTCTTCTACTCCAGTCATGAGATTGGGTTATGGTCTAACTGTGCTTTTGACTTGACAGTTTGTGTTTTTATATTTAAAATGGGTGTCGATACATGTAGCTCCTCCTCCTTTAGACTTCAGATTCATTGTGGACACTTCTCTTTCACAGAATATGAAAATTAAGCAGTTCATTAATTTTAGCCTCAGATTGAATACACACAAAGACCTTTAAACTATTTGTATAGGCTTAAAATATTTGTCAAGTCTGTGCTTTCTTTTCATATATAACAAAAGGTGGATTCTGCTGCTAGACTCTGCGTGCTTCCAGATCCCATCACATCCTCCTGGCAATGCTTCTGTCGCCCAGGCAGGTGCTGCGCAGGTGTAGGACTCACCTGCTTCTGCTGTCTTACTCTTTACCGGCCCCTGTGCCTGGAGGATATTTTTGGCACTCACCCTGCACTCATTGCTGAGCAGAAAGCTGACTGCTGGGGAGTTGGAAACCCTGTGCAGATGCACTACAGTCAAGAATTTACTGGTCTCTCTCCCTTTTTTAATTTCTGTTTTGGTGTGTCTTCCCATGCCCAGTGTAACCAGAACAGCAGTACTGCTGGGATGTGCAGAATGTCGCACGAGTCCCAAAGGCTGTGGACAGCGTAGAGCAAATCGGGACAAGCGTGTTTGGAAGGAGCAGTCTCCATGGTGGGGAGTTTTGTAATGGAAAGAGCTGTAACTTGTAAATGGTCCTTCTGAGTTCAGGCTGAGAACAAGGGGTATCTACCTCACCTGAGGCACCTCAGAGAGCGGGGGGGGGGGGTTTTGAACAAAACTCTG
>VXBZ01001616.1:601342-618858 GCA_013399135.1 Heliornis fulica | reverse complement strand
GCTAGAGCGGGGGGGGGGGGGGGATTTTTAACAAAGCTTTTGTAAATACAGGACTTCTCAGGACTTTTAGTCACTGGGAATTGTAACTACTTTATTCTGAAAATTTACTTACTTCAGTACAAAAACCAGCCGACCAAGAAATTCCAATGATGCTGTGAATCTCCTTTTGATTCCTACAAGTATTTAAAAATAATTCAGGACTTTAGTGTAAATTCAGTCTAGGTGTCATAAGTGTTCTTAGCAGAGAAGGGTACTTCTGGAGTAGGTTAGGAAATGAAGCAAATGATGTGTCAGAACAAGACCTCTCAGGTTCACCACTGCTGCTGTGATGGCAGCTTACACACAAGCAGGACCATACCTCAGTGGGAAGATGTAGCGCAGCAGTAAAATGCTCTGCTGAAATGAAAGCGCAAAACAACGTGCAACTGAAACAGAGACCATAATGTACACCCATGTCCGACGGGTTCTAGAGATAGCATGCAGAGCACGGTATGGAATTGAGACTGTACATGAAAACCCTCCTGTAAGGCTTGTAAGTTTATGCAGAAATTGCTATAGGACATAAGACTCCTTTGCAATAACCATTATCCTGCTAAAATTCACAAGCTTTTGTTCTGTACTAAAACTCCATTTAGGTGATGCAGTGCAGCGTTTTTAATTTTTCTTAATGTGATGTATTAACTACTTGGGACTGGGTATAAAATCGTGTACATCTGTTTCTTTACTGGTAAGAGGAACAATCTTCAACTTGGCATACACCTTGGACCAGGCTGAAAAGTGAATTGAATGACCAGTTGTATATTATTGTAATCGATTATTTAATGTAAACTCATTTTCAATGTGATCTTGGTTGTTACTCTGAACTGCCTGAACATTGTATATCCTAATTGAGTTATATTGTATGAATTATTTATTTGTAACTGGATATCATGTTTCAAAAATAAAATTAATTTCACAAATTTGGCCTATACCTGTAGTTATTTAAATGGCATTTCATTTTTTATCTGAGTCATGATAACCTACAGCCATAAATCAGTGAGCTTCACACTAGTTGAGTGTGTGGCTCTTTGTGGAAGGTGGAGGGGTAGGACGGTTCAGGGTGGTGCCTTGCCAGGTAAAGTATTTGGTGGTAGGTATGGCCTTGTGTCTCTTCCTTGCCTGGTGTTGCTGATGACCTTTTGCAGAAGGCTCCATCCTCATGTTACTAGTGTTCGGTGTGCTGACGGTTCTCTCTGCCTGTGTCCATGTGCTGAGTACTGCTGTGCCATAGCGAGTGTTCTGGTTGACTCTTCGGCTGTTTGTGCTATCCAGGTACTGCTGGTGTATGTTTCTATACATTGGTGGTGTTGGCAGGGAGCTTGTGTGTCTGGAGTGGGTAACAATCTCTCCTGTGTGCAAGGCTTGCCATTCAGGAGAAGAATTTAGCCAGCTCATGTCTTTGAAACTAATTTAAAGTCCTGTCAAATACTCAAAATAAATGTGACAGTTTGATGTGAATGCTGGATCACTGTTTAGCTGATTGGTGTGCGTGGTTACCTGGTTGCTCTGGTTTCCCAGTGTAGGACCGTGAACCATCCTGCTTGCTCCATTTTATTTGCATGTGACATTTTGGTCACCTTTTTGAGATGACTGGCAATGGCAATACCTTGTGGAAAGGTCTACCCAGGGAGGTGGTTGAGTCCCCATCCCTGGAGGGGTTTAAAAGACGGGTAGATGCGGTGCTTGAGGACATGGTCTAAGGGTAGACTTGGTGGTGGTAGGTTAATGGTTGGACTGGATGATCTTAGGGGTCATTTCCAGCCTTAAAAATTCTATGATTCTATGATATTTTCTTTTACTGTCCAGGTGTACCAGGACTTTGTGTTAAATGTTCCTCAGGTATGTGGGCTGGAGGGTCAGTCTCAGAGCTGTCAGGTGCATGCAGTTGGACTTAAAATTTCAAGCCCTTAAATTTAAGGCTTTGCTGGCAAGCTCACAAGCCCTTGATGGTGCCTTATAGTTTAATTGGCAACCTGATGTGCTCCCAATGAAAGGATGTCACCCGCCCCCTGCTCCGTTATGCTCTCTGAGCACACAACTCCAGCTTCATCTCCCCAGGCGTACAGGGGTGATGTTGCACCATGCTCCTGGGGACCAGATGGCTTCACCAGCTTACAGTGTTCCCCTGTCCTGTATGCTTGTCCCTGTTCCCCTAGAGCCTTCCCTTGCTCCCAAGGCCACAGGTGCTTTGGCAGAGTGCAGAACCAATATCTACCTTTCCACCCTCTTGCTGGGCTGGTTCCAAGCTGCTCCATCTGGCTGTGCTGGGACAGTAGGGCCATCAGCCTCTGCCCATCCTCTCAGCCCAGCTCTTCCACCAGTGATTTCTGCTGTACTGTATGTACAGGGGGGTGCAGCAACCAGAGGGCAGTGTGTGTCACTGCTGGCGACAGGAGTGGGCAGCCTTGGTGCCATGGAGTGAAGCTGGAGCCTGGGCTGAGCTGGAGGAGTTTTCCCTGTCCTGGGCGCTGAGGTGCAATGCTGACCCAGCTCCCCTCCAGCTCCCTGTGGTCTGCTGCTGGAGAGGCAGCCACATGCTCGAGTGCCGTGAGGGGAAACTAAGCCTCGGCCAGTGCGCAAAGCCTCAAGCTCGTGTTTATTGTCTCACTGCGTATTTTACAGTCATCTACGTAGGGCACACATGTGACGGGTGGTGCTGACATCAGTGGTTCACCCTGCTCTTGAAAAGCCCTTTGGCTCCAGCCATGCTCTTCCCCAAGCTGTGGGGTTCATGCCGTGGGCTGGGATGTGCTGCTGCCGTCCGTGATGGGAGCTGGGCATCAGGCTGCCACGCCATCCCTGTGAGTCACATACCCAGGGAAGGAGCAGTGCTGATACCTCCCAGAGCTGAGCTGCTGCTGCTGCCTTGCCATAAAGATCTTCTGGGGTTTTGTGGGGTGGGGTTTTTTTCCCTTTTTTTTTTTTTCCTCTGGCCACAAACGGCATGTAGGGAAATCAGCTGTGCAGCTCTGGGACTGCTGTCATGGAGTGCAGCTTATAGGATTGCTGTGACGTCACATGACAGGCTTTGGCCAGCGAGGATGGGGACAAACTGGAAAAGGTCAGGTAGGCAACATAAGTGAGATGGTTAAGTTGCAGTAAGCAGCCAGTATATGGCGGTAAATCAGACACCTCCCTGCCCCCCTCATTCTTTCAGAGTTCCCTTAGGTTTTCCACAATGGAAAATATGCCTAAATAAATCTTTTGATATTTACAATTGGGTCAGCTGCAGATTTTTTGAAATTTTTTTTTCAAGAAAGTGGAGAGCAGAAGCTGGAGTTACCCAGTCCTGGAAATTATCCACCCGACAGAGCTCTTCAGCAGGAAGATTGTGCCAAGGTGCAAGAAGAAATATGTTTTACATAACTCTTTCCCTTAGGGAAGAAGGAGCTGAAATACTTTGAACAACAGAAAAATCTGTCTGATCCCACTGGCCAGGCACATGCTTGGGGTCCCCAGTGTGCCCTGGCCCAGGGACTTGTGTGGGGACTCAGCTGTGGCTTGGGGCCAGCACTTCCTCAAGCAAGTGCAGGGATGTCCCCAGGGGGTGCTGAGCCCTTGACAAACTTTGCAGGGCTCATGGACGTTGTGCTGCTCAAAGCTTTGTGCGTGGGGAGCTGCAGGGCTGCTGGAACTGGCTGGCTCACGGGACTGAGGACCTGGAGCAGAGTGGCTGTGGTCAGTGCCACTCACAGGTGGGTAGTTGTCACGTAGCAAAAAGCCCCCCACCCCAGTCCAGATCACCAGCAAGCCCTCAGCTGTCAGGCACGTGCCTTCCTGTCCCACGTTTGGGAGTTACTTGATGTCTGGTGGTAGCTGTGGCTTTGTGGAAAAGCCACACAAAGTTGTTCATGTCTTGGGTGGCGTCAGCACCAGCGACGGGCACCCTGGAAGTGCCTGGTTCAGGTGAGAAATCGGGAACGTGGGTCTTTTCTCCTTGCACATGGACAGAGGTGTCATAGTGCTACTATCAGCTGTTCAGGTTTTGAGGTCAGAATTCCCGGCTTGATGCCACTGAAGCAAATGCAGGTAGGCAGGTCTCGGTCCTGTGCTGGGCAGCCGGCAGGCAGGAGGGTGAGAGTGGCTTTGGGGTGTCTGTGGGCAGCAGGGGGTACCACACCCTCCCCTGGGGATGTGGTGCAGCCGCCGGAGCATGACTTTGCCCTTTGCAGGCAGCGCTGACCTGCTCCATGGTCCATGCCTGACTGGCAGGCAGAGGTGCCAGAGTCCTGTGCTGTGTCACTCGCACCTGTGGCACCGAGTGTGCTGTCGCACTGCTGTGGGTGCTGGACTGGTGCCAGCGCCCCAGATGTGTGTCTGTGGGGTTTGCTGGTGGTATGGCTGTAGGCCAGAGGCCTGCTGGTGCCCGAGGGCCTGGGACCCACACCGGCCCCTGCCAGGAGCAAGGGTTTCCCCTTCCGTAGCTCTAGATGTTTGGATGGGCTCTTAGGGCCAGGGTCGATCCGGGATAATTGGAAACGGCACTCCAACCATCTCAGGCATCCAGATTGTAATTATTTCCATCTGCCTGTCTTTGTTTATTTACTTTTTCAAGAAAGCTCCAGCAGTCCTTAGAACAGCTTTATTGTGCTAGAAATTTCCAGCTCGCTGTGAGTGCGGATGCCTGTGTGGATTCAGGGCAGCACAGCCTCACAAGGCCCGGTAGAGACTGCAGGCCGACACCGCTTGTTTCCTACCTGGGGCTGAGACTACACCGTACTCTCTGGCTTCTCACAGTTTTTGTTCCATTAAGGTTTATTTTTAAAGAGTCTTGTTGTTTCTCTTTCATGCTCTTATTTTTCTCTTTGCACCTGGATACATCTCCAGGCTTGCTGGAGTATTCCCTTCACCTTCTGGATTCGGCTGAGCTATGTCATGAGGGACAGTGGCAATGGATGAACTCTAGATCCAATCTTTCCAAGAAGTTTGTCCTCCATCGCTGCTGAGAGTGGCTGCGTGTGGTGACACTGACTTTCCAGCGGGGAGAGCGCAGCCGAGTGTGTTTTCCCATCCAGAGCGCCATGATGTGTGCGGCCAGCTGCTGAGTCAGGGCTTGCGCCAAAGCCCAGCAAGGCAAGGGGCTCATCCTGCATTGCGCTCTGCCAGGCCTCCTGACTCATAAACAATGACTTTATGCAGCAAAGTACGCTGCTGTGGTAACATTTAGAAGAGGCTTCAGAAAATTATACCCAGTTTCCACTGTTTAACAGTCCAGCTTTGGTTTCCATCCCAGCTCCACTTAAGAAACCCATTAGTATCCCTCTGCCCTATTTTTTTCTTACTATGTTTTTTTTCATTTTGTTGTGAAGACCTTTGTCATATTTTTCAGAAACAAAGAGCTTTAGAAATTGATACATCTCAAATGCTTGTAGCATCTCCACATACGGTATCTTACTCATAATTTATGAGTCTTGAAATTAAGATGGGGGCTGCAGTGAAAGACTTTTTCTGTATTGACCAAGTAGACAGAACCTTTTCTTTGTTTTTAAAGTACGGTGAAACTGTGATTGTCTTCATCACTCCCTCTCTTCCTCTGCTGGTCTGTTTCATTCTGTAGCTGGTACCTCAAGCTGCCTCTGAGGTTTTCTGATAGGATCAGACATCACATCTGGACCTGACTGCCTATCCTGGGTCCCCAGCCTGCTTGGGATGCCAGAGACACCAGCAAATGAGTATCATGGAGCCCCTTGTCTCTGCAGCTCCTCGGGAGGGACTGCTCATGTAGCACTGGAGGAATCAGTACCTCAGGCCCTGGGAGCTTGAGAGAATGTTACTTGATTTATTATTTTTTTATAAATTACCGGGAAAATAAACTGAAGTGTTGGTAGCATCAAAGCAAACATCTCTGCTGATTTATTTTTTTCTCTACAGGTCTGTGATGATCTTAAATGGGAGCTGTGTGGGGGCACAATCTGGGTGTGTTCGTACCCTGAAACTGCAGCAGAAGAAAATGTGGCTGGCAGGAGGTATGAAGGATGGCTACAGATATTGTTGCCACTCAGATAGAATTTAGATGATGTTTAGAATGTTACTTGGGGGTAATTTTCATGCTGCTTGCAGCACAGCTTTGTCTTGATTTTTGTCTCAGTTGTGTGAGCAGAAATATGTTGGCAGGGGACGTGTCCCTGAGAGCTGCTCTCTGTGGTGTCCAGAAAGTGGTGATGGGCTTCGCTCCTTTCCTGTGTGTAGCACAGTGCTCAGCCTTTACCTCCAGCTTTGGCCTGGGGTGCTTTACACCCCAGTGTCTGTCCAGCTCCACTGCAGGGTGCTGACCATCCGTGGGCCAGTCCCAGTGTTGGTGATGCATGACAGAGCAGGGTCCATACCCCGGCCCGCTGGCCACGCCGCATCCCCACTGTAGGTCCTGCTGTCCACCCATGCCCTTGCGGGCAGAAGCTGTGCTGCCCTGCCACACCCCTCCAAGCCCTGTGGCTCTTCACAAAGGTTTGTTGGGTTGTTTGAATGCTGTTTGGTTTTCTTCTGGGTAAGATGGCAGTTTGTTTGCTAATGCTGCTTTGGGGTAGGATTTTTGCAAATCATCTATTTACTTATTAATACACTGACACACACAGTCTGAGTGGTTGTTCAGGAGCCTGATTGTCAAGGTTGAGGCAGTTGCTTTTGTACCAGCTGATCCTTGTCAGATAGGAGACCAGGGAGAAGCAATGCAAACCACTCCTGGCCATGCAGGGGCTGCAGGCAGCTCCCTGCTCTCTTCAGCCGAGTTGGTGACCCGATCTGCCAGTGTGAAGCCGTACCAACAAGTGGCTACGGCCCAACCTGCCACGGCAGGACTGCGGTCCTTGGCGCCTGCCATCGCAGAGCCCTAGATTTGCTTTCTCGGGGTGAGTACGGAAACCCCTCAAGGGCCCAAGTCTCATCCCTTTCTCTAGTGCTTGGAGAACAGATCTTTGTGCCAGATGTGACTCAGTTTTAGTCTTCTCAGCCACTAGAGGAAAAAAACCCAACAACTTGAAGGACAAGTAAATTGTGGCAAATGTTTGTCATTTGTCAGTGACTCAGTTGCAGTGACACTCGTGTGCACCACCACGTGACTTGGGGAGCAGCAGTGACGTTCATGTTCCTATGAATTTGAGAAGCTTGTGCGAGAGCAAAGCCTCGTGATTCTGACCCGGTTCCCTCACGTTTTGGAGCTGGAAGAACACAATACCTGTAAGCATTACAAATAATCCTCTCCAAGTGTAGCTTTATTTTGGACATTTTTTGAGTGTCTTCCCAACAGCAAAATGAAGTAAAAAGTCATTCTCTATTTTCAATCCGTCCCTTGTAGTTTTGCAGCTGTAGTTTCAGAACTCCAGGCTTCAATGGAAGCCGTCTCCCTCCCGGGCAGTGACCCAGTTGTGCTCTGCCTCCCAGCCTTAGAGCAAGTGACCCACCCACAGGCAGGATGAAGGGTGCAAATCAGAAACCTCCACGTCTCAAGCCTGTGTGTCTTCACACCAGCCTCACAGCAAAGTGCATTGGCTTAGGGTTCTCGTAGCTCTTTCACTTGTCTGCAGTGTTATTTTCATAGATGCAAGGTCATTTAAAAAACAAACAACTGTTTTGAAAGCAAATATGAGTTTAAGCTGATGTAAGACCTGAAACAAATGTGTCTTCCTGAGATCAAGGATATTCTTGTTGCCTCAGAAGAGGTTGGCACTGGGACATTTACTCTATCATTGGACTTCTGTTGTCTCTCTGCTGCTGCTAACCTTCTTTACTGACCAGAGAACACATCTATGGGATGTCACACCGATGCAAAATGTAGAATACACAGCCCTATAAACATGGTTGTCACTCAGTGTGTTCAGCTTTTGCTCAGACTCTGAACTCTATGGGACCAACTTCCCTAGGGCGAATACTGTTGCAGAAGCAGCAGCATTATTTCAGGAGGGCTTTGATTGCACCTTGAAGCAAAGCAGGGTCAAAGACAGCAGTGTGTCTACTTCAGGCAGAGCAAATCAACAGGGTGAGATCAGGCTGGCTGCAGTTTTTCAGTGTCTCTGGCTCTGTCCATACCAACCCCATGTCTGTGCGTGGCAGCAGCACCAGCATGTCTCTGCATCAGGGCTGGGATGTGGCACCCCAAGCTTTGCTCAGGATGAACAATTTCTGTGTCCCTGTCTGAACCTCTTCTCAAATCATCTTTGTTTTGAACAGCATGGGAAAGTGGCTGAGAAACGTCGAGGCTGTTCTGTGGGCTTCCAGGGAAGCTGGAGGCACCCAACTATGGAGGTAAGCGGGGAAGCTTGCCTTGTGCTTGAGAGAGGAGCTGGTGGGAGTGAAGGAACTTGGGGGCATGCCGGCTATTTTAGTTTCTTGCTCTTTCAAACTGCAAGCTAGTTATCACTGAAAAATCACAGCTCAGATCCCCAGTCCATCAGCCTTAAGGAAGTAACAGATTTGGGGCATTGTTTTCTGGTTTCCTGGTTATCTGAGGCACTCAGAGTCAGTGGGCTATGATTCTTTTGACTGAAGAACAAGGAGCTTTTCTCTCTTGCCTTCCTGTGTTCTTGCAGCAGCTTTGAATCATTCTGGAGCTCTGAAGACCAGCCAGCAGAAGATTATTAGCTGATGCTAATGGGAGATCAGAAGTGCAGATGGTGTCTTGGCAACCACTCAGTAGTGGGAGATGAGGATCTCGATGCTACCTAGTAAAACGTGAGGGGCAGGGGCTATCGGGGTCCTGATACGAGAATATTGTGGGTCCTGCTTACGGTGCTTGCAGATCACACGGGACGAGTCCTGCACACCCCCAGCCATGGACAAGTTTCCAGTATTAAGAATCTTGATACAGAAGGGTTTGCTTCTGTCCGAGTTTCCCCTGTGCAGTGACTGGCTCCTGAGCAGCCTTAACCCTTCACCTTTAATGAGGCAGTAGTATGTAGTTAGTACAGGAGGTGTAAGGGATCCTCATTTGTTTTTTCCTTATGTTTAGTGCACGTTAGTTGTTTCCACTTTACAATAGAGATGTGATGTGTTTCTGCATCGGGGAGAAGGAGCCCCGGGGAAACACAGTGGCAGTTCCTGAAGGTTGCAGGCTTCCTGCTGGCCCAGTTGGACACCATGAGCACTCACGGGGCTCACCTAATCTGCAGGGTGCGAGCTTGCAGCACTGATGAGGGAAACGTCCGGGGGGCTTCTCCCACCGGCTGATTTCCTGGGTCTCCCAGAGAGAGATTTTTGCAATTTTGTTCATGCAGGAGGCACAGGAGGGGGTGTGTGTGTGGCTGTTACACCAGCCAGGGTCCTGGTAACAAAAGGTTGCATTGCTGGAGCTCCACCAGTTGTGCACACAAGGCTGGATTCCGTGTGCTTGTGTTAACTGAGAGAAGCGAAGCTTTTGCTATCGGTTGAGGAGAACCGTCGTGTTCTGATAGAGTGGGCATGTCCCTGTGTGGAGCCCAACTCATTCTCTGTGCTATGACTTTAGGGGATCCGCCCTCTGCACACTCACATCATCTGTAGCCCCAGGGACTAGTACCAAAATATGGGAACAGATCTCAGCTCGTTTTAGGAATTTCTTGAACTCCTGTATCCAGGCACTAAAGGGGAAATCCAGACCTTGCAGGAACCCAAGGCAAACTGCAGATGGGTTTGTCATTTGAGAACCTCTGGTTTCAGGAACCACAGTGATGTGCTCCCCTCCTTGGCCGTGCAGATTCACTCCCTTCAGAGAGGAGGCACATGCTGGTGCTCCCTTTCTGCTATGCATCCCGTCCTCTTTCCTGTGCACCTGAGATTCATCCAGCTGATGCTGTTTACACCCCAGATTGCTATTTTGTGCTTTGTGCTGTGTTTTCCAAAGCAGACTTCTGGAATGAGAACAGAAATAGCTGATCTGAGTATTTTATGCTCTAAAAGTGAGTGCAGTCAACAGATGCCAAGCTGTAATAAATCAAACTGAAGTACTGTCTTAGTTCCTTCAGCTGTAAAGGGGACTGCTGTAGAAAAAAAGCAGTGATGAAATCTAAACTGTATTTGCAAGCCTGTGAAGATTCAGGTCAACAGGGTTGAGAGCAGAAATTAATGGAGTGTGGTATTTGCTGCAACAGCGACAGTAAATGTGGAGGTTTCTCCACAAAAACTCAAGGGGGTGTTACAAACACACGTGATGCCAAGTGCCTGGTGATGTACAAAGGCCCGAGGACCTTGAACACCAGAGGGAAAGAGGGTTCAACATCTGGTATCCATGTGAAAGTGAAACATCCCGTATGTGCGGAAGGTCGCAGTGACCTGGAATGCTGTGCTGATATGGCTGTGAATCAGCATGGGCTGCTTTATACTTGGTGAACAAATTTTACAGGGTTGGAAAATCCTAGTGAAGTGTGCCTTGCTCCTCTTAAGGCCTTCCTAGTGCTTTTACTTCAGCTGGACTGGATGTGTGCCACCGAGGAAGTGATATCTGTCCCTTCTGCCTCTGCTGGACACCAGTTTCTGGGAGAGGAACTCTATGAACACTCTGCATTCAACCTTGGCCTCAAGTGCAGTGTTCATAAGGAGTAATATGACATGCCCCTTATATACCAGGATGTACTTCAATTGGAGGGCAGAACACACCGTCTGTGAGGGCAGCCAGACCTGCACCAGAGTACCTTGCTCTGTACTGTATGCTTTACGGTCACCACAATCCCCCTGGATTCTGCAGGATTCCTGGGCATGTACCCGAGGCAAAATCCACCCCCATATGTCGGGGTCTTTACCAGGTCTTGATGTAAAGCAGTGAAAACCACAGTGCTTTGGTATATCAAGACAAGGCAACAGTTGTCTCCTTGACTTCAGAGTCTGTGGTTTTCCCAGTGGTTACAGTTTTGTCTGGTTTTCTTCTCAAATTCTTCCAAGTGTGGTGGACTTTGAGAACTGTTAGATTCCTGTGCTGGGGAGGTCACTGGATCTGCAAATCCTGCGCCCTCCATTCCATGAGGCAGCATCCCTTTCCCTCCTCCTTACTGGCTTCCAAATACTATTTCAAAAAAAGCCCAAACCAGAATGATCAAACTGTGCTGGGGCTTCCATGAGGCCATCAGAACTGAGCAGCAGAGAGGGGAACTGGAGGGAGGTGTGAGCTTGAACAAGTGACAGTGGGTTCTCAAGATCTCTCCAAGCCTTGTGTTGTACAAACACCTCCTAACCTTTCCCAGAGATCTTTAATTTCTGATCCGTCATCAGGTGATGGTTCAAGGCAAGCACTTGAATATTTTCAGTGTCTTTTTCACCTCCATTTCTTATGCTTCTCGAGTGAATTCTTCAAGTTATGGGGAGTCTTGAAATGAACAAAAAGGAAAACTGAGATCTTCACTCTGTGTGCAGAGGAATTTTTCAAAAACCTTCTAACTACTCATTCATGTTCCTTCATCTACAATTTGATTGTGAAAGGCTTTCTCTGCTGTAAATCAGGGGGCTAATTCTGAGCTGATTAGTCAGTTTGGAGAGAAGATGAATGGTCCCTCTTAGGGCACTTCTCAAAGTTGGGAGAGTGAGCACCTTCCCAAAGTTGGGAGAGTGAGCACTGTCTGCTCTGCACTGAAGAGAAAGAAACATGTTTGGATTTGTCAGTGAATTTCTTATAACTGCTTCTAATCAAATTTAAAGGTTTCCTGTTTTATTTTTAATGGCATCCAGAATTTTCTATGTTTTAAATTCCAGATAGAAGTAAATATATTGAATGCAGTTGATTGAGTACAGCAAAACTGAATCTAGCATTTGGCTCCAAGGGCAGCAAAAGCTTTGAATTTATTTGGGATTTAAAGACAGCTCATCCAACAGATCATTCTGTTTGGAGGGGAAATAAGAAAAAGGGAAAAAAAAAGCATTTCAAATCAAATACACCTACAACATCCATGCTACAACAGAGGAAAAGGTAAGGTAACATGAAGTATAAATTTCACTTTATTGTATAGAAATATATATTGGTAAAATAGCTGTGACATGTCTCGGCTACAGGAAGGAGAACTGAGGATGTGATGATTTTGGACTTTTAAAATGTAATTTCTTGTTATTGCTACCATGAGAGTTACCTGTTGCCACTGTTTGTTTTCAGTCACTCACAGCTTTCTGAGATTTAGTTTAGGACTTGTAAGGAAATGCCTACCCCAAACCCCAGGACTCTTACACCATACACCTTATGGTAAATGCTAAGTTTAGGGTAAACTGATATTACAGATATCATTGAGATTTTCTGTTGCTTGTCATCTCTCTAAATCAGAAACCAATTTGCCTTATAGACCTTTATTATGTACTCGAAGGGCACCTGCAATACTTTGGATGCAACTGATGGGAAATCTCTTGCCTCTGGTAGAGTTGAGAGCACAAGGGTGCCTTGGCTGGGAGGTCCTTCTGAACCCTGTATTTGCTGCTATTGATAAAAATTGGGAGGTTTTGCTGCTCTGGGTGCAGGGAACACCTGGAAACCTTGAAGTTTGATGCTATGGGGATCTTCTACAAAGGTTAAATAAAATTTGGATTAAAGCAAACTAAATGCTGAAGTTGGAATGGAGGCTGCTGCATCTCCTAGACTTATCTTTGTGTCACCCCCTTAGTGAAGAACATAAGGCACAGCTAAGCATTATCCTGAGCTTCAAGTTAATAACTAGGCAGAGTGTTATTTCCATTTGGTACCCAGATGGTAACACGGTATATTGCGGATGCCACTGAGAAAATTACCACCTTCCTCTAGAAATTGTTTGCATCAAGTATGTAAAAAATGTCTTCTATTTCTGCAGTATGAAAAATGAGGAGGAGTGATGGAAAATGATTCTGAACCTAGAGCTGTGTGAGGATTGCTCAGACTCCAGCCCAGCCATGTGGTAATGCTGTTGTGCTTACAAACACAGCAGTTATTACCTTTTCAGGTGATGATCTTTAAATGCATTACAGTGCTGTACCCTCACAGCATGTGTAATTTGTAGGTATTATTAGATTCACTTTACAAGTGAGTGAACTGAGGCATAAAAGCATCAATAACCAGTAGTATAGCTCATAAATTTCATGCTGTACGTAGGCTGATAGTAAGGGGCATGTGGCTTGTGTTGGGCCACTACTCATTCCTTGCTCAGGGAATGACTGCGTGATTTGCCTGCTGTCAGCTCACTCTTATATTCCAGCACACTCATGGGTCTTGTTGGAGATGGATCCGAGTTGCAGAGAAGCTGAAAGCAGCAGGTGCATCTCCTGATCTGATGCTGGCAGTAGGTGAGGCTCTGCCATTAACCTCAGGGGGCTTTGGCTGCAAGGGGCTTTGGAGCAGGTCCTTGGGGAGGCCCCTGTTTTGCATGGGGAGCGAAAGTCAGTACATACATCTCAGCATGGGAGATCTTTAAACCTCCAAAACCAAATCAAGGGGGAAAATATCCCTTTTCATCATGTCAATCCCTTTACATTGTGTCAAACCTAGCTCTCGATCTCTAATTTTACTGTAATTGAAATCACATATCTGAATGAAAAATATTGATCAACTTTGCTTTCCTCTTTCAACTGCAGTTTCTGGAAGATCTAAGTCAATATTTGCATGGCAAATCTCTCTCCCCTTTGGTAGATAAGTTCCCAGTCATTACTGACTGCCATTAAAGGTCCACATACCAAGGAAGAAAAAAACTCAGCTCTTCTTTCCATTTATATTTTCCTTCTATTTTTCCAGTTTTTAAAGATGATTATTTCCAAAAATACACATGCTTAGATATTCTTCAAAGTCCTAATGTTAGCATGCACTTATCCAACAGGCTCAGCTTCCCATAGGAGGTAGCTCTTTAACAGTTGTCTTGTATTTTCAGTCCTATTAACTTAAATGCTGCATCAGATCATGGATTAAGCCTGTAATGAAGGGTTAGGCATATAGTTTCCACGGCAGCCTGCAGACAGTCATCCAAGTCTCTAAGGATGTTTCATGTTGTCTTCATAATGGATTCTGTCTTCACTTGGTTTTCTGACTGTCCTCAAATTTTTATTTGGAGAAAGGGTTCGTGTAATGCTATCCCTTAAGCCATGTTGTGAAGAACTGCTGCCCCATGGGATGCCTCAAGCCTCAACTTCGTGTCCTTTGGTGACAGAGGTTGCTGCCACAAAAGACTCCCTAGGAGACAGGGACCTTGAGAAAAGCTGTGACTTCTTCATCATTGCTTGGCTTTGCTAGTCTGAATGTATATACGAAGTGGGAATCTGGAGGGTGGGAGCAACAGCATGAGGATTGCTTTAAATGCTATAACTGAGGTTGGGAGTGATGCAGAAGTGAAGGAGTATGTGAGAGGTAATTGCTGAAATCATTGGAGACCTGTATGTGAAATTTCAGGGGAAACTTTATGAAGTTTGAGGGACAGAGATTGCTCTGAATAGGAAGAAAAGAACCTCAATCAAGAAATAGCTAGTAACCTTCGTTCCAAAAAGTAAGTTGCTTCAAATCCAGCAAGTATTTTTGCCATTTTTTACATTGTGCAATACATAACATAATTTGCAACAAAATAATTTTGAATCACAAAATTAAAAGGCCTCAATTTTCTAGGTCTTGTTTTTAATCAAAAATACAGTTTCTACAGGGTACAGCCTGAGAAAGCTGAGTTATGGCAGCAGTACCCAAGTGGTGTATGTTTTTCATGTGGTTATTCCCTTGTGTCTTCCTGTCCCTCATGTTCATGCCTGTAGAAGTCCCAGGGATTCCTTCCAGGCCTTTTTAAAATTAAACTATTTTTCAGAATCATGGGCTAACAGATGGAGGAGAGTAGTTGTCATCTACTAGTCAAAGTAAATACAGATGCCAAAGAGTTTTCAGCAATAACTATGCAATTCTGTCACCTTTCAGTAGAATTTTGGGGGACTGCCTGAAATCTGTGAATGTACCTGACCCATCTCTGTGCTCTTGTTGGGTGCTGCAGTTCATCTTGGTAACTTTGTACATGAAAAACACGAGGCTTAGGAGAAAAATAAGAGACCGTATTGGCACCTGCAGAAGGGCTGGTCTGCATCTGCTCTGCTGGCTCACTGGTGGGACCTGCAGAGAGATGGTGCCTCTGGATGTCTGGAAGGGCTCTCTGTGTCTGGATGAGTGATGACCTGTACATAGCGCTGACAACAGGAGGCAGCAGGACAGGCTTTAGGTCATCTTGTTTCCAGGATCAAGCAGCTTCGGAGCTGGTTTCCTAGGGTGTCATGGGTACAGAGAATGGATTTTTCCATGTGCCAAACCAATTTTCACAGACCCAGCAATACTGGGTGTTTCCTCACCATTCTGCTAAAGCCCTGCACAAAAGACTGTTGGTATATCCTGACAGGTTGTCTTTTGATTTTTCAGATTCTAAATTTCTGGAGCTTAATGGGGGAGCAAATACAGCATAGAGCTGAGAAAGATGTGAAATAAAAATTCCCCACAGTTAGCTAGAAAATCCAGAGACTTGCTCTGGGCTATGCTTTAGCTGACCAGTTAATACAGTCTTGCTGCCTGTTCAGTAATTTGTCAGGAGCAGGGAAGAAGAATCCGGACTTGGCAAGCTGGTGCTGCAGACAGATTTTGTCAGATGAAATCCCAGCAGACATTAGTCCAACATCAACAGCTCCTGAGCTATCACATGGGAATGCGCAAGGAGATAAAGCGAACGTCCTGAAGGGTGGATCCTCTATTTTAAGGGGCAGAGAAGGGAGTCTGGCTAATGTAATTTTTTTTTCTTTTCTTTGTGGAGTTGTTCAGAGAAATGATTGAACGTGCTGGCTCTGAACACAGATACAGCTCTGTCTCTTCTTGAATTCTTCCCTTCACATGCAGTTGCTTAACTCTTCTCTCTTGCTTTCTCCTATATGTGAAGAGAGGTTAATCCTATCTGCCTTTACCTCAGAGGGATTGTGAGGGCAGAGTTTGGAAAAGAATTTGCCGTCTGTGCAAAGAATCCACAAGTGACTGCGGGGGTGGGAGGGGGGCCGGGAAAAAAACCCAGACCTACCGCTGGGAAACTCTAGCACCAGTCAACTACATTCTGGAAGTGGAGTGTCCTGTTACATAAACATCCTTGAAGCTTTGCAGAAGGGGTGACATTCACATCACGTATGTGGGGCTTGACTAATTGGGCTTTGTGTGCAAAGAACGGGGATGGAGAGGGTAAGGAAGTGAAATCCCCAAGGTGCAAGCTGGGCCTCCTTCTTCCCATGGCCTGTTCTGTTGCTTACGTGTCGAAAAAGGGTCTCAGAGCCTCCTGGACCACTGAGTTGATGACTGGGAACTCTGCAGGCACCACGACCCAGCCCGCCACCAAGCTCTGCCTTCCACAGCGGGCTGGGAGGTGTCCTGCTCAGCCCAGCAGCAGCTGCAGCAGCCTCCAGCAGCTGCTCAGGGCACATCCTCTGCCCAGAAGTGGTGACCATCCCTTCACACTGAAATCTGCACTAACTCACAGGTCCCGGGCTGCGTATGAACAGCAAGCAGACCGTGTAGCTCTTGGCTGCTTCTATACTGGCAGAAGGGGGCTGTGAACTTCAGGATCTCCAGGGTGCCCCCTGGAGCAGTCTGCACCTTTCTGATCATGATGTGAGGGACCAAGGTCCCATAGGTGCTGTTTTGACAGCCGAAGTTAGGTGTCACCAGCACCTCTCCATCCAAAACTCCCTTAAGACCCAGAGCTCTGTTGTCCTCAGTCCCACACCTTGTAGAAACATCGGGCTGCAGCATGTAAACAACTGGATTGCATCTATTGAAAAATGCAGATGCATATTTTTCTACGTTTTAAGACAGATACAGCATAGCAGTTTGCAGGTTTTCCATTCTGCACAGCAGCTTTGCGGGTAATGGCTCAGATTCGGTAACTGCAGGGATGGCAGTGGAAAAGGAGCCAATTCACAAGCTGAAGGAGCCAGGGCTGAACCGGTTAGGAAAGAGTAAAATCTGAATTCCCAACTCTTTTTCTTTTCACAGCTGTTAAGAGTTCAGTGGGTTGAACTGCAATCCTTCAAGTTCATCTGTTGACTCCAACACAAAACTATTATAAACTGTGCCTCTAAAACACGTGATGAAACATTTCGTGAGAGCTATTTATTCCAACTGCAGCAGAGGAAAGTTTTCAGAACACCAGATATTTGGTAGAGGAAAGGTCTCTTGAGCTTTGCAAAGGGAGGAATTATTTGCATACCGAAGTAAGTTGCTTTTTGATTATTTTTTTCCTGCATCATTGAATGAAACAATGCTTCTAACTTTTCTCCCCCCCGCGGAAACAAGGTCAGGTAGCACAAAGCTCTGTTTAAATGCCTGGCAGACTATTTCTATATAGCTTGCTTTCTTTAATCCTGTGGCTTTGGGGTTGTATAATTCAGCACAGAACTCAATGTGATTTAATATTACGTATATTCTCTCCTCTAACATTTTCTGTATCTGAATCACGGTTCATTCCGTTTCCGATGTTAATGCAGAAGGAGGTATGATAGACTGCAAGCTTACAAGTGTGTCCTACACAGTTACCAATACCAAGGAATAGTTCGGGGATATCTTTTTTTTTTTTTTTTCA